>VWZI01020009.1:94338-112449 GCA_013396835.1 Psilopogon haemacephalus
TTGTACTTCAGTTTAAGCTTTTGAAAGAAATGCTGCCTGACATTTGGTTAGTGGCAGCTTTTTTTAAGACACTTCAGTGTATTCAATGCAGAAAGGGAGAAACTTGAGCAGAGGGGGATAAGGATTGGGGTCAGCACTGGGATGCTTTTTATGAAGGACTGTGAATAAAGGAACCTACCTCACAAACTTTGGAAGATACAGATTCTTTATACTAGTTATAAGCTTCAGCTTTCTTAGGAAAAAAGAAAAAAGCAACCAACTCACAGCTTATAAAAACTGCTCTTTGTTGCATGCTTTACTCCAAACCTTTCCATGTTTCAAACCAGGGCTTGCCAGATTTGCTACATAAACCACAGGGTTGTGTTCCCTCATTTCCTTCAGAAATCTCCTAAAGTTTCAGACCATAACTTTCAAAAAGTGATCTCACTTTCCAAGCCTGCACTACACAGCCATCACTACAGCCTAGTAGCACCCCACATTGGGATATGCCACCCATGCAATGATGTGGTCCTTGGTAGGGGACCCATCCTGGTGCCACAGTGACCAGGAACATGGGGAGTTCATGGCCTACAGGACTTTACAGCATCACAGAATTACAGAAACATTCAGGTTGGAAAAGACTCACAGGATCACCATGTCCAACCAGTATTTCTACAAGGTTCACCCTAAACCATATCCTCAAGCACCACATCTAAACAACCTTTAAACACATCCAGGGCTGGTGATTCAACCCCCTCCCTGGACAGCCCATTCCAATGCCTGACCACTCTTGGGGAAAAAAAAAAAAATTAACATCTAGTCTAAACCTACTGTTGTGATTATTAATTTTATTACTGTTAATAATCGCGGGTTTTCAGGGAATATTTCCCTGGGTTCTTTTGGATGTTCGGTCGGCAAAAATAACTACAAAAAATTGCTTAAAACACCGAATTAAACAGTTTAAACAGTCAGAACTTAGGAAACAGAGAGCCTAATAACACAACCAATCCTAACCGTGCCTGAAAATACTCACGAAGAATGCAATAGATAAAGAGGTTGTCCCGAGTAAAGAGAAAAAGAAGGGGTTTTGCCTCTGCCGCTGTTGCAAAATGCTGTGATGCCGCTGCTGCTGTGAAACACATGGCCACTGCTGGATGGGTGCAGAGATGTGTGTTCCTCACGGAGGTGGTAAGAGAGAGAGCTAATGTCTGATTGCACCTGCTTAAATACTCCATTAGGGAGCGTGGAACTGACCAATAGGCATTTAGCGTCCATCGTCTTGCCAATCAATTCAAAAGTCCTGTGCCCAGGGGCAGGTCCTAACACCCTGAGAGACATCACAGGTCACCTGACTTGTGTGTGTGACCTGTCCATGTGGCCCGGGACTTCCTGGTTCCAAAACTACGTGGTTTGTCCCTGCTACCCACCCCAGACCTTACAACAGAGTGGGGAGGGAACCCCAGGAATTGAACCAACTCTGGGCAGAATTTATGTCCTACCAGGGCACCTACCCAGTGGCAGCTTGAGGGCTTTCCCTCTTTTTGCATCACCTTTTTATCTGTGAGACGAGACCATCACCAACCTCTTCAGAACGTCCTTTCAGGTAGCTGTAGACAGTGAGGAGGTCTCTCCTCAGCCTCCTCTTTTTCAAACCAAATAGCCCCAGCTATTTCAGTCACTATTCCCCACCTTCATTGTCTTCCTCTGCACTCGCTCCACCAGCTCTACATGACTCTTGTAATGAGATGCCCAAAACAGAACACAACACTCAAGGTGTGGCCTCACCAGAGCAGAGTACAAGGGGACAGTCACCTCCCTACTCCTGTTGGACACAGAATTTCCAATCCCAGCCTGGATGCCATTGGCTCTCTTTGCCACCTGGCCACACTGTTAGCTCATATTCATTTACTTGTCAATTACCACCTCCAGGTCCCTTTCCACCAGGCAGCTTTCCAGCCACACTGCCCCAGGCCTGTAGTATTGCTTGGGGTTCTTGTGGCCCTAGTGCAGTACCTGGCTTTGGGCCTTGTTAAAGCTCATCCCATTAATATTGGCCCATGGACCCAATCTCTCGAAGTTCCTCTGTAGAGCCTCCCTACCTTCATGAAGATCAACTCTGCCACCTAACTTAGTGTCATGTGTGACCTTACTGCTGACATACTCTATGTATCAAGGTCATCAATAAAGATGTTAAAGAGAAGTGATCACAACACTGAGTACTGAGGGACACGACTTGTGACCGTCTGCCAGCTGGATTGAACTCCATTGATCACCACCCTTTGGGCCCTTTTGTCCAGCCAGGGTTGTATTTAGCAAAGCTGTACTCATCCAAGCCATGAGCAGTCAGTTTGGCCACAAGAATTCTGCAGGGAACAATGTCAAAGGCTTTTTGAAAATCTAGGACTTGCAGCCAGGCTAAAACAATGACCTAAAAAAGGACTGAATTCTATCAACTTCTTTCCAGATTCTGGCAGCTAAGAGTAGATAAGAACAAGCCACGTGTCTGCATAATGAATAATGAGTAATAAATATCGTTTCCAGAAGCAAATAATTGCTCTGTGACTTACTGGCAGACTACCCTAGAGCTTCCATAAGCATTTTGAGCCAAATTCTATGGGATGTTGTGAATTTCACTTGTGAAACTGCCATATTGCATGTAAACTCTCCTTTTTTTCCCCCCTTCTACCCTCCCTGCCCCCAAGAGAGAGAGAATTATCAAGTAATTTTTTGTTTATCAGGGAAGCAGGAATCAAATTATGCTAAAGAGTAAACATTCAGCTCATGAGCCCTCTGGTTACAGGGTTTCTCTCCACCCACTGAATCTTATTCCATAAATGCTGGAAAACATTGCTGGGAAACAAATAGCACAGGTCTTTGACAGGTTAGCAGTCCCAAAACTCCATTAATTAAAGGAAATTTGTAAATATAGCTACAACTCTTAAAAAGTGAAACCGAAGCAACTGAAAAATACAGCTTAATAACAATTAATAATTATCCCAAATAGGCCTGGGAATTTGTCATTAAGTTTATTTAATGCCTCACTCTTGCCGCCTGAATCCAGGACACAGGGTTAGGCATTTACCAGCATGGTTTATAGGTGCAATCCTTTTTTTATGATAGCTTATATTGGAAATGAAAGTCATCTTCATTGTGAACTTATCTTGACAAACAATGCCAAACTCTCAGACTTGGTGTCACTCATTTACTACTAGCCCATCTAGAGGCCGCTACTGTTGGATTTAGCCTTCAAAGGCGTGTCATCATTTGACATGTTTGAAAAGGTAGTGATACTGGTAGTAATTGGAGTACTGGCAATGACCTTGTCCTCCTCCTAAGACTCAGCTAATCCTAGGTGCAACACCACAACTGGCAGTATGATTATTATCTGTGGCTATTGCTTTTCTTATAGGTACACATGCTCCAGAAAGGGCTAAGACAAAAAAATAATAATACAGTAGAGAGATTAAATATTTTTACTTCATCTGGCACTTATATATTTGAGGTATTGGTTCACAGTTTTTGGAGTTATTTTTCAGTACCTCAGTTTATATACTTATTTTCCCCCTACTTTTATAGTGTATAGGTCAATTAGTAAGTACTAAAAATCTTCCAAAATGGCATCAATCTATATTGCAGCTGCACTAAAACAAGTACCACTTTCCAAAATCTGTTGTCTTTCACAATTGCTTCTACCCTGTTGAGTCTCCTGTTTGAACAAAGATGATAGAAGAGTTTGTGGGGGCAGCTTTCCCTTCTACCAGATGACTGCAACTATCAGCACAGATAGAAACACAGAACAATAGAATGTTAGGGTTTGGGAGGGACCTGGAAAGATTATCCAGTCCAATGCCCCTGCCAGAGTAGGATCCCTTATACCAGATCACACAGGAGTGCATCCAGGTGCATTTTTAATATCTCCAGAGAGGAAGGGGCTCCACAACACCCCTGGGCAGCCCATTAGATGAGACCCACAGAATTCCAGAGTTCATAGATGCAACCACATCACATATTACGTTCTACAAAAATGAGATGAAACCAATCATTTTATATATTTATCATATTTTATGTCAAAAAACACTTTAAAAGGTACTTTATTCTGAAGGTTGCTAGAGCCATGGTTTGAGTGAGTCCCACTGAGAGCAGAATTATTGTACTCCAGTGTCCAGATAATAAAAGGGTATAACCAGCAACAAAATCCATCACATGGTACAGGTGATTTTCCTACAAACCTTTCTTTCAGGATTAAAAGAGGAGAAAAAAAAAAAAAGTCAACTAAACTGGTAACAAATATTAACAGTCTTGTACAATTTTGTTTTCTCTTTTTTTTTTTTTTTAAAGTTTCAAAACTATGAGAATTTTTGAATGGGTGATGAACTCAAGCCTTTTATTGACTGATGTCACAGAAATGCTTTTCTTAGCAATTTTTTGAGTTACATACTGAATAATTTTGCTGCATAAATATTATTTGTACAGGTAATAAATTGTCACCCATTCAAAGTAATGGTATAAGTATCTGCGAAGACTTGGAAAAGCAAGATTTTTGCAGATTGTTTACAACATGTGCAGGCAGGAGTGTTTATCTGTGTCATGTCACAACCACAGAGTCCCTCAGAATTTGTTAAACACTGGTTGAGAATATTATTTTCCCATTCTTCCATCTGAAGCAAAAACACTTACAGCTTTAACTTCATGGAAAATGTGTCCTGGTGAGGCCACATCTGGAATATTGTCTCCAGTTCTGGGCCCAAGGACAAGGAACTATTTGAAACAGTCCAGTGCAGAGCCACAAAGATGAAGAGAGTGAAACATCTCCCTGCTGAGGTAAGGCTGAGGAAGCTGGGTGTCTTTATCTTGGAGAGGAGGAGACTGAGGAGTGACCTCATTTGTGTTTATAAATATGTGAAGGGTGAGTGTTAGGAGGACAGAGTCAGGCTCTACTCAGTGATGTCCAATGGTAGGACAAGGGGTAATGGGTGAAAGGTGGAGCATAGAAGGTTCCATGTGAATATAAGCAAAAAGTTTTTCACTATGAGGGTGACCAAACACCAGCTCAGGCTGCCCAGAGAATTTGTGGAGTCTCATTTTCTGGAGACATTCAAAGGGAGCTCAGGCTGTGAGGTTTGAACTTCCTTTCTGTTACAACAAATTTTAAGTGATTGCTGAGGTCACGAGACTATTCAAATTTTTTAAGGTAATCTTTGCTCCTAAACAAAAATAAGACAAACCAACATCAAAACTCCAAAGCACAGACACATATTATGCTGGCACTAGTGATTTATTTGCCAATGATTGGGGCCATTTTGCAATCAAGAAACTCTTCAAATATCTTGTAGTTTTACAAGTATCACCAAAATTATTGCACATAAACTGAACAATGGCAAACGTGTTAAACAAAGAATAATTTTGAGAGAAAATATAACACTGAAACCTGGCTTCATGTGACTTTTTAAGTCACTTTTGAAATTTGACTGACACTTCTGCATGCCTTTTTAGTTCCCAACTGTACGTCCTAGAGTGCTCAACCTGCTGCTGCTGATGACCACTGTTAATCACCGTTTGGATAATAACTGAAACATGCAGAAGTGGCATTCTCCAACTGCATGCTGCAGGTCAGTCAGAGTCAAGAGGACACTGTAGGAGGTTTGTGGGACACAAAAGTGCATCTGCCAAGTCCATTGCCTTGTCATGGGCATGCTTATAGTGGCATAATAGGGATAAAAATTCTAAAGCAAGACACTGCAGATAAAATATAATTAAAACATCTTCAAATTCAATCTTCCAAATACTCAAATATACAGAAGAATAGCACTAAATTTCTTAAAGGAGACAGTTTTGATAATCTAATAACTTGGTTTGAGTTTAACATCAATTGAACACAGCTAAAGTTGACCAAATTAATTTCAAACCTCAGGAAATTTTTGCCAGTGTGTCAGGAGATTGCAAGAAAAGATGAAGTAAAGAAAATCACTGTTGACAAATCTGTATTACAAGCAAAAGTTTTATTTTTAATAAAATCAGGACATTTTTTGTATTTTGACTGCTTTTCCTAACACCTCTATTAGTGTCTGCCTACTGCCACATGGAAATGGTGTAGGAAGAAAAGCAGAGAACGGACAAAACCAGTTTGTTTAATAGGGGAAATTCCCAATTTTGATGAACAGAAAGATTTCTCAGGTTCTAGTACTTTGGAGACATGAAGACTTCAGATAGTCCAACCTCTCCAGAGTAATACCCACAACCAAGAGGCAATTTGGTCAGAAATGGTGTATTAGATGTGAAAGCAATAAGTATCTGAGATGCATAAACCCACATAGTGTCTGCGAGCTCATAGCTAAGGTATCAAGTTAATCTACATAATTCTACATTTCCTCTTTTTAAGTTGTTTAAGATTCCAAGAAAGAAAAAAATATTGTAAAGAGACAACTGAAGATGGATGTTTTGCTTAACTTATGGGTCCAGAGTAGGCCACAAAAACAGTCAGAGGGCTGGAGCACTTCCATGATGGTGACAGGCAGAGAGAGTTGAGAAGGGCTTATAGTGACAGGATGAGGGATAATGACTTTGAACTGCAGGGGGAGAAATTTAGGCTGGAGACTAGGAAGAAACTACAGTGAAGATAGTGTGGCACTTGGACAGGTTGCCCAGGGAGGCTGTGGACACTCTGAAACAGGAGGTGTTTAACGGTGGCTGGACATGGCTTTGAAGAACCTAGTCTAGTGGAAAGTGTCCCTGCCCATGTTCAACCTAAGCTGTACTATGACTTCCTTTCAGAGCAACTCAGGTACTCAGAAAACAAGAAAACATTCAGTCATTGAAAGCTGGACATATCTGGCAGATGGCTAATTAAAAAATTAGATGTTTTTGAGCCCCTTCAGAAATGTTTGATCCAACTGTTATCAGCTGGATAATTAAAATATCATTTCTTATGGAAACACAGAATCATTAAGATTGGGAAAGGCCTCAAAGATCATCAAGTCTAACTTTCTAACCAACACCTCCTTGACTACTAGACCATGTTGTGAAGTACCACATATACTCACAATTCTCTATTGTTTTCTTTGCATGTTTACACCACTGCACCCAGGACACTAATAAGCCTTCAGAGGTTTCACCCATAATTTTAAGACTCATTGTAATCCTTTGTTGTCCCATTTTGTTAATGCTTATTTGCTGCTTTAATGAATGTATAGCTCATTTTTTTATTGGCTATTATCACAGCTAAAGGAGATCAGCCTGCTGCTGGCGTATTCCAAGAACCAGCAGCAGTGCATATGGAAATAAAATATGTAGGTCTTGCAACTGTAATAAATAGTTTTTGAAAGAAAGAGGTCACTTCAGTTCTTATTGAAGGCAACTGGTTCATGCAGAACACAGGGAAAAAAAAAAGCATCTGCATTGAAACTACACAAATACAACCATGTCATAATTACAGCATACAATATATTAGGATGCTACCAACTTTCCAGTGCTGAAATATACATGAAAAGGGAGATAAAAAATAGGTCAGCTTCTGCATAAGCACTAATGTCCTCACAAAGACCTGAAAGTTAAGGAGATGCTGGCAATATGAAATGGAGTCAATAGCAAAGCATAATTTAAGTGTTGTAAAAGAAATCAGATGTCCCCTTTAAGGTACCCATTTTGCTTTGTAGGTATTTTTCTCTGTTTTGTTTGTGTTTGTTTGGTTTTTGTGGGGTTTTTGTTTGTTTGATTGATTGATTTTGGTTTTTTTTTTCTTTGTTTTCCACCCTTTTTTGATAAATATTTCTCTCTACACACAAGTGTAGCCAAAAATCCCTCCCCATCTTTCTTGNTCCCCCTGCAGTTCAAAGTCATTATCCCTCATCCTGTCACTATAAGCCCTTCTCAACTCTCTCTGCCTGTCACCATCATGGAAGTGCTCCAGCCCTCTGACTGTTTTTGTGGCCTACTCTGGACCCACTCCAATAGCAAAACATCCATCTTCAGTTGTCTCTTTACAATATTTTTTTCTTTCTTGGAATCTTAAACAACTTAAAAAGAGGAAATGTAGAATTATGTAGATTAACTTGATACCTTAGCTATGAGCTCGCAGACACTATGTGGGTTTATGCATCTCAGATACTTATTGCTTTCACATCTAATACACCATTTCTGACCAAATTGCCTCTTGGTTGTGGGTATTACTCTGGAGAGGTTGGACTATCTGAAGTCTTCATGTCTCCAAAGTACTAGAACCTGAGAAATCTTTCTGTTCATCAAAATTGGGAATTTCCCCTATTAAACAAACTGGTTTTGTCCATTCTCTGCAGTTCTATGTCCTTCTTGTGCTGGAGTGTGGCAGAGCAGGGCACTGCCCCACCAGAGGTGTGAATGGGGCAGGAAAGGGTCTTCCTCCCTCCCCACATCTGTCACCAGAGGCTTAGCACAATAGGTGTGAAGTGCCTTCTCCCACCCTCCATGGGCTTGAACAGGGAGGGAACAAACTGCCTCAGTATATATATGGCAGCTGGACAGATTGCAGCAGGGCTTGCTTGGACTTGCAAGGACTTGCTCGGACCTTCACTGGGACTTGCACGGACCTGCACTGGGACCTGCACGGACCTGAACACGGACCTGGAGACACGAACATCACACGGGCTTTGAGACAGTCTCCCATTTGTAAGTAGGGCAAAGCTGTTTCATGCCCAAACCTTTCCATTTTTCCTGATTTTTCCTGAATTACAAGAAAAGGCATCCTCGTGAAGACTTTTCCTGACCTAATTAGAACCCAAACTTAAACTAATTCACACACAGATTGTGATTGGGGCTTTTGGAAATTATAAAAGCTACATAACTTATAATTTCAGCCTCTTCAATCACACCCAAATCAATACATGGAGGCACCAGAACTTGAAACATTACTCCAGGGAGGGTCTCAAGAGATCAGAGTAGAAGGAGAGAATCACCTCACTCATCCTGCTGATTACGGTTCTTTGGATGCAACTTGGGACACAGTTGTGTTCTGTACTGCAAGTGCACACTGACAATTCACGTAGAGTTTTTCAACATCCAACACTCCAAAATCCTTCTCCTCAAGCATGCTTTCAAGCAATTCTTCAGCCAGCCTGTATTTGTGTTTGAATATGTTCATAGACTCACAGAATGGTTTGGCTTAGAAGTGACCTTAAAGATCATGTAGTTCCAAGGCCGCCACTGTTAGCAGGGATAGTTTCTGCTAGCCCAAGTTGCCCCATGCAACCTGGCCTTGAACAGCTCCAGGGTGGGAGTACTCACAGGTGGAACAAGCTGCTCCATGTCTCACCACCCTTACTGTAAAGAATTTCTTCTAATATCCAGTCTAAATATACTCTCTTCAGTACAATTAAAATGAACAAGAAGGAAGGTTTGCACCTCATAATTTGAAAAAAACAAGAATGAAAAAAAAAGTTAGTACTTGTTTTTGTGGGGTTGTGTTTTCCTGTTTCACTGATATGGGAATAGGTTTCATTGCTCACCTACAGGAACTGAAATTAAATCAATCTTTTAAATTTTTCACATCTCAAGCTACTCTTGGGTACCTATGCTCAATTTTATTTTTTTTTTTATTTACTTAACAAAAAAAACGCAGAATCACTTGCTGAGGTCACAGCATTTCATATTTGTTAACTAAGCATGTGTCACATCAAATTTGTATTATTTTATTTTTAATTTTGACATAATTTAGAATGAAATAGCCAAATTTATTGAAAATAAATATTTGCCTTCCAAAAATTTCAGCTAAATCCATACACTTTCATTTTAAAAATATAATTCTTTTTTCATCTAATAAGCAGCTGTTACATCACTCAAGTTTAGATGATTTCAACTCAGACATGCTGGGGCACATAGTCTCAGAAGTGGAGGTGTGTGCAAAAAGCTAACACAAGCACACCAATCAGAATCTGTAGGAGATGAAGCTGTATTCTGACCCAGTTCCTTTGTCTGACTCCTGACCAGCAGAGGACATTACCAGTTACATCACACTGTAGAACCAGTGCAGAAGGATGCCTTTTCCTTCTGAAGACATATGTACCATCAGAGCTTTGTCGGTCTCATAGGCTTTAAAACATCCTATTTAACAAGAACCCACAGACCACTGTTATCGAATTAGAATATTTTCTCATCAGTAAACTCAACCTAAATTTGAAGTATGCAGTCTGAATCCTCACATATACTCAAACTGGAGAAAGATTCTGGAGGAAAAGCTTTGATTTTATTAAGCCAGCTGACAGATCAGGAAAAAAGGAAAGTCTCAAGGCACACAAAGAGCCAGGGTACACCTGTAGATTTTATGGAGTTAGTTTCTCTTTACAGCAACATGTAATACATCAGCTCTGTCTCCCACAGCATGCCCCTGGAGAAACTACTTGCCTGTGGTTTGCATGGGTGGGCATTTCACTGGCTTAGAAACTGGTTGAATGGCCAGGCCCAAAAAGTGGTGGGGAATGGAGTTACCTCCAGTTTGCAGTCAGTCACTAGTGGTGCTCCCCAAGGCTCAGTGCTGGGACCAGTTCATTTTCATGTCTTTATCAATGATCTGGTTACGGTGATTGAGGCACCCTCAGTAAGTTTGCAAACTACACTAAGTCGGAAGGTTGTGTTGATCTGCTGAAGAAGACTTCACAGAGCCTAGACAGGCATGATCAATGAGCAAAGGCCAATGGGATGAGATTCAACAACATCAAGTGCCAGATCCTGCACTAGAGTTACAGCAATCCATTGAATGTTCCAGGCTTGGGGCACAACGTCTGGAAAGCTGACCAGCATAGAAAGACCTCAGGATGTTGATGAAGACCTGAAGATGACCAGCATATGCCCAGGTAGCCAAGAAATCCAATGTTATCCTACCTTGTATCAGCAATAACATGAGCAGCAGAACCAGGGCAGGGATCACAGATCAAATTCTGGGTTTAGCTTTGGGCCTCACTTCAAGAAGGACATTGAGGTGCTGGACTATGTCCAGGAAAAGACAATGAAGCTGGTAAAGGGCTTGGTGAACAGGTCTGGTGAGAAGCAGCTGAGAGACCTGGGATTGTCTAGTCTGGAGAAAAGGAGGCTGAGGGGAGACTTTGTCTTTACAACTCCCTGAAAGGAGGTTGGAGCCAGGTGGTAGTTGATATCTTCTCCCAAGTACTAAGTAATAGAGCAAGTTGTATAAAAGGAGATTTATGTTTGGCGTTAGGAGAAACTTCCTTACTGACAAGGTTTTCAAACACTGAAGACTCCCCAGGGATCTAGTTGAGTTTCCATTCCTGGAGGTGTCCAAAAGATGAAAAGATGTGGCACTGAGTGACATAGTTTAGCACCAGACTTAGGTAGAGTTAGGGAATAGTTGGATTCATTTATCTTAAAGGTCTTTTCCAATCAAAACTTTTCTGTGATTTTATTCTATGATTATTAATATAAAAACTCACCTCTTTGTTTGTAAGATGGAAAGGTCAACTAGTGAAGAAGGATCCTGAAAGAAAAAGAGACCCCAGATAAATTTTGGTGCCATTAGTGCCTTCTGGAACAGAAGTCCTCTACAACAAACACAGCATCCCATTTTACTGTTTTCAAGGACAACCTAGTTAAAGTTGCAAGCCAGACAAATTTGACATAGGAAGGTGGATAACATTCTGGGTTCAGTCAGCCCTCAACCTATTCAGTTTTATCCCTTGTGGCTTAATTTATTTCTTCCTCATAAGTCTCTAATAAAATCTACCTGCCAGCTGTGATCTACTTTGCTTTGAATAGATATTAATGTTGCTGCGTGGTACTGCCATCTTGGAAAACATGATGGTGCACAGGAACCAATTAAAACATATGTTCCTAAGAATATCATTCAATATGTGATTTTGTTCTTATTACTTACTCAAGAGGGAGATCGTACAGAAATTCCAAGACTAACTGGTTATTTCAGGAGAAGTTCCATCTATTTTATTTTGCACAAGCAGCATTGCTGCTGCCATGTGCTGAATGTAAATATGAAAAAATTCATTACATAAATGGTTAAATGGGATTCATAGGCAAACAGCAAATTGGAGCCAACCACACCATACACTGTGTCCTACAAGTTCTAGCTGACCTTTCAGCCTTCAAAGACTTTCTTCTCCTAAAGTATATGAAAACTCATGTAAGGCAGCAGAGGGAGGAGGGGGATGGTGGAAATTGGTTTTAAACAGTCTGGAAGAAGCATTCATAGAGTATGTTTTACAGTCCTGAACAATCTGGTAACTAAGAATCAATGCAAGAAAAATTCTTGCATTAATTCTTCTCCAAGGTAAGCAAGTTTTGGGTTTTTTCCTGATGTTTTGATTTTTAAACAGCATTTGCTAAAAACCAGTAAAATAGTTGTTACATTTTGGCATGCTCATGCTTTACCTACAATATCAAATGTATATACCATGAGTAAGTAGTAACCTAAAGAATCTTGAATAATCTGAATAATCTTGAAATAATCTAAATAATACTTGAAAATTCAGAATAGTATCTAGTTAAGGTCTTGATATCAAGCAGATCTGATGTTAAAAAAATATAATTTAAAAACAAGCAAACAAACAATATAATAAACAAAACAAAACAGAAAACAGACCCACCAAAAAAAAAAATCAAAAGTGAAACCTGTCTTTAAAAACAAAATACAAAAGCCTGAGATGGTTGTTGCAAATGCAAGCAAATTTTTTGGTTCCATGGTTGCAGCTGCAGAAGTGGGAAGAAAAGCATTACCTCAACTGATGTTTGTCACACCCAGCTATGTCAGAAAGTGACCAGCTAACTACTCTGAAAACAAATACTGGACCTTATAATGTACATTACACTGAGCTGAAAATGCTTACAGCCCTTCAAAAAATACCATTGTGAAATTCATTTACTTATTTTCTATTTCACTTCAGTTGCTTTCATTATAATTGAAAGAGGTCCAGGGATTTAAGGCTATGAAACAAAGAATTACACCATTGACATTTGGGAAAGAATATAAGATCATTAGAAGTCCTGAGCAGGGTGGCCTATATGCTTTACTAGCTATTGCTTTGCCCTTTAGCTAAAGTCCAGTACCTAAATCAATGGGACTCTACTGCTTCCCTTTGAAAACCACTCCAAACTCTAAAACATCTTTGTCAGAAAGCTTTTTTTTTTTTGCCTTTCTTTTTTTTGGCCTTTTTTTTTTCTTTTTCAAACCATATCTAAATAGCAAGATGGTTTCTTAAGGTCATGTTGCACACATTCTCTCTTCAGATCTTTAAAATATTTCAGAGCAGTTATCTAATTATTATTTATTAGGTTTCTGGGTTTTTTTCCAAAATGCATGCTAATCACTGTCACCACGACTAAGCTCTCTTTTGTTTTGGTATTTTGTTGCTGAATTCCTCTAATAAGGTCACTGCTTTTTTGTTACTGATTGCATGGAATTAAACACTAGAGAGAGCATCATGATGTTTGTGCATTTACTGCCCCAAATTACTGATTTTTTGATATTTTTTTCACCTGGTCATTTCCTGGGTGATTTTATGTTCATGGTAGCACAGGTCGCAGACTTCCTTGAACAGATAAGAGAAGGTCAACAAAGCTGATGAGGGGTTTGGAAAGCACTTCTTATGAGTGAGCCTGAGTTATTTGGTCTAGAGAAGAGGAGACATCATTACTCTCTACAGCTACCTGAAAGGAGTTTGTACCGAGGCTGGTGCTTGCCTCTTCTCTCACGTAACTAACAAGACAAGAGAAAATGGATTTACAATGTGCCAGGAGAGGTTTAGTTTGGATGTCAGGAAGTATTTCTTTTCTGAAAGAGTGACCAGGCATTGGAACAGGTTGCCCAGGGAGGTGGTGGAGTAACCATCTCTGGAGGTGTTTAAAACATTAGTACACATGGCACTTCAGGACATGCTCTATTGGTTATGGAGGTATTGGATAGAAGGTTGAACTTGATGACCTTAGAGTTCTTTTCCAGCCTTAGTCATTCTAAGATGTATTTACTTCCTTTCAAAAGCTGTCACAGGTTTTGACCTGTTCTTCCATCTCTGTATACTTGGTGTTTGATGTTTGTCTCTGTTGGTGTCCACAGAATTTCTGAAGTGATTTTCACCTTACCACAGTGCTCAATGTCTTAAACAGCCACTTGTCTTGGGATATATGTTAGGTCTTTTCAAAAGTCTTTTCAGTGCTGCCCCTTAGCCCAGGGTCTTGCCACTTTATTGCATTTTCAACAGGAAAAACATGGAAACAATTGAATATTATTAATAGCAGTAAGATACCTTAATAGTCTTAAATATTTCACAGAGATGTTGCTCATAAAACTATTAAGCAGATGTGTGAATCGATGTAGAAGAAGAGCAATTCTGTTTAATACAATGTTTCAAGTATTATGTCATCTGTGAGAATAGACCAACCCCTGCCTGGCTACAACCTCCTTTCAAGTAGTTGTAGAGAGCAATAAGGTCTCCCTTGAGCCTCCTCTTCTCCAGANAGGTCCCCCTTGAGCCTCCTCTTCTCCAGACTGAGCAATGCCATCTCCCTCAACCGTTCCTCATAAGGCTGCTCCAGCCCACCCACCAGCCTTGTTGCCCTTCCCTGGACATGTTCAAGTACCCAAGGTCTTTCTTAAATTGGGGGACCCAGACTTTCCTGGAGATGACTGCTTTGCTATGATTGCACGTAGCTTTTGATTTACTTATTAAGCTCTTTCCATCTCAATCTACAAATTTTCTCACTTTTGCTTTTCTAATTTTCTTCCTGATTCCACCAGCACTGTGTGTGTGTGGGACTTAGTTCTCAGCTGAGGTCAAATCATGGTGGAGGCATAATTAGAGTGCATGATCTGTGCAAAATAGTCTTCAAATCACAGTCACAGTATGGTAGGGGTTGGAAGTGACCTCCAGATATCATCTAGTTCAAGCCCTCTGCTAAAACAGGATCACCTAGATCACATTGCACTGGAAGGAGTCCAGGTGGGTTTTGAAAGACTTTAGAGAAGGAGATTCCACAACCTCTATGGACAGCCTCTTCCAGGGTTCCATCATCCTCAAAGTAAAGAAGTTTTTTTTATACATTCAAGTGAATCCTGCTGTGTTCTGGTTTATATCCATCATCCCTTGTTCTATCACTGGGCTCTACTGAAAAGAGCCCAACCTCCCCCTCATGACCTCCACCTTTTAGTATTTAAATGCATTTAAAAGATCCTGAAATCTCAGTCTTCTCCAGGCTAAAACTTCCCAGGTCTCTCAGGCTTTCCTCTTCACAGAGATTCTTAAGTCCCTCAGGAACTTTATAGACTATGTTGGACTCTCCAACAGTTAGTTGGCTGCCCCTCTTGAACTAGGAAGCCTAAAACTGGGCAGCCTAGAACTAGACACAAAATGCCAGGCAAAGCCTATCAGAGAGAGTAGAAGCGTATCAGAGCAGAGGAGACTAGGAGCTGGTATGCGTAGAGGCAGTGACAGTGTGCTCAAGGTGGAAGAAGGATCACTGGGATCAGGCACCTACGAGGATGATGTTTGAAACACTTTCTCTGCACAATGGGCCTTTGATTTGCAGGTGGTTCCTTTGCTGCTTCCATTCTTGTGAGTAGCAAAGCAAGAGTCATATCTAAACACCAACCATGGTGTCTCTTCAAAGAAAAAGGGGATTGTTGTGAAAGAGATGCCTTAAGAGGTCATCATAGCACAAAATGTGAAAGCATTGGCTATGTCATTTTGGAAAGATGAGAGGACCAAGTTTCCTTGTTACTGGCAACCACTGAAGTGTATTTCTGAAAGCAGAAGCCCCCTGACTGCAAAACCCTTTCGATTTGCCAACCATTTACATTGCACAGTCAAGGTGTCCACCAAGCTGCATTAAGCATGATCTACTGCTTTTAACATGTGGAAACCTGCCTCCACATATTCAGACAGCAGCTCAAATCTTGCTGGGCTTTAACAAGGGAATCTTCCTTACACTGAACCTTTTGAAGAAATGCAATGACATACTCCTCTTCACAACAGCCAAGTGTTGTTGAAGCCACCTTAGGTATGCCAGACTTTCTATTTACCCTTAATTGAATTGTTTTCTCCTACTCTCCTCACTTTCCTTAAATCCTTTCTTTCTCTGCTCTTTTTGTTCTGGTGGAGCCATGGCCTTGCCCTAGAACTTCATTAAGTTGAACATCATTAAGAAGTCTTGCCTCTCCTGTGGTAATAAAGAATAAGCATGTGAAAACATGTTAACACAGCAGGCCAAGGGATAGTGTGATACGATGGCAGGTCTAAAGTTAAATTAGTGGTGTGAAGGGAGACTATGTGAAAAATCTTGTGGCGAAGATGATTGAAAACGAAAATCAGTTGTCTTTTTGAGAACACGCATTACAGGTCTCCTGTGTGATACCTACAGCAGTTAAAAACATAATCAGAGTCATTACACTCTTTGGAATTAAGAATGTATTTCTACTGACATCAGGGAAATGTGTTCAGAAGAGGACAAAATCAAAGCTTCAGCATGTTTTAGAATCTCTTCAGAGAAGAAGACTCCACAATTTCTCTGGGCAACTTGTGCCAGGGCTGTTTAGATGGAGCCTCCTTGGTTCCAGTTTGTGCTGACTGTTCCTTGTCCTGTCTCTAGGCACCGTTGACAAGAGTCTGGCCTCATCCTCTTGACCTCCACAGGTCCTTTAGCTCTTGTTGAGCTTTGATCAGATCCCCTCTCAGGCTGCTTTTCTCCAGGTTAAACAGCCCCAGGGCTCTCAGCCTTTCCTCCTCACATAGATGCTCCAAGCCACTCAGCATCTTTGTAGCCTCTAATGGACTCTCTCCATTAGTTCTCTGTCTCTCTTGATCTGTCCAGCCTGGAACTGGATCCAGTACTCCACTCATTACTATGTACGTGCTGAAGCTTTGACTTTGTCCTCTTCTGTTTTCCAGACCCTTCACCTTTGTTGCCCTTCTTTGGACATGCTCCAGCACTTCAATGTCCTTCACAGAGTGAGGGGCCCAAAACTGACCCCAGGAATTGAAGCGTGGCCTCACAGGGGGAAATTCCCTGTCCTGGTCCTGCTGACCACACCATTGCTCATCCAGGCCGTGACACTGTTGGAATTCTTGGCCATGTGAGCACACTGGTGGTTCATCTTTAGTCAGCTGTCAACCAGCAACCCCAGGTCTTTTTCCATCAGGCAGCTTTCCAGCCACTCTGTGCTAGACCCGGGACTATCATGAGGTTGTTGTATCCTGAGTGCTGGACCTAGCACTGGACCTTGTTGAAACAGTAGACCTTGGCCCACTGATCCAGCATGTACAGATCCCTCCACAGAGCCTTCCATACTCTCCAGCAGATCAACACTGCCCACTCCCAGTCTAGTGTCATATACAGACTTCCTGAGGGTGCACTCAGTTCCCTTATCCAGACTGTTGATGAAGACATTAAAGAGAACTGGCCCCAATGCTAAGTCCTGGGGAACATTACCTGTGACTGGCCATCAGCTGGATTTAATTCCATTCTCCACAACTCTCTGGGGTTAGCCATCCAGTTTTTCACACAACATATTATGTGCCTATACAAGCCATGAGCAGTCAGTTTCTCCAGAAGGATGAGTGAAAATTTCCATTATTCAAGGGAAAAAAAGTAAAAGTAATTATAAAAATGACGTATGTAAATGTATTTCTGCTACCCACTTAGAAATTATTTTGTAGAATATGACCTAGTCTATCACCAGCCCTATCAGATCTTTCTAAATCTCCCCAGCGTATGAAAAAAATCAGAGCTTAATCATCTGTTGCACATGTCTCTGTCACCTGCAGAACCATTAAAAAAAATACAAGTGAAAGCAATCAAAATTGGGGGTCCTCTTACAGCTTTCTGAAGGCAAATCTGACAATCATTTTCCCAACAAGTCGTGAAATTTTCTGCCCTGTTGCCGAAAAGCACAGATTGGATTGAACAAGCTGCCTGGGACACAGCAAAACAGAGGCAGACCTTGAAAGAGAGTGTTAAATTCCACTGACTAAATGCTGTGTTTGAGTTGCATTGGAAAAGCTTTGTTGTGCCTGAACTGTGGTTACAGGCTAAAGTTAGAAGCTTGCTGGTACCTGACTTGGCAGAGGAAGAGGCCAGGGCAAGTCCTGATAAAGAGAATTCCTGGGGAGTTTCTAAAAGCTGAGAAGAGCTGAAATATTTCCTGGGTTA
>VWZI01020009.1:113767-124946 GCA_013396835.1 Psilopogon haemacephalus
AGGGAGGGAGAGGGAGGGGTGGGGGTGGTGGCTGGGTGGGAGTGGGGGAAAGGATGCTTGCCTAATCAAACAGTACCAGAAATGACAGGCTGTGGGAGAATTAATAACCAGCAATTTAAGGGATATGAGACAGACTGCCTGTGCGTAAAAGCTTTGTTAGAAATACAAATATAACTATTTCCATGGCCAGCAAAATGCAAGTGAGAGCTGCCTCAACTGAGAAAGGTGGATCTTGGCAGTGCTGCCTTCACTTTGGAGTACAATGGTTACTTGGATTTTTGTTCTTGACCCGTTTGGTCCACTTGGGTTATTCCCCTGAGTTTGTATGTCATACAAAACTATTATTTAATTGTTGTGCTTTCTTAATAGATGTCAGAACTTGATGTCAGAGTATTCTTCCTTTCCAAGATACTCTCCAAGTTTTAGCTATCTTACTTTTTTTTTTTTCCCCCTCCCTATCAACTCTCATGGCCTTTGGGAGAAAAAATTTACTCTTAAAGGACAAAGCCAAAAATTTTTAAGTATTAATGTTTACATTATGATTGTTTTTAAGTAAATATTTTAACCTCCAGTTTATTAATTTAGTTGTCTGTCTACAGTATTTTTTTGGTTTCTAGTGCAGGGGAACTAATATAGAAGCTGTAAATAAATACAGATTAGCAATTAATCAGTGATAAATTACCCATAAAATTAGTAATTCCATCAGAAATGTACAGTGGAAACTACAGGTTTTATAGTGAGAGGAATTTTGTTGCTGCTCTGTTTGGCTTTTCACATTATGAGTACTTCAGAGCTCTTCCAGTATCTTTCTTACATGTCTTTTTTTAGGAAATGGTTGCAAAGATATCTACAGCCTTCACATGTTGAATTATTTCAATGGACAGAAAGTACACTTTTCTTCCATCTTAAGATCATAAAGTCAGTATTCAGAGCTCAAGCTATTGGCTCATTTAGGACTTTAATAGTAGGATACAGATAACAAAGCAGCATTTTCTGGCTATCAGAGATAATCAAAATACTGACTTTCAGGTTGCAGATAGGCAGCTACAAGAAAGAAATTCAAAGGATGGACAGATGCACTTCAACTGTTGAGGTAGGCACATTGTAGCATGTGTTTTGTTGCATGAAATTTGCGAAGATATGTTTATAAAATGTAAAATCATATGTCTGCAAAGTTGCCCCTAAAGAATTATGACATCTAGTCCTGTCTATGAAGCAGTATCTCTGCCTGATATTCAGTAAACCCACACCAAAGATGTACCATAGAAATTAGATACAATTTTCTAGATTAAATAAGTCAACAATATGGATATCAATGTAACAAAAAATATTACGAGGGCAGAAAACAGAGATATCACCTTTATAATCAGACTCTGTCTTTATAGATAGAAACTGAAAAAAATGTGTGTTTTATAGACTGAGGGCACCTTGTCAAAGCAGCAATGATACTCTGCAGATGAGTCTTCAGAAGAAATTTAGTAACTGTAACTGTGCTCTTCTTCTAGATAAACAGGGAAAATCAGCAATTCACGAGTTTAATATGCATCTTAAGTCCCTTCTGGCTTTAATCATCAGTTTCATTTCGAATTCCCAATATCTGAATTAATTGCAGGTGTCTGCTTTCAACAAGAGTATAGTCTTTAAATTATACATGTCAGTGCATCACTTACACCATGTCACTTCCAGTTAAATTTCTTCTCACTGCAAGTCTGCCTAACACAATATGACATGATAGAAGTGTGCTAGTGTGGTGCAGTACCTCAAAAAATAAATACAAAATTTTAGGATATTATCTTCTACTGATCTTTTGAGTTACCTCTGGATGATTAAAATGAGCAGTTAATAGTTCGCTGGGAAAGGTCTTGACCAATAGGTTACAGTGAGGAGTCATTTTATGGTCCTGAAATTGAAATAGATATCAATAAAATTAGACTCTTAAA
The DNA here is from genome assembly GCA_013396835.1 of Psilopogon haemacephalus. Lineage (NCBI taxonomy): Eukaryota > Metazoa > Chordata > Aves > Piciformes > Megalaimidae > Psilopogon > Psilopogon haemacephalus. Next base: position 115,708 of record VWZI01020009.1, read on the forward strand.
AAATTGTAGGAGTATCTGCTCATCCAAACAGCATACATAATAATAAATTGGAAAGGTCATGACACTTAGAGGAATACACAATGAAAAAGGACTTCAGCCAGAATTTCACCCATAAGAGTTATGCTGTGGAGTAGGTGCTTCTCTTAAATAGCTTCATAACCCACATAGTGTCACTCTCTCAAGAGCTTCCCTGAGCAAAAGTCAAATGCTCACTTACATCCTCATGGAACAGTCTCATAAAGATGCTGTAGTTGCAGCTGGATCTCAGGGATGCAGAGAATCTCAGGATCCCAGTATGGTTGGGACTGGAAGGGACCTCTGGAAATCATCCAGTCCAAACACACTGCTAAGGTAGTGTCACCCACAGCAGCTTGTCTAGGAGCAGAACATCCAGATGGGTTTGGAATCTCCCCAGAGAAGACTCCACAATCTCTCTGGGCGGCCTGCTCCAGAGCTTCAGCACCCTCACACCAAGCAAGTTTCTCCTTAAGTTCAAGTGAAACCTCCTGGGTTCCAGCTTATTTCTGTTGCCCTTTGTCCTGTTGCTGGATATCACTGAAAACAGTCTGGCCACATCCTCCTGCCCCAACAGGTCCTTTAGCTCTTGCTCAGCATTGCTCAGATGCCCTCTCAGACTGTTCTTCTCTAAACTCAACAGCCCCAGGGCTTTCAGCCTTTCCTCCTCATAGAGATGCTGCAGGCCCCTTGACATCTTTGTAGCCTCTGCCAGACTCTCTCCAGTAGTTTCTTGTCTCTCTTGAACTTCTCAGGCTGCTCTTCTCTAAACTCTAAAGCCCCAGGGCTCTCAGCCTTTCATCCTCACAGAGATGCTTCAGATCCCTTGACATCTTTGTAGCCTCTGCCACTCTCTCTGCAGTAGTTCCTTGTCTCTTTAGGGCCCAGAACTGGAGACAGGATTCCAAATGTGGCCTCACTAGGGTAGAGTAGATGGGGAGGAGAACTTCCTCCTGATCTGCTGGCCACAACCAGGAAATCACTGGCTTTTCTGGCCATGAGGGCACATTGCTGGCTCATGGTGAATTTCTTGTCCACCAGTATTTCCAGGTCCTTCTTTGCAGAGCTGCTTTCAAGATGATCATCTCCTAATCTGTGCAGTTTCATCTAAGTCCTGTCTAGACTGAACCATGCAGCTTCAGTAGCATAGCTAAACTTGGGAGGAAATGTTACATAAAAGGTAATCCTCAGTCACATAGGAATTGTGGTATTATGAAAGACTTAATTTCAACTGTGCCTAATACAGGAAATAACTACTAATTACTTCAACCTTTATACTTAATTTTGGAAATATGGCAATTATGACACTAATTGGGCACCAGTTTGTGAGGGCTTTGCCTCTGTAGAATCCTCAGCTAGAAATATTTTCAGCATTTAATGGGAGAAAATATTAAATCTACCATCATAGCTATAGTATTTCTGTGTTATTTTATACAGAAGATATTACCTATATGTGTCTTCATTTGCAAAAGAAAATTATCTGCAGTTATTCTGCGTATCTACCTTATAGCCAGGATTTTCTTGGAAAATTCCATGTCTGCTCCTCACTGAAAGAATAACGAAAGACAAAGGGATCTAAGCTGGACTGAACACAAGATTTTGCTATTCTTTGGCAGGCTTTTCCATGTAGAGGTATCATCAATCTGCTCTTTATCATCTCTTCTGTAGGTCCCACCTCACTCCACAGCAGCTGTCGGAGTGAAGTGTGGATGCCTTCCCACTTAGACAATGGATGTGGTCAGGTCTCCATGAAAAGACCCATTCCTCATATCTCATCCTGCAAATAGACCCTCCACATTCAGCCAGATGCTCAAATGAGCTGTTACTGTATTTTTCCAAGAAAATTACTCTGTTTTCTCTGCAAACTGATATTCAGCTGCTGTCATCCTATTACTTTCCATTGTCTTAAAAAAAATGCCACTCTAGTGCTTGTTCTTAACACACCACAAAGTAGACCCAGCCCAAATTCTTCCAGATGTTATGGTGCACTCAGGAGAGGACAGAACCATTGCTGGCACAGAACTGGTGTCTTTTAAGGATATTTGGATAGATAGTCATCACAAGGCTAGAAATAAAGATAACATTTATCGTGATGAGCATCTTGTCATGAAGGAAACAGGAACCTCTTGGTTGATTTCATGAATCGAAGGTATCCAGTGCAGAAAGTGTAGAACTATGAAAAGACATTAAAAATGGAAATCATCTAGTCTGAAGATTTAAGACCCCATGGAACCTAAACACTCGTGATGTGTTTTTTTTAGAGACATTCATTTCTTTCATGCCTGACCACACCTCCTGCTTGGTGAAGTAAGTCAGCACGATGCCATCCAACGCCAACATGTACTTACTAGTGACCCTTGAATCCCCATTAATCCTAACACAGTATGGAGGCAAAAGCAACTTTGACAAAGCATATTTCATTCTTTCTTTGTACGGATAATGATGTAGGGGCTGTTAATTATCAATAGAGCTGGGATTAAGCCTGTTGGGAAAATACAGTTTTCTTCTTGCTTACACCTCAGAATCCTTTGCTTATTACATTTCTTCTCTGATGTTCACCACTGCATAGTTTGAAACAAAAAGAGGTGTTTTGCTCCATACACAAGATAGTTGCTCCTTCTACAAGATACTAGGGACCTCCACTTTCCTTCTGGTTTGTTTTGTGCCCTGGTCTCCAAGAGCTGACAAGCAATCAGGAAGCATGTAATTCAGTAACAACTGTACAACTCCCTGAAAGGAGGTTGCAACAACATAGGACTTTGTCTCTTCTCACAAAAAAACAAGCAATAGGACAAGAGGAAACAGCCTCAGGTTGGGCCAGGCAAGGGTTAGGTTGGACATGAGGCAAAATTACTTTACCAAAATGGAAGGGAATAGGATGCCCAGGGTAGTTGTGGAATTCCCATCCCTGGAGGGGTTCAAAAGCCACATAGATACAGTGCTGAGGGACATGGTATAGTATTGACCTGGCAGTGCTGAACTAACAGTTGGACTTGATGATCTTAAAGGTCTCTTCCAACCAAAATGATCCTGTAGCTCCATAACAAGCAGCCTGGCAGGAGAGCACAATTCTTGTCCATATGAATAACTGTCACTAAAAGGGTCCGACTTCTCTAGGAAAAAAAGCAGAAAAGAGAAGTAAAACAGCAAATGTGTGGCAAAAGTCACAGGAGTGGGAGTCCTAGAAACAGTCCAAATCTGGGACCTAACACAAGATACTTTTGATGTATCTCTCCAAGACAGCATTTGCAAAACATCAACTGCAGATGTTGACCTACAGAGGTCCACATTACAAATGAGTAAACTATTTGGTTGAACAGGCTTACAGGTGTCTCTCTGTGTTTCTCTTTTTAGTTCCTAAAGTTACTAAGGGAGAATTTTACTCAAAATGTTTCATATTTAAGTACAAAATTATAGGTGCCTTATCAAGCACAGAGATAGAATTATTTGGGGGGAGGGGAGAGGAAAAGATTGCAATTCACTTAGTTATTTTAGATACTACTTGCATCTCTTCAGCAAATTAGACTTGTTCTCTTTATGAGTCCTCTCACCCGTTAGCAAACTCATCGTTGAAGTTTCAGTATTAGAAGTAGATCAAACTCATGCAAATAATTTTTGTTGTTGTTCTTGGATCTGCTGCTGTTCTCAGAAACGCTTTAGGCATTCCACAAAGTGATAGAAAGACTAATTCAGTGGAGAAGTTACCAAGTCCACTCACTCACAAACTCAAAATAAGTCAAGCATAGCAGTGATGCACTCCTACTGATGTGTTTTTCATTTCAACAGTCTTAGTAAATGTTTTGTTAATTAGATTGGGATGAGGTACCCTCATGTTTCTCTTTCCCATGCCTGAATGTAAGTTCATACACATCAAGTTTGCACACTGTCCTTCAGTTAATTTCATTTATGTTCATGTCAGTAAGTAGATGTTCAGAGATTTTCTTATCTTAATGGTTGGTTGCTTAGATATGAATGGAATGGATGAGTCCTGAGTTTTGGGGGATAGAAATATTCAATAGTCAGAGCCTGAATTTTCGTATCACACCTTATTTTTAGCTGTCTTTGACTTATCCGAAGTTTGGAGCACTACACTCTGACTCTAGATAAGAAGGTTAAAACTAGGGTAGACAAAAACAATTTGTTCACATCTCTCTAATTAAAAATCCTATGCACGTATATGTATGTATGTATATATTTATATCCATACTATATCTAGATGCAATAGGGTGTTTCCTGATGGTGCTAAATATTTATTTGGGGGGAGTTCATTAAACAGTTTAGAAGCCTCCTCATTTTACTTTTTCTAGCTTAATTAGAGCAGAATTTCTCTCATTTCATCAAAATCATTAAATGCTTATCTGCTGACAGCTTGTTGGTGGTCTCCACTGAGCTCATATCTTAAAAAAAAATGAAGACTGTCCATTATGTCCATTTCCTAAAAGACCTTAGCCCAATTATTTTTGCACTGCAGCTACACCACTAAGAAAGGCTGTCTAGGCTGAGCAGCTTCTTGTTTTGCTCTGTCTTCAGTAGTTGAAGGATTATTTAGTGTTGTCAGTACAGAACATTTTGTAATTATGAGTCTTATACCACTCAAAAGTGCTAAAAGCTTTCAGTGCTCTCTTCTGCATTAGCTGGGCCACTCCATTTGAAAGGGTTTTTTTTTGCAATTTACTGTCAACTGAAGAAAAATCTTCTGATGGGTTGATTAATGAGTATCTTAGCTTAAGATTCTGCATCTCCTAGCCAGCAGCCCAAAGTGTCCAGTGGTTCCTGCACTCAGTGCAGCAGCTGGGCAGGCAAAAGTCTATTTGTAGATCCTCCATTAGAGATACTAACCCTCTGAGCAAAAAAAATAACACCAAATTAATTAAAGGCATTTGCAATTTTCTAGTTGGAGTAAGGGTATTTTAGGCAAAACTGGGCTGAGAGCAGACACTTTTATTACACTTGCCTTTTTCATTTAAACTTATCTTAAATTAATTAAGCTAGGCATCGGCATATCTAAACAGGACCAGAAGAAGTGGGGAGAACATGACAGCAGCTGAAATCCTCTGTTAGGATTTAGAGGGTTTAAAAATAGAGGAGTTATCACTTTTTTATATTCAGAAAATTAGAAAGTTCTGGTATCTTGTGACTTTTTGGTGTTTTTTTCCCTAGCTAAAAGAAATCACCATGAGTAATCAATGCTGGACAATAAATTCTTTTCAGCCTTAGAATGTCATAGAAGAAGGTCTTATGTTTAAGGACCATGAATGCACCATGATAAAAACTGAGAAAACTTGTTGCTTTTGAGGTTGTGCAGAACTTTGGAGCACTTGAATATCAAAAGCAAAACCAAAACAAAACAAAAGAAAAAAAACAGACTGTCACAGGACTAAGAGAAAAGTGTTCAAATCAGCACTTTCTGCAACTGAACTGCCCACACCTGCCCTAGTCCCACTTCTCAGACCCTCTTCCCAATACATCTCCAACTGCTGCAGCTGGCAAGACAAGAATAAATTGGGGAATAAAAATCTGAAAAAGCAACGTTTGAATCATTCTCCTTCCTCTTCAAGGAAAACAATGCTGGTTATATAATGAATCAACTTCACTGACAGCACACTTTTACAGGGAGGAAATACTAAGCTTTCTCATAAATAATCACCTTTTTTTTTTTTTTTTAAAGTAAGATTTTGCTGGGTTAAAGTAGCTCCAAACTAACGCTCACCAGTACTTTGTATTCCTCCCAGTATTTTCATTTAAAAGGGAGTTGCTGTGCAAAATAATGTCCTTGTCTGTCCCTTCCTCATACAAACCTCCAATCAAATTTAATAAAGCTAGTTTGATACAATGCCAGCCTACACTTGGTTTACCCTTGGTCGACTTTAATAGGGTCAAAAATATTTTCGCATTGGCAGTGTACGCATTAATCATTTTTCCAGAGGATTTAGAAAATTGGAAGAGACAAGGCCAAGCAAAATTTTAAATTAATTGGGCCTACCCCAGCATTCAGGGGGTCACCTTGTGTCAGTTGTCCCACATTTTCCAGGTCACAAAGTTCCAGTGTATCCTACAGCTGCCATGAGGAGAGATCCGTGCTGTGGGCACACAAAGGTGAAAGAATTTCTCTCAGAAAGTGCGAATTTTCCTACGGGCAACCACAACAATTGCAGATTCCAGATTGTCGCCAGACACTAACCACTTAAATAATGCATGCTCGGCTGACGCCTGTACTTGGTGCATTTTCTAATCGAGTAGTCAGGAAAATTTGCAAACACTCTGTCATTTACCATAAATCCACTGCCTGCTTACAACTACAGAGTAATTAATTTTAGTGCTGCTCAGAATTATTAATTTCAACTGGGAAATCTGTCTTCACAATTGTTGCTGTTTTCACCCTCCTTGGATTTTTTCTTTTTGGTTAATTTGCTTTTGGTTTTGGTCTGGCTTTGGTTTGTTGGGTTTTGGGGTTTTTTTTCCTTGTTTCCTAATATTCTTGCTAGGGGTGGGAACATCAAAGAGCTTCTCTTACAAGGAAAAGAAGACTGTGGCAATGTTAATATGTGATTCCAGTCTGACACCAGTAACTGCTTCAACATTTCCAATTGCTATCTGCAATAATGTCCTCTTCATATCTGGCTGGTCAGATGTAGTCAGTGATGTTACAGGAGGCAAGCAAGTGAAATATTTTCTTTGGAGATGTAATTAATTTATTAAGTTCTAAAAGAGCTTACTGTGTGATAAGGAATTTTTATACCTTTTAGTTCATGGTTTTATTTGGAGGAGTACTGTGTCACAGCCTCAGTGCTGAAAATAACTGGAGGCGAGAAAGTTAACGTTAAACGGTTTATCATCTGTTTAAATGTTTTTAGCATTTAACACACAGGTTTAATATGCTTTTTCTGGCAGAAGAAAAAATGATCTCTTGCAGATTTAGTTGCAAATCTTGAAGTCATGGGAACAGCAGAAATGAAATTTCTGTAATTACTGCTTATTATTTACAGTTCTGCAGACAAAAGGAATATTGCTTGTTGGAGTGGTTTACTCTCATTTGCAAGGTGGACTTGGAGTTGCATCAGAAAGCACTCAAAATAGTGTTCAGTCCTGCTCCAGTCTGAGTCACATCCACTGTGACCAGAGAAATTGTACAACTGGAAGTTCTGAATAAAACTACCCATTTCCATCAGAATTCTGAAATAATCATCCTGGCCATCTTGCAACCTAGTATGACATGTAAACTTCTTTATTTCCACTTTATGGTGTATTAAAAAATAAAGCTCGTCAGGAACACTTAAGAAATAATAATAACAAAGAAACTGACATTACAGTAAAAAAAAAAATCATAAATCATAAATATGAGTCACTAAGAGATTAGACATGGTTAAGTACTTCAGGATGTTTGTGGTTGTCTTCGTCTAAACAATACTGATAGCTTTCTGTGGGTGATTTTGCCTCCAACTGTTCCCAAGTCTCTATAGGACTGTCCAAAATGAAGCCGATTCTTGTTTTGTAAGAGCTGTAACCCTTTGATACCAAGCTAACTGTTTTCCTGTCATATGAATCAGTTTAAATGTTAATGAAATTAACTCCTGGAGAGCAGCACAGTGCCATCATTAATTATTTATACTGAAAAAAAAAAAAAAAAAAGAAAAGAGGAGAACTGAAATCTAATGCAATTTGTTTCCACATTTGGAGAAAAAAGAAGATTGTGGCCACTTAGTGAGCAGCAGCAGCATGCAGATAATGTATTAGAAACATGTGAAAATGGGGACGCTACACCTGAGGAGGGTGATCCATAAAATGGCACCACTTACACTTTCTCACCATTTTCATGCTTAAATTAAATAAAAAAATTTAAAAAAAAAATTTAAAAAGCACTGAATTACTTTGTGATTACACCTAAGTAAGATGCACCTATATCTGGTGCATCTACGGCCTATAAATATGATGTCCAGATCATGGTTTGGGTTTTTTTTTCCCCTTTTTTTCTTTTCTTCTCAGCTCTCATATTGGACTCTAAAATTGACTTTAGAGGTTTCTAAAAAACATCCAGAAATACGGCCATTGATACTAAGAACTTGATGGGATCCGTGTGGGCCATGTAAATACAGAAATTGGCAGAAAGCTCTAAGAAGACCTATTTCCTAGGCTTTTACAACAACATGTCGATGAAAACTGTCATGCAGCAGTGATCTTCTCTTTAATACTGTCTGTTCTTGTTTGTTTTTTTTTTTAAACAAAGCCACAACTCACTCTTTAAAAAGGCAAAACTCAGTGATGAGAAATAATGCAAACATTATGACACTAAGCCAGNAGAAAAAAGAAGATTGTGGCCACTTAGTGAGCAGCAGCAGCATGCAGATAATGTATTAGAAACATGTGAAAATGGGGACGCTACACCTGAGGAGGGTGATCCATAAAATGGCACCACTTACACTTTCTCACCATTTTCATGCTTAAATTAAATAAAAAAATTTAAAAAAAAAATTTAAAAAGCACTGAATTACTTTGTGATTACACCTAAGTAAGATGCACCTATATCTGGTGCATCTACGGCCTATAAATATGATGTCCAGATCATGGTTTGGGTTTTTTTTTCCCCTTTTTTTCTTTTCTTCTCAGCTCTCATATTGGACTCTAAAATTGACTTTAGAGGTTTCTAAAAAACATCCAGAAATACGGCCATTGATACTAAGAACTTGATGGGATCCGTGTGGGCCATGTAAATACAGAAATTGGCAGAAAGCTCTAAGAAGACCTATTTCCTAGGCTTTTACAACAACATGTCGATGAAAACTGTCATGCAGCAGTGATCTTCTCTTTAATACTGTCTGTTCTTGTTTGTTTTTTTTTTTAAACAAAGCCACAACTCACTCTTTAAAAAGGCAAAACTCAGTGATGAGAAATAATGCAAACATTATGACACTAAGCCAGGAATATAATAGCATTCAAGTCTGTTAATTAATCACCACAAAATACTGAACTGCAGCATTAGATGAGCAATGTTTTCTAGTGGCATAAAATATTATGGGATTATGCCTCATGTAGAGATGAGGTACTGTACTTTAAATGTACATATGTAATATATATGCATAAATATCTCAGTCTAATAGTTTCCAAATGATGCTGTTAGTGATATATGACATTACTCATGTTACTTCTTTTATTAATAAAAAAAAAAAGTTAATTCAGAATATTTTGCTTAAGAGCAGCACTTTACTGCTCATCATTGTATTTTGACA
>VWZI01020010.1:0-22905 GCA_013396835.1 Psilopogon haemacephalus
TGTTGCCCATCTCTGGGCCCAGGCAGCTGCTGAGCATCTGGGTCCACACCACTCTGGAGGATGCACAAAGCACGTGCAGCTCTCTTAATTGAGTTTAGGGTGTTCTGATCTAATCTGTTTGGCTGACACGAGTAGAACCAATGCCTGTGCGCACTAAATAACTGAAAAATTGCGTTTGCTCTGAAGAGAAAAATCTTCTGAAGCATTTGCTTCCAACCAGGAAATGCACTTTGACAGGAAGCTGTTGAGAAGATGCAAACTGTAGTCCTGAAGCTGCCCCCTTGCACTTGGCCAGCTCGCATGGCCCATAGTGGAGTGAGATGTGGCTGCAGCATGCTATGGTGTTGGGACAGTAGCAAAACAGCCACGTTCAGTGCATTGCTCTTCTCTACCCTACCTTACTTCACTCTGCTTTGGGCCTCTTGACACCTGGGACTCGTTTTCCTTCCACTGGCCTCTTAGCAAGTGTGGTTCCTGGCACCATGCCCACTTGCATCTAATGGTGCCTCCTTCCCTGCAGGAGCAGCTGTACAAGATGCAGCACTGGCAGCAGCAGCAGGTCTACCCTCCTCCATCCCATTCCCACCCCCAGAGAACCTTCTACCCAGCACACCCCCAGATGCTGGGCTTTGACCCTCGCTGGATGATGATGCCCTCCTACATGGACCCGCGCATGGCCCAGAGTCGCACCCCGGTGGATTTCTACCCTTCAGCACTTCACCCTTCAGGTAAGGGAGCTCTGCAGCAAGCATGGCTCTTGGGCTTCTGTACAGTTGCTGTGTTCTACTCTTGCCTCTGTCCAGACTTTGCTTCCTGACTGGCTGTGAGTGACCTTCCCTAGGGTTAGGAGTTGGTTGCAGTGAGGCAGAGGAGGTCGACACGGAGCAGACCTGTTTGTCCATCCCCTGCACTGCAGTGGGAGATCCTCCCTGTGAGCTTTGGAGGCTTAGTGGCTATCAAAGCAGATCTTGCCTCTTGGAGGAAAGGGATGCTTAGGAGTTACTGTAATCATCTGACTTCTTAACAGACCACCCTCTTCAAGAAATTTGATGGAGAAATGGTGGAGTTACTAAGTTGTGAGCTTCTAGCATCTTCCTACCTTGTTACTGATCTGCAGAGGTGTGAATATAAACACCAGGCTGTGTCGATCACTCCCCTGAGTCTGTGGATTGTTTTTGCACACCTGCTTGCTTCCAAGTGCTGGTCATGGTGGTGTGTGAGGCTGGGCTCTGAAAGCTGCCACCTTCCACATCACTCCAGCTCTGTTTCCCAGCTGTGTCATACCCAAGCACAGGCTGCCCTCTAGCAGAAAGGTTTCCATGGCTGCAGTCACCTGCTGCCCTGGAAGGAAGGGGAGTCCAGCTAGCAGGGGAGCTGTTAATTCCTTTTGGCTGTGAGGTGCTGTCGTTAATGGCCTGAACTCTGTCGTGAGCAGGAATTATGAAGCCCATGATTCAGCAGGACTCCATCGGTGGCAGCAGCTGTCGGTCTGAGGAGCAGAACTGCCAGGCAGGGCAGGCAGAAAGGAAAGCTGCTGCCATGGACCCTGTGCCAGTGTGGGGCCAGGAGAGCTACACAACTCTGCAGAGCAAAAGCTACTCTCTGCCACATCAGAAGCAGGCTGACAGCGTGACCATGGAGGGACTGCATGCCAGGTGAGTGCCCAGCTCCGGTGTGTTACCACCTCACTAAAGCATGTGCAAAGTTGACCCAGAGACCTCTCTGAACAGAGCAAGGTACTGCACTGCTAACACCTCTACTCTGTGGAGTGGTTCAGCTGTGGAGGTGCTTACAGACTGAGCTGTTCAGAGATTTGATGCTGACCAGCTTGGAGCCTGCTCAGTGGGAGGGGAGAGTCAGAAATTGGAATGGGCTGCCCAGGGAGGTGATGGAAGCCTCATCCTTGGAGGTGTTTAAGGCCAGGCTGGATGAGGCTCTGAACAGTCTGATGTAGTGTGAGGTGTCCCTGGCCGTGGCAGGGGAGTTGGAAGTGGATGATCCTTGTGGTCCCTTCCAACCCTGACTGATTCTCTGAACCCCCAGGCTATTTGTTTCTGTCTCATGTGCCCACCCTGGCCCCTCGCTGTGCTCTGTTTACTGACTTGGGTTGTTTGTGTCCTTCTCAGGAGTGACACTTACTCTGCTTCTCCTGGAAGGCCAGAGGCTTTGAGTGCCCAGCGAGATCTCTTCGAGGAGAGAGGGGAGGAGTACTTGAATGCTTTTGACAAGAAGGCCCAAGCAGACTTTGACAGCTGCCTCTCTTCTCAGAGGATAGGCCAGGATCTCCTGTTCCAGCATCAGGAGCCTGTGCAGGAAAGCTGTCCTGCTGGCAGCCGCCATGCCAACTTGAGGTGTTCACCCCTCCAGCCTGATTTTATCCAAGCTGAGAAGAAGCCTGAGTACAATGGCTGGGACATCAGCCACCACCAGAAACCTGCAGAGACCGCAGCAGAAGCTGCTGAGGAGGTGCCCAGGGAGGAGCAGACGTTCAGTGCTGACCCGTGGAAGAAAGAAGGACCTAACAGCAAGCAGCCCACTGAGGAGACCACAGAGTGGGCTCCCGAGAACCGCAGCACCGCTCAGCAGCAGGAGCAGATGGGGAGGACACGGAGGTCAGGCCCCATCAAGAAACCAGTCCTGAAAGCCCTTAAGGTGGAGGACAAGGAGAAGGAGATGGAGAAGGTTAAACTGGAGGGAGAGGACACCTCACGGCCGCTGAAGGAGAAGGCTGTCCAGAAAGTGGAAAATGAATCGGAGGATTCTGCAGCCTTACTGAACTCCGCTCGCTACCTGCTGGATGACAAAGGTTCTTCCCAAGCCAGCCTTGCCCGGGAGACTGAGAAATCTCAAGAGGAAGAAGAGGAGGAAGAGGAGGAAGAGAAGCCAGAAAGAACCTGGGAGAACAAACTGCCCAGAGATTCTGGTGATCTCCCTCCCACCAAACGGAACAACTGGATTTTCATCGACGAGGAGCAGGCCTTCGGAGGGAGAGGAGGCCAAGGGCGCGGGCGAGGGAGAGGCTTCCGAGAGTTCACTTTCCGAGGCCGAGGCGCTGCGGTGGGCAGCCGAGGGGTCTACAGCAACCAGCGCAGCGGCACCCGCGGGAGAGGCCTGCGGGAGTTCAACCAGCCCGAGGAGTTCCCCAGGGGCAAGCCTCGGCGCCGCATCGCCAGCGAGACGCACAGCGAGGGCTCCGAGTACGAGGAGCTGCCCAAGCGGCGGCGCCAGAGGGGCTCGGAGAACGGCAACGAGGGCTCCGTGCTGGATAGGGAGGACAGCGACCTCAAAAAGGGAGACTACAAAGAGTCCTGGAGGTCCAACAAAATCTATTCGGATGATCACAGCGGTCTGGATCCTAAGATGAGGGCTCCAAGAGCTTTCGGGAGGTCGCTGCCGCCGAGACTGAGCAACTCCGGCTACGGGCGAAGAGGGTTCCTGGGGAAGGAGGCTGGGCAGTGGCAGGGCAGGGGCGCAGGGTGGCAGGAGCACAGCCACAGCTCTGCGTCGGACGCTTTTGGGGGCAGGCAGCAGTCTGACAGGGACTACGTCCAGGATTCTTACAAACACGCGGATTCCTTCTCCGGCCGGGTGTTTGACGAGGGTCACCTGGATGACAAGAGGCACTTTTTCCAGGAGGATTACTCTGCAGATCAGGAGAACATCGAGAACAGGCCCTTCAGGAGGCGGCGGCCCCCCCGCCAGGACAAGCCCCCGCGGTTCAGGCGCCTCAGGCAAGAGAGGGAGTCTGCCGGGCAGTGGAATGCTGAGGAGGGAGGCCCCACCCTGCTGCCCAGCCAGTGGCCTGGCAGAGCCAAGCTGCCCAGCACGGAGAAGAGCAGCGTCTCCAGCCGGCGCTCCCCGGAGCTGTCCTACCAGAACTCCTCCGACCATGCCAACGAGGAGTGGGAAACAGCCTCTGAGAGCAGCGACTTCAGCGAGCGGCGCGAGAGGCGAGACGCGGCCCTGGAGAGCGAGGGGCAGCTGGAGAGTGGCCTCGGCACTGGCAGCCTGGGAGAGAAGAGGGAGTTGGCTAAGAGGAGCTTCTCCAGCCAGAGGCCCCTGGTGGACAGGCAGAGCCGCAAGGCCGAGCCGGCAGGGTTTGCTGAGCAGGCTGGCAGGAGCGGGGTGGCAGCAGCTTCCAGATATGAGAGCCAGCAGAGTGGGACACTGATGAAGAGCAAAAGGTAAAGTTGTGAGCTACAGGAATCTGGCATCTGGTATGGAGCTGCTGGGGGAGGGCTGGACTGTGGGGAGGAGCTGCTGCTTGGGTTTCTTGTCATCTGGGAGGTGACTCCGGCAGTGTTTATTCAGCCAGACAACATCCAAGGGTTTCATCTTTGTCCATTCTGTTCTACAACCAATTGATGTTTTTGTTCCTGTGCTGGGAATCCAGCATTCTGCCACTTGCTGAGACTGTGGGCATGATGTGTTGCTGCTCTTTCCCTTAGTTAGAGGCCAGCATAGCTCTCCACTCTGGACTGCCTCTTTCTAGAGGCATGAAAGATGATGAAGGACATACACTGGTTCTTAATTCCAAACCTGCTGTGTCCTTCCTTTCCCAGTTTGAGTCCTCATTGCAAACACTACGGGAAAGCTTAGCTTTTGTCCTTTAGTTTTCCCCTCAGTGTCATCAGCTTCTCCACATTTCTCTTTTGCTGATACTGGCCAAGTAATATGTGTTAATTGCCAGAGGAGGAGGGGAGCTGTCGCTGAACTGCAGGTTGGGAGGGAGCTCAAGGATTTAGCCTTTCTAGGTGGTAGTGTAGTTTAAGTGGTAGGAGGACAGGAGATGCTGCACAGAAGCATTAGCTGTGTGGGGCAGTGTTTTGGGTCACTCTTGAGTATGGATATTGTTCTGTTTCCATCCCACTTCCCCAGTAGCATCCTTGCCATGGGCTGTGTGCTCGGAATTTTAACATCTGCTCCAGCTGAGCAGAGGCTGGGGAAGGATGAGATGCGATTAGGACACTGGTACAGAAGACACAGCCCAGGTGTGATGTTTTCACTTCTTTTACTCCTCTTCTTGTAGGTCTCCAGAAGAAGGAGGGGGCCTTGGCAGCAGCAGCGGTGGGAGCAGCCACTCCATTTACAGCTTGGACAGGGCCTCCCGTGCCAACTCGGAGAGCGTCGAGGGGCCGGGCAAAAAGCCAGAGAAGGAGCCCAAATCCAGTGCACAAAGAACCAGTGAGAAGGGAGAGGCCTTGGCACAGTTTGAGCTGAGCTATGGAAGTGAGTGAATTCTTCCAGTTGTTTCTTTCAGGGGCTAACACATCTTGGTTGAGTCCAAGCCAGGCTTGATTCAATCCAGTACAGTTTTAAACATCAAGTTAGATTTCTTCCATTTATTTGCACAAACAAAATGTTGATTTCTCTGAGTAGGGAAAACATGGGGAAGACAAAGATGAGTTTCCAATCAGACAGTCTCTTTCTAATATTTCTTCTGTAGAAACTTGGGATTTAGGGGAGAATAGTTGCATATCACTACCCAAGATGTTAAATTTCAAGTCCAAAATATCTTGTGTAGGGTGAAGAAAATTGAAAGAGCATACAGAGTGGGGAATTGGAGTCTGAGCTCATGGCTCTGAAGCCTTTTGGCATTAGGCCGTGACTCAGCTGTTTGTGGAGCTGAGGTTTTGCAGCTGGGGGTGACGAGTGTGCTGTCAGGAGGTGCTGTGCCTGCTCTGTCCTTGCTAACATCTGGAAAGATCCAAGTTTTCTTTCAACTGATGTACACTTGAAGTTCCCAGACACCACACAGCTCCCATGCCCAAGCTCTCCTACCTGGAGCATGCCCATCTTGAGGCAGAGGAGGGCAGAGCCCTGTTGGCAGTCTGCTGAGGCTTAGTGTTCAAAGCTTGGCTGCAGTGCTGCTGGCTGAGCTTCTTTGCAGTGTTTGGAATGCACACATTAAATTGTTGCAGTTCTGAAGCTTCCTAGCATTCAGTCATGCAGCACTGCTCACCTGTCTGTGCTCTGCTCAGGTACCATCATTGATAATCGGGTGTCCACCACTGCAGAGGAGGGGGAAGTAGGTTCCATGGCAGGAGAAGGCTTCATTGAGGTTCTCACCAAGAAGCAGCGTCGCTTGCTGGAGGAGGAGCGGAGGAAGAAGGAGCAGGCTGCTCAGGTGAGGAATGGGAGGATGGAAGAGCTTCACCTGGTACATTGTTCAGACTGCAGTCAGAGGAATAGGATCCCGAAGAAGTGTTTGGACGAGCAGAAGATGTGCAGTTGGCCCGAGTAGTGCAGATCCTGTGTTAGGCCCCAGAAACCTGTTTCAGCTGTAGAGCCACAGGGGCCACTGGCCTGAAAAGGTTGTTAGGTGGGTGGCTGGTCTGTGTCCTAGCAGAACTGTGAGTTGAGGAGGGGTTTCTACAGTGATGCTTCTCCAGAGCAGCTTGTGAGCCCAGCTACAAGCCTTGCTGGCTGTCGCTGGTGGGATGCTGGGCAGCAGCAAGCAGTGACAGATCTCTTTTTTGACTACCTTGTTAGTGTGGCGGAACTTCCCAGTAGCCACAGCATCTGTTAAACAACAGCAACCAGAAAAGGAACTACTTGATAGAGTCATGTTATGTGAATTTGGGGCTTGTCACACTGCAGCATTGAGCTGGGTGTGAGCTGGTCAGGTGGCAGGTAGCATGGCCTGTGCCTTTTCTCTCTCAGGCACCAGCCAAGGCTCGTGTGCTGCAGTCCCGCATCCCTCCTCGGTTTGCTAAGAAGCAGAACAGTTTGTGCTTGGAGCAGAGCGATGTCACAGTGTCTGCAAACAGCCTGGGCACAGAGATCTGGGAGAGCAACAGCCCAGGTGAGTTTGGGTCTGGCTGTTGTGGAGTGTTTCACAGAGCTGGGCTGTGCAGGAAGGGGCTTAAGAGGAGACAGAAAACCTCTTGTGTGGGGGTGGGAAGGGAGCCAGCAGGCATCTGGAGGTGGGAAGTGACCTAGCAGACATCTGCAGTAGCATCTGTTCCAAGCTGTATCCTGTTGTTAACCGTGGCAGTCTCCACATCTATTTTTTGGATCTTCTTGTGTAACATCAAGATTCTACACAGCATTTTCTAGCCTGTTGGGCTGGATTACTTCAGCTGTTTTCTTCCTTTCTCTTCCTCTGTTTTCTCACCCTCTAGCCCCCAGTAGCTGGTGACTCTTTTGTGTCTGGCTTTGCCCTTTTTCCTGTTGTTTTCACGTTCTCTAAGAAGCCTCTTTCCTGTCTCTGTGCTGTGCCGTGTCTCAGCCAGATGGGCAGCACCAGCTTGCCAAGGTGGTGAAATGCTCTGCCTCGTGGCTGGAAGTGAGAAGTGAAGTGCAGCATGCATGGTGCACGAGGTGTGCTCACGCTTGTTTCAAGCAGGTGAATCTTCTGTTCTCTTCCAGCCCTTTCTGTTCAGTCTCCTGGCAGCGATTCCTGGAGCAAGCCTGTCAATACCTTTAATGGAACCGAGTCTAGCACCACTGAGGTACGTGGCACCTGAGGTGCCAGTCAGGTATTGTGTGTGTCCAGTACTAAAGTAGGTGGCTTCTGCTTCTCATTGCTCCATCTGTGCTTAGCAACTCTCAGCTCTGCTTGTGCAGTTTTAAACTGTCTCTTTGCAGTTGCGATTTGGGTTTGATGCTGCTCAGATCTTGACCTAGGGGGCCAAGGGCTTCTTGGTGTTCCATGTGGGTGTAAATCTGGAGAGCTGGTAGAGCTATTCCAGGGTTATGCTTCTAGCTGGGTGCAGAGTGTAATCGAGGATGGTGGAATCCTGTAGGTCATGTTTGTGTCTCTCATGCCTGTGAGCAGTGTGTAGCTGGAGCCTTAATGCAGGGAGGGCAGAGAAGGTTCCTGAAGGCTTCACTTCTGAGACCAGAGCTCAAGTCTGCTTTGGGTCCCAGCTGAAATGAGTTTGCCAGTCTCAGCCTGGTCGCTGTCTGGGACGCTTTTTCCTCGCTCTGATGCCATGGTCCAGTAGCGTAGAGCTGAAGCAGCAGCCCAGGGATGCTGCAGGGTCAGGCCCAACTCCTATGCTGGTTACCTAAGAGTGTGGTTTGAAAAGGGGTCGTGGTCTTGCTGTTTTCTGGGGTGTTTTTCCCCCCCTTTGGTGGAGCTGGGTCGGAGTCCGGGGCTTTAACACATTTCGTGCTTTGCATAGCAGGGATTTAAAGGCAGCCAGGGGGATAGTGGCATTGACTTGAGCGCGGAGTCTCGGGAGTCCTCCGCGACCTCGTCTCAGCGCAGTTCTCCATATGGCACCCTCAAACCAGAGGAGATGAATGGGGCTGGCCTGGTGGACCCAAAGCCTGACTGCCAGAAGGAGCAAGTGCAGAAGCAATCTGATAAAAAGGTAATCTGGATTTGCAGCCAAGCCAGAGCACAGAGCGAGAGCCCTTGTGAAGTGGTCGTGTTCTTTGATAGCATTTTTAAGGCTCCAGATGGGGTTGTTCGGTCTTTGTGTCTCAGCCTCTCTGCTTTCCTGTTAAGGATTCAGATCAAGGCTCAGGACAGAACAAGGAACACAAGCCTGGACCAATCGGCAACGAACGCTCCCTGAAAAACAGAAAGGGTTCGGAGGGGACGGAACGGCTGGAAGGGAATATTCCCCCTGTTAATGGGGTGGAAATTCACGTGGATTCTGTACTGCCTGTGCCACCCATTGAATTTGGAGTAAATCCTAAAGTGAGGATTGAATTTAATATTCTCTTCTTGGTGATTTGAGCTTGTTGAGATGTGAAAGGTGGTGTGAGGCAGAAGGAGCATTTAGAGGAAGGTTCCAGTTGTAGATTTGTCTTAGATTTTCTTACTGACACAACCCAGGTACTCAGGATGCCTTGGCAGGCCTCTTGGAAATACTGTCCCAGGGACCCGCTGGGGTGGTAAGTGGTGAGGGACAAAATTATGGCCATCTTAAGCCTTCATGTGCCTCTGGGGGTTGCCTGCTGCTGAGTGCTGAGAAGTGTCTTTTTGTTCTCTTCCAGCAAGGCTTACTGGAGGACACTCTTTAGATTCTAGTGTCGTGATTCAGGCTAAAGTCATTAACCATGAGAAGCAGATGGGTGGCTCTTGGGCCTGGATTTGAATTTGGTGTGTTTTGCTTTTTTCAGGACTCTGACTTCAGCTTGCCTCCTGGTTCTGCTTCTGGCACTGCAGCTAACCCTGTCACCAAACTGCAGGATGCTTTGGCCGGTAATGTAAGTAACTCTTCTTTCTTGGCATTCATTTACTGGAGATAGGTAAACCTCAGGTGCTTCTGAAGAGAGGAAGCATATTTCTTTGTGATCGACTTCACACTCAGTCAGGTGTGCTGCCTAAGCACTAAAACCCATAATGGACATCTCTGCACTCAAGGTACCTTGATAAAAAATGGCTCAGAAGTGATGTAGGGAGCAGCTCCCATGACCACCAAGAGCTGTGTGAAGCAGATCTCAGAGATAACCAATCTCCTCCTCTGAGACGTGGTGCAGATAGTGGCCTGGCTAGCCAGCTTCCTCAGGTCTCATCTGCCACAGCAAAGCAGGGAACTGTCACCTTCTAGGCCATTTGGGAGCTTTCCCAGTTTATTCCAGCCTTGGTAGCAACTGGCATCCTCACAAGAGTTTAAAAGTCCTCCCTGTTTCTGCATCTCCCCTCAGGCAGGGTTAACGCAGTCCATCCCCATCCTGAGAAGAGATCATCACCTCCAGCGCTGCATTGGTCTGAACCCAATGTCCTTCCCCACTGCAGACCTCACTCTTAAGGTAAGCAAGCTGCCACCTGTGTTTGTCCTTGCTGTGGATACTGTGGCCAGAGCAGTCAGGATGGGAGGGATCTTTCCCAGAGTGGTTAGGTACTGCTAAGCCTTTAATTAGCTGCTGTAAGAGTTGTGCCTTTGTGCTGTTCAGCGTGGGTAGAAGGGTGTGTGTCCCTACAAGTGCAGCAGAGCTTTGCTGGTGTTCCAGGGATAGTCACAGGATCACATAGGCTGGAAAAGACCTTCAAGATTATTGAGTTCCACCATTAACCTGACACTAACGAGTCTGCTGCTCACCCATGTCCCTCGGGACCACATCTCCATAACCCCTCTGGGGATGATGATTCAACTGCTTCCCTGGGCAGCCTGTTCCAGGGCTTAACAGCCTTTTTGGGGAAGAAATTCTTCCTGATGTCCAACCTAAATCTCCCTTGGAGCAGCTTCAGGCAGTTCCTTCTCATCGTGTTGCATACTACTCATGTGCCCACTGGAGACTGGTGTAAATGCCCTTGGTGTCAGATCTGCCAGCTTCCCACTGCCAGACTGAATTTGAGCTTACAGGTCCTGGATGAGTAGCTGCAGGCTTCAGCATTGTGTCCCCCCACCATTTGAACTGTTTGTAGTTACTGTCCTTTGTTTCCATAGATGGAGTCTGCTCGTAAGGCTTGGGAGAACTCTCCTAGTTTACCAGAACAGAACTCCCCGGGAGGCGCAGGCTCAGGCATTCAGCCTCCTTCCAGTGTTGGAGCTTCCAATGGTGTCAGCTACAGCTCTTTTGGTGGAGTTTCTATGCCTCCTATGCCTGTGGCATCTGTAGCACCTTCTGCATCTATTCCAGGTACCTGCAAACTGCAGCAGCAGCATTTGCATTGGCTGGTTGAGATATAGGAACCATCCTCTGATTAGGCAGAAGCTCCTCTCACCATGCTCTGCTACAGAGTAACTGCTTGGTGTTGAGCAGCTTCTTAGCCGTTCAGTCAAAACAGAAAGAGGGATCACCTCTCTACTTGGAGGAGTGTCACTGGGATAAGCCTAGCCCAAGAGCTTTCCTATCTAGTGGCAAGCTTCTGATGTCTCAGTAGATCCTGCTTACCCTTGACTGTGTGCTCAGTAGGATAGAAGTGGAGAAACCTGTGGCTGAGAGACTTGCAACAGGCCCAGTACCAGTGGCAGCCATTCCTCTGCTCTGCCACTCAAGTCACAGCCCCTCAGCACCTTCTGCTCTTTGTGACCACGTGCTTACAGTGCTCAAGCTGGGGGAGCTAAAGCTCAGCCCTGTTAGCTGGGGTGTGCAGTGGGAGCATCTGGCAAAAGGACATGGATTTGGACTCTGTGACTTGTGGGCCCTAAAGGACCTCTCATGCATGCATTGCCTCTGGAGTGGAGCAGAATGTGTTGGACAGAAGTGGTAGTGTGTTACTGGCTTCCACTGGGGAAAGAGGGTGCTCCGAGTCAGATATTTCTCCACCCACTCTAACTTTGCTTGTAAATCTTGTGGTTCAGATCTGCAGAGGAGTGGCATAGAAGCACTTTCTGATTGGTGCCACCCTTGGGCTTTCAGACCTCTCATGTGAAGCTCTCACACCATGTCTGCTCTTTCTGTCCCTCCAAGGTGCGGAGATGAGGTGATTGTGGAGCAGGTTTCTGGTGTTAAGGAAGGGTTTAGAAGGCAGGTCACCAGTTCCTGAGCTTCTGGCATCTCTGTCTCTGTGGTGGTGGGAGGTCTGGGTTTCCATGGAAGCTCTTACAGAAAGGTGTGATCAGTTCTCAGCAAGCCTGCTGCTGGCTTTGGCTCCTGGCCTGGTGAGCATTAGAGGCTCTTTGGAATCAGTACCGTGTTCCTCATTACTGAGAGGCAGGAAATAGTCTTGACTTGGGTCTCTGCAGTGTGCTGTGCCTGTATCTCTCCTGTACCTTGAGTTCTCAGCCTGCCTCCTCTGCCCTCCAGGTAACCACATCCCTCCCCTCTATCTGGATGGCCACGTCTTTGCAAGTCAGCCCCGCCTGGTCCCGCAGACCATACCTCAGCAGCAGAGCTACCAACAGGTGAGAGAGAGTGCAGCCAGCCAGCAGCTCCTCGGGGTGGCATTTAGAAACAAGGGCTCCTTGCCTCACTGATAGCCCAGAGGAGCTTGGATGTGGCTCTGCTTCCTACTGTCACAGCTTACTGAAACTGGAAGGAACCGAGGGGCTTTCCCTGTTTGGTGCCATTGCCTTTGGACTGGGCTGAACTGGAGCAGGTGTTCTGAGGGGTGTGTGTGAGGGGAAGGTGACCTGCAGGAAATTCTCCAGCCAGGCAGTACTCAGGAGCAGTTTCACCAGCCTTGGTAAAACAGGGTGTTGGCAGGCCTGAGGAGAGGTGGGATTGTCAGTGCCTGCTCTGTATGGAGCACGTTGGTTGCCTCGTGTCTCCATCAAATAAATCTCCTGCAGGCATCAGCTACCCCCCTCTTGGGTGTCTCTGCAGCATCCTCCCGTGCCAGAGTGCTGCTGTGCTGTCAGCTGGTGCAGGGGCTGGGTAAAGGTGCAGTGTAGGTAATTGTCATGGCAGACTGACTCACAGAGGACACTAATGGATTTTTTTAACAGCCTGGGAGAATTTCTGGCTCCTTCTTGTACCTCTTAGTCATCTTAATTTCTTCTGCAGGCTGCTGCTGCTCAACAGATTCCCATTTCCCTCCACACATCCTTACAGGCCCAAGCTCAGCTTGGACTGAGGGGTGGTCTGCCTGTTTCCCAGTCCCAGGAGATGTACAGCTCCATACAGCCCTTCAGGTAATTTCTTCCACTTTTGCATTTCTTCTTTCCTTGATCTCTTACGCTCCTGATGGCTGTGTGCATGGATCAGATCCTCCACACTCATTCTCTCTTCCCCCTTTGATGTACTCTTTCCTTCCCCTAGTACCATTGCCTGTGTGGGGAGTAAGAATAAAACAAGCCACCTTTTGTTGTTTTTTGGGGGATTTTTTTTGGCTAAGAGCTGTATAGATTTTTAACTTCTGATTTTTCCCTCCTTTGCAAAACTGCTGCGGACTTCTGGTAACCTAAATCCTGCTTTACTACTCCAGAGCTTGTGGAGCAGGATATTGAAAGCCAGACTTTGGATAGGACACAATGTCATTCTGCAACTCAAAGACAGGGTTGTGAGGGCTTACCAATGAGAGTGGGGAAAAACCCAAACCCTCTAACTAAATGGGAAGTGGCATCACAGCCTGCTAGTGGAGCCTGGCAGCTGACTGCAGGCCAGATGTGGTTTGGCAGGGTTGGGTATGCAGTCTGCAGAGGTTTGCTGTGTAATGACTCCAGCTGTTTCTCTCTCCAGGTCTCAGGTGTATATGCACCCCAGTCTGTCTCAGCCCAGCACCATGGTCCTGACAGGAGGCACTGCTCTGAAGCCTCCGTATTCAGCCTTCCCAGGCATGCAGCCCTTGGAGGTGGTGAAAACCCAGTCTGGGTCCCCCTACCAGCCCATGAACGGAAGCCAGACGCTGGTTTATGAAGGCCAGATAAACCAGGCAGCTGGTATGGGAGCCTCCCAAATGATGGACTCTCAGCTCACCCAGGTTAGGAGCAGGCCTTGCAAGTCCTCCCTTG
Organism: Psilopogon haemacephalus; assembly: GCA_013396835.1. Lineage (NCBI taxonomy): Eukaryota > Metazoa > Chordata > Aves > Piciformes > Megalaimidae > Psilopogon > Psilopogon haemacephalus. The sequence goes on from VWZI01020010.1 coordinate 13,299, forward strand.
GGTAGGCTTTTTGACAGCCCCACATTGTTGAGAGGAGTATTTATGCTGAGTCTGTGTTAGTGTGAGCTAAGCTCTTTGTGAAGTGTCAGAAGATCTCTCCCTGAGAGACTGTTCTGTGAACCATCCTTTCAAACATGCAGCACCCTATTTAATGAGAGTCTTGCTAATTACTTGTCTGTGCCTGCCAAGATGTCATCTTGTAACCTGGGAAGCTTCACTCTGTGTGCAGACATGTCATGCAGGTTGAACCTCACAGCACTTGGTGCACAGGGAGCCACGATGCAGTAGTTGTCCTAAAAGTATCTCTCCCTAGAGCCCAATCAGTGGTCTCCAGATGGAGTTCAGATTCCAGGGGAACTGGGACCTTTGATTGAAAGCTCATCACAGAAACATGCAAAGCCCCTCAGGATCACCAAGCCCAACCTAGAACCCTACTCTGCAAGAGTCACCTTGAACCATATCCCTGAGCACTACATCCTTACGACCCTTAAACACATCCAGGGTGGATGACTCCATCACCTCCCTTGGCAGCTCATTCCAGTCCCTGACCATTCTCTACATGAAAAGCTTTTCCCCAATATCCAATCTAAACCTCCCCAGTCTCAGCTTGAGGCCATTCTGCCTTGTTCTGTCTCAAACTACCTGTGAGAAGAGACCAGCTTCAGCCTCTTCACGATGCCCCTGCAGGAAATTGTAGACAGCAATGAGGTCTCCCCTCAGCCTCCCTCATCTAGCTGCTCAATTTATTTCTTACCCAGGTCTTGCTTAGAACTTCTGCTGCTCTGTGTGGCAGGGTCTTAATGAGAATTTGATGGTGTGAACAAGTTTTTGTAAAGCATGGTTCACACAAAGCCACTGACCCCCTGCTGTGAGCTAAGCTGTGTTTGTGTACCCCTGCTCTGACCCTCTGGAAAGGTCTGGGACTTGGGTTAAACCCATCTGACATTTATGGTGCAGCATGTTAGAAGACTTTTGGGGTTTTTTGGGTTGTGGTTTTTTGGGTTTTTAGGTTGTGACTTACTTAGAGTTAATCCTGAAAGTAACTTGGCTGAGGAAACTGGAGGGAATATTGGCAAACTGAGTATTGGCAGAAATGCTTTATCCATCACCAGGCAATAACTTGGTCTCTTCTGCCAGCCCTAGGTTATTTTTTATTTCAATTTATTTATTAAAGTGTTGCCATAGAACCTCCTAAATCCAGCAATTGTGAGAGCTGCCAGATGAATCAGAGGGAACAGGAGACTTTTGAGTCCTGAGTTGCTGTTGAGTTTTTTAAGCCTCTCTGTAATTATTGCCATCCGTAGTGGGACGCTCAGGGCAGAACACAGTGCTGAGGTCACCACCACTCTCTCTAGAGGTCCAGGCCTCCAAGTGCCTTGGCATGAAAGCACAGAAGACTTTCTGGTTTGGGCATCAAAGCTGCAAATGTAACACCTGACACTGAGCTGTCTGACGCTGTCATCACATCAGGAGCAGTACACCCATGCAGTGACTGTGAGGAAGAGTGGAGAAGTGGCTGAAGGCTCTCGGCAGGGAGGGAAGCCCTATGTCTGCAGCTATGTTAAGTTGATGCCACGTTCAAAGCCCAGCTGACAGGGTGTTGGCAGCATTTCCAGAACATGCATTTCAGTGTGAAAGTCCCTCTGGTACTTTGATTTGCATTTGGTCTGTGCCAGGCTGGGGTGTTGGTGAGGTTCCTTTTGGCAGTGCTGTGCTTTCAGGCTTAGGAGGCAGTGTGCCACACACGAGAGTCTTCCCACCCTGGAGTTAATTCTGTGTCCTTGTCACACAGCTCACAATGCCTGTGCCTGGCTCCCAGCTTCCTCTGCCCCGCTATGGCTCTGGCCAGCAGCCCCTGCTCCTGCCACAGTCCATCCAGCTTCCTCAGGGGCAAAACCTGCCTGTAGGAGCTCCTCGAAGAATCCTCCCACCTGGATCCCAGCCTTCTGTCCTTGCTACCAGAGAGGTAAGGACTAGCTCCTGGGGCTCGTCGTGGCATTAATTAACCTCCCCTGCATTCCAGTGTCACTCCCTGATCTTGCTTGTCCAAGGAGACACTGGCTGGTTTGGGATCCTTAAATATCAAAGCCAAGGATTGGTGTTGAAATGAAGGAGCTCTGTCCCCCGCCTCAGCTCCACAGCACAGAGCAGCAGTTCTTCAGGTTTTGCTGCTGGCCCTCATTCTGTTTTCCAGGGATCCAGTTGCTTTGATCCAGTGTGGAGTCTCCAGTTTTATTACACGTTTACACAGTTTGCCCTAGAGTGCTTTTGGAGTGGTGAGCTCCAGACACAGGTGGAGCACTGCCCAGATATTTCACACTGTTGTGAAGCTTTTCCATTTGAGTGGGTATGTTAATGTCATGTCTGGTTTGATGGATTCAGATCATAAGTTTTTCTGTTAGAGAGGAAGAGACTATAGCAATTCCAGGTTCTGTGTATGCTGATCTGTTGATTTCATGTGAGCAGATGATTTCACTTGCAAGCCTCCCTTTCTTCACCTGAAAAATGTTTCTTCTTTTAATGGGCACAATGGGTAAAAGGGCAGAGGTTTGCCTTAAGTGCTGCTGTGAAGTAAAGTGATTGGTGAGTGCAGATGTCTGATACTCTCTCTCACTCCTTTTCCTCTCCAGTCCTCTCAAATGGAGATGAAAGGGTTTCACTTCCCTGATGGCAAACAGAATATGACCTCTGGAGGGGCGGTACCATCACCACACACCTACAGGTAAGATGTTTATGGAGCTTGGCCTCTCTAAGTCAGAACAGAGAAGGTTTGCAGGAGGTGCTGCATCAGCCCTGTAGAGTTGTCCCTTGGGCTGTGACAAGCAGGAGATGCTGGCTGTGCTCCAAAAGGGGCTTGTATCCAAATGTGTGGCCATGGCTCTCTGGGGATGTGGAGCAGCCTGGGGCTGACCTGGCCCTTAGTGGGAAATGTGGAAAGCTGTTTCCTGACTGAATCTCAAAGGCAAGGTGGAATTGGTGAGCTTCTGAGTGTGTTTTGTTAAGGTGGGGAATCTGGCCACTACTTACAGCTTGCAGTGTGGTCTTCTCCAGAGGAGAGAGGTGCTCCTGTCACACACACCAAGCCTGCAGCTCGTGGAGCCTCCTGGGCAGTGCAGTGACTGGCCCCTGTGTTACCTGCTCTGCACAGCACAGGCTGGAGCCCTGTCTGCTGCTGCTTTCTGCTGGCTGCTCTTTTCCTTTCACCCATGAATAAGGTTCTCATTCCATTGTAGAATTTACTCCATGAATGTTGTCGACTCTTCGATTTCCAGGCCTAGCTCTGCCAGCCCAAGTGGGAAGCCTTCTGGACCAGCAGTTAGCATGGGCTCTGTGCAAGGACACTATGTACAGCAGGTAGTGTACCTCAGGGCTGTGGGATGCAACAGTGTCTGCTCCTCTGGGCTGTCACCTTGTGCCTTGGGCTTGAGAGGGGTGGCAGAAGGCCTGTGTGGTGAAGCTGTTTGTGGGAGCTGTTGTTTGCCCTGGGTAGATCTTAGACTGAGTCCAGGAGTAGTGCTGTGTGATTTGAAAGTCAGAGAATGGTTTGGATTGGAAAAGACCTTAAAGATCATCCAATTCCGACCCTACTGCTGTGGGCAGGGACACCTCCTGCTAGATCAGGTTTCTCAAGGTCCCCTCCAACCTGGCATTCAATACTTGCAGGCTTGGAGCCTCCACAGCTTCTCTGGGCAGCCTGTTCCCATGTCTCACCACCCTCAAGGGGAAGAGTTTCTTCCCAATGTCTCGTCCAAATCCAGCCTCATCCCATTTGAAGCCATCACCCCTCACCCTGTCACTCCATGCCTTTGTCACAAGTCCCTCTCCAGCTTTCATGTAGACACCTTCAGATCCTGAAAGGCTGTTCTAAGGTCTCCCTGAAACTCTCTCTTCCTCAGCTCTCTCAGCCTGTCTTAGCAGAGGTGCTAAGGATCATCTTTGTGACCTCTAGACATGCTCTAAGGGTTCCATGTCCTTCTCGTGTTGGGAGCATGGAGGCAATGAAAGGATTACCTGATTCACTGTGCCCTTGGTGGTGGTTGTTGAGTCTGTGCATTATTTGCATTGCCAGACACATTAGACAGTTTTAGACCTGGGTAAGAAATGAATTGAGCAGCTAGATGAGGGAGGTTGAGGGCAGACCTCATTGCTGTCTACAGCTACCTGAAGGGACATTGAGGCGAGGCTGGAGCTGGTCTCTTCTCACAGGTAGTTGGAGAGAGAATAAGGGGGAATGACCTCAAGCTAAGACTGGAGAGGTTTAGATGGGACATTAGGAAAAAGTTTTTCATGGAGAGAGTGCTCAGGCACTGGAATGAGCTGCCCAAGGAGGTAGTGGAGTCATCCACTCTGGATGTGTTTGAGGGCGGTTTGGATGTGGTGCTTGGTTTAAGGCGACTCTTGTAGAGTAGGGTTCTAGGTTGGGCTTGGTGATCCTGAGGGCCTTTGCCAACAGCTGTGTTAGGACAGCAAAGAGTCCAGAAAGGTACCTGATTTTTGGAGCTCATTTTATGTCTGGTGTGAGCGGTGGTGGCAGCTGGGGGTCGGTGCCTGCTGATGCTTTGTGTCCCCGCAGGCGAAGCAGCGCGTGGAGGACAGCAAAGCCAACCTGGGAGCAGTCAAGCTGCAGGAAGCAACCTCCAGCAGCCAGATGAAGCCGGTGCGCACGGGAGCCATCAAACCTCAGGCGGTCAAAGTGGAGGAAAGCAAGGCCTAGGAGCAGCTCTGATGCCCACCCAGCTGGTCCTGCTGCCTGAGAGGCCCTGCAGCTTAGACTGGACCCCACTGGATCTCCTGCAAACCCCTGCCTCACATTGACTGACGACAGTGACATCATCCAAGCCCCTCTCCCAACAAAGCAGTTTGAAACAGTGGATATGACATTGACCTGCTTGCTTTAAAACAAACCAACCTGACTTTTAAGTGGCTCGAGCCATTGTTTTTATTTGTTTTCCCCCTCCATGCCCCATCCACAGGTAGCTGTGATTGCTCACTTTGGCAAAGCCCATCCTTCTCCTTCCCTACTTCTGTCTCAGCAGAGTGGCAATGAGGGGAGAGGGATTAGTTTGAGGTTTTTCATTTTAAAGGCAGCTGAGGTTTTTACAAATGAGCTATATCTTTGTTTATAGCAGAACTTTTATATGTTCTCTCATTTCCCCTCACCCCCACTATCTTTCTGCTTTCCTCATTCCTTCCAGAAAACAGTTTTCCTTTCAGCTGAAATTGTGTTCTGACAAAACTCTGCTGAGTTCTTTCTGCATATGGTTCTGTGCTGCGTTGAGAATCGTGACTCTTTCTAAATTGAGTTTGTTTGGGTGTGTATTCCCCAGAGGATTTAGCCTTTCAGGTTGATTAAAAACCCAGGACAGTAACAGCATTCGTTAATTTTGCAGTATTTTATTTTTTGTTTGTTTTAAGCTAGAAGCAGTGCTTGCTTTAGAGGTAAACTCTTGCTAAAAGCATATGGTAGATCAGTGCATTAACCTTGAAACCTGCACCACTTCTAAGTGTAGCCTTGGGGGTGCCTCGTGCACAGCAGTGTGGTGGTTTTGTTCTAAGGGGGGAAAAAGCAAAAAGCCCACCAGATTTTTGTTATAAGCTCATCTGGATCTAGGTTTGTTGGGGATGGTTTGGTGTTTGGTTTGGGGTTTGTTCTTTCTTTGTGGGTTTGGGGTTGTTTGTTGGGTTTTTTTTTTCTAATGACTGCCAAACACACACCAAAATGTAAATCCTAGATTGAGGAAATGTGAAATCTGTTACAAAGAGATCTCACCACACGTGGGTCAGAAGAGTTGGCCAGAGCCAACGGGTCTCTATGGACTACTTTTTGTAGTTGTGACGCTCTCTCACTTTCCTTACCTTGGCTGCTCTTCATTCTTTATGTCCCCTGTCACTTGCTCTGTATTGTGGTCACCCCTTGGGGCTGCTCTCCTAAGCTTTGCTCTTCTCCTCCTCCCCCTCCCCCCCCGCCCAAGTCTTGCTTTCTTTTCCTCTGAGTCCTGTAGAACTGGCATAGGAATGCTTTGGTGAGGGAGCCCCTCTGCAGGGCAGCCCTTTTAGCACACTTGGAACCTCTTTAGTGTGGGAATCACAGTTACACAGGCAGTTGGGAATCATCCCTCCACTCTCCTTCCCCAGGTGAACAGCAAAGGCTTCTTCACTTGTGATGCAGTTGTGTGCAGTGTGCTCACCTCACACTCCTCACCACCATCTGCTGAGCTCTGAAAGGAAGGTTTCACTGGGAGGGAGTTGGATTTTATTGGTTTGGTTGGTTGGGTTTGGTGCCTCTGTGTGTGTGTCTAGAGTTTTAGGATGGACTTATGAGTTCCTGAGCGTGCTTGGAAGTCCTTCAGCTTGGGATAGTTCTAAGTAAACTCAGCTACTTTCAGCTAACCTGGGTTGTGGTGTTTAGCCCTTTCAAAGTGTCAGGCTGGGCACTCTGAGGTGAGGGAAAGAAACTTCCTTTCTGCAGGAGGTGATGTCTTGCTGGCTGGCTGTGCCTCAGCTAGGTGGCAGCAAGTCATTAGGTGGTGGTTCCAAAGAAGATAACTGAACAAAGAATGTATTTGGGAAGGGATCTGAAAGGTCTTCTTGTTTCTTGGTTTGCTTTTTGCCCCCTCCCACCCCCTTTCTAGGAAGGATCCTTCATAACTTTTCTAGGGATGCATTTGGAGTTTTAAGCTAGGTATAAAGAAGAATTTTATACAGTAGCTTTAAAGAGCTTAGAAACCTGAACTAATGTAGAGGTAGTGATGTCCCCTCTCCACAAGTGTCCCCACTGACCGTGGCAGAGAACCCAAAGGGATAGGGCTAGGGCTAGGATGGTACTTTTAAGAAAAGCTCTTTTTCTTTTTTTTTTTTTCTTTTTTTTTTTAACCCTCACGTGTTTTGGATTTTTAACTTTGGAGCAGAGTGTGCCAGCATCTCTCTAGCATCCTCCTTAAAGTACAGGGTTTGAGACTTAGCCACAAAATATTTCCCCAGCCTTCAGACATCTCCCAGCCCTGCATCCTCATCTGCTAGTCCTGTTCCCAACGTTTTCCAAAGATTGCTCCACCAGTAAGTCATCCCACCCCACCCCACCCCCTTCTGTTTTGTTCTGTGTGGGATCATGAACAAGAGCTGTTTGCTTACTTTGTTTGTGTTTTGTTACCCTTCTGCCCAGCTGGCCCTAGCTAAGACCAGAATCTAACTAACGGCTAAAGAGACTTATCAAGCTCCCCCTCTCCTCATCTCTTTCCTGCCCTCCACACACTACTTTAGCTTTACAAAGACACTAACCTCCTTCCTCCCACTTATGTGACTTGTAAAGTGGTCAGATGTGTTGGAGAAACCAGGTTATTGCTGGGTACAAATTCCTGCAGTCCCTCTGGTGTAAATTGCCATCCCAACTACAACACTTCCTGGCGAAAAAAGGTTCCCCCTTCTTTTCTCTTTTAACCCCTCCATTCCTCCCCCTCCCTCAACAGAATAAAACACTAGAATTTATTTATACGTATTTGATGTTGTAGGTCTAGGTGACAAAGTAATTGTTTCGCTGCTCTATTTATATATTATGTCTGAATTCTTCTGTGCAGGAAAGGCCAAGAAGTGCATGTGAGCTTCATCCCATTCCTCACCTTTGCGTGGCTGTCAGCTGCAGTTGGCAAGACTCCCTTTCACTGAGCAGGGTTTTGTGTGATGGAAAAGGCAGTTCTAGAGCCCAGATCTCTGCGGTGCAATATTTTTCTTCCCTGGCATTGAGTTGTTTTGTCTGTCTGATTAAAGCTAGGTTAGTGCAGCTTGTGGTGCCCTGGAGTCCGGAGGAAATCCTCTCAAGGGGCAGAAATGCCAAGGGTGCTGGTGGGCTGAGGCAAACTCAGCTTGGGGAGAAGGAGGGAGATGTACAGGATGAAGATGTAGTTTACTGGAGAATACTTCTGCTTCCTGCCTCCACTGCTGAGGGGCCCAGCCCTAATGATTTATTCCTTTGTAAGTCGCTTCTGCTTTGGCTGGAAATCAGCTACCAAACTGCAGGCTCTTTCTGCTAGGAAAAGGTGCAGTGGGAGGGAGAGGTGGGATCCACGTTTTCAGCTGCAGTGGGTGATGCAGAACTGTTCAGAGGCTGACTTTGCTGCTTTTTGTTCAGCTGAAGGTCTGAAGCCACCTGTGTAATCACTTCTCTTCTACACAGTGACCCATGGCCTGGCAGCTGCCTTCGGTGCTGCTTCCCTTCCTGCTTCAGACTGCTTTTAGATCTTAATTAAAAATTAATTGGAAGCTAGGGAAGAAAGGAAAGGGGGGAAAAAAATAAAAAGAGCACTGCAGTGTGGAGGACAAGTGGAAGCAGCAGAGTCACCAGTGAACCAGGTATTGCTGTTGAGCTTCCATCAGGCCTGGCTCTGCCCTGTGCCAGCTGTACCGTGTCAGTAGCTCTGGCTGTGTTTGCAGCCCACTGAACTCCCGTGCGTGTTCGTGTCCATGCAGAGCACTCCACTGACCCTTGCAGCAGTGCTGGAGGCTGCCAGCTGCCCTCTGCTTCCTGTGTGTTCCTCGATAGATCTTCTACCAGGAGCTGCGTTTTGGCTTCTTTTGGCAGGCTGCTCTCTCTTCCCTTTCGGGCCAGCACCGCTGCGCACCAGGGCCTCGTTCTCCTAACCACCTGGTTTGCTTCTGGCTGGTTGAGCATAGGTTAATTCCTTCTGGCAGGGGACATGTCTGAGGTGCAGCAGCCCAGCTGGGAAGAACAATTACCAACAGCTATCAGGAGCCTCAGCTGTGGCCCATCATGAGACAAGGCACATTTTTGCAAAGCAGCAGAACTGCTGACTGAAGAGACAGCAGCAGCCCAACTCCTTTTGGTGTTTTATTTTTAATCCGAGAGCCCACCAGATGTTCCTGGCGCCCATCAACGCCCCCGGGGGGTAGGGGGAATGTTGAGTGGCTTATCCTGGCCATTCCCTGCCCTGGGAATCACAGCAAGCAGCAGCAGCAGTGAGGCTCTCACCCTTCCCTCCGCATGTCTCCAGGCGTCGTCCTTAGCTGCAATCCTCCCTCTGGTTCTGTACAAATCACCTTTGTTGTTTCTCAAGGGGATATTGTGCTCCTTAAAGCTTTTTAACCTCATCACCTGGATAGGCTTGGCTTGGGCTGCTTTTTTTTCTTTTTTTTTTCTTTTTTTTTTTTTAAATTTTTTTTTCTTTTATTTCTTCTTTTTTTTCCCTTTGTCTTATTTTCTTTATTCATGTTTTCTTTTTTTTCTTTATTATTTATTCTTTATTTCTTTTTTTCTTTAGTCTTTATTCTTTTTTCTTTATTCTTTTTTCTTTATTTTTTCTTTTTTCTTTTTTTTCATTTCTTTTTTNAAAGGGCAGACGATGGATAATTGTGTAAAAGGTGCAACTTCTTTTCTCTCTTTTGAGATACTTTTACCTTGGACCAGAACTCGAATCACAGAATCACCAGGCCAGTTGAGGCACACTCTTTATTGCCCTGTTTTATTTTTGGGTTTGGTTTGGGTTGGGTTTTTTCCCCCTCCCCTCCCCGCTCCCTTCCCTCCTCGTTTCAGTACCTATTGTTTCTCCTTTCAAATATGCGATTGTATTAGCTCTTTCCATATGAAAGAATTCTC
>VWZI01020010.1:22969-42753 GCA_013396835.1 Psilopogon haemacephalus
AGGCAACAAAAAATAAAAATAAAAATGAAAAAAAAAAAAAAGATGATGCTTTTCTCAGATTCCCAAAGTCCTTTGGTCTGCTTCGTTTGGTTGAAGACTCTCTTGAGTTTCTTTCTGGAATGGAGGTTTGAGCCCCTAAAAAAAACCAAACAACCAAACAACCCAAAAAGTCTTTAATTGACGGAGTTAAGCCCTTTGGCTCTGTTCTGGTTCTGGGTGCCAAAGCACAGCTGCAGCCTCGCTGAGCTCAACCAGCAGCAGCTTCGTGCACAGCACAGATCAGTTGCACAGCCTTTGCCATGTGATTTTACAGCACAGAAACCTTCGCTAAGGTAAATCTTTGTACCCGAGATTAGCTATCAGTTAGCTGATGGATTATGCTGAGCTGTATTTAAATACTCTCCTCCGGGTGTGGCTCCCTGGGGTTAAGATCACCACAGGTCCTGCGGGGAATGCTTCCCTGGGCTCATCTTCACCTGTCTCTGCTTGATGGCAAGAAAGCAGCATCCTGGAGTGGACCTCTGGAGATCTTCGGGCCCAGGCTCTACTTGGACCGAAGGTTCCTGACTTGAGCTGTTTTCTCCTAATTCCTGTCTCTCGTTTGTGGTTATTTTAACCTCACAGAGTCGATCACCTCCTTTAAGTCTTAACAAGCCTCCTCCTCTTCTTTACTGGTCTGGTTTCTCGCCCGTTTAAACCTGAAGCTTTTATCCTTCCGCCGCTCGTGGGTGCCCTTGGGGTGACGGGGACAGAGGGGACAGGGCTGGGGGCCGCACGGGGGCTGTGGTCCGGCCCCTATTGGCCCCTCGCGGCCGCCATAGCGGCTGGGCGGGGCTGAGCGTGTCTGCCGCGTGCCCCCGTTGCCGCGGCAACGCTCCCTGCGTCTGACGTCACATCCGGCAGCCCCCTCCCGCCATCCGCTCGGGGTCGGGGTCCCGCTGGTTGGGTCGGGGTCCCATTGGCTGGGTCGGGGTCCCGTTGGCTGGTCTGGGGTCTCGCTGGTTGGTTCGGGGTCCCGCTGGTTGGGTCGGGGTCTCGCTGGTTGGTTCGGGGTCCCGCTGGCTGGGTCGGGGTCCCGCTGGTTGGGTCGGGGTCTCGCTGGTTGGTTCGGGGTCCCGCTGGCTGGGTCGGGGTCCCGCTGGTTGGGTCGGGGTCTCGCTGGTTGGTTCGGGGTCCCGCTGGCTGGGTCGGGGTCCCGCTGGTTGGGTCGGGGTCCCGTTGGTTGGGTCGGGGTCCCATTGGCTGGGCTGGGGTCCCGCTGGCTCCCCCGGGGCTTGCCGCGGCTGCTGCCTGCGTCCTGCGCCCCTCTCACCTCCGTAAGGTTCAAGGCCGTGGGGGCGAGGCCTGGCTGCGGTGGTAGTGGCGCCGCTGCCCCCTCCCCGATGCTCGAGGCGGGGTCCGGGCCCTGGTGGCTCCGCCGCTCGCACGGGAGCCTGGAGCGAAGGGAGGGAGAGCTGCCGGGAGGGTGGCGGTCCCGTGGCGCCCTAAAGCGCTGGGTTGGTGCCGTCGTGACCCTGTGAGTCGCCTACCCCTGCTAAGGCTCACGGAAGGGGATGCGAAGTCTGGTGGAGAGCTTCGTGATTCGTGGAGGTGGCGAACGAGGTCTGTCGGTGGAGGTTCGAGGCTCGCTTGGTCTCACGGTGCCCGCCCTTGTCCCGGTGTTGCAGGTGTGGTGTTCCGGCCGCTGGCGGAGAGCGGAGCCCTGCCCAGGGGCTTCTGGAGAAGCCAATTCCGCTGCTCTGCGGGGAGCGAGAGGAGCGCAGCAGCTCCGCACCCCACGGTGCTGTTCGCTGCTCCTGCTCCGTTCCCGCCCAATCAAAGCCGTGCGGATAGATTCATTCCAGTAGCTTTCGGCCGTGCTGAGGTGAGGAACTGCAACACTGAGCCCCTCTGTTTTCTGCTTTCTGACCTAGGTGCTAGCAGTTCTGCCTGGAGATCAGCCCTGCCTTCTGCAGCACTCCCCCCTGGGCTGTGCTAGAGCCCTGCAGCACCTGCACCCCTGCTCCAGTCCCCAGCTTTTTTAAGGCAGAGGACGTTTTACAGTCTTACCCCCCCCCAAGAAAGAGGCTCAAGTTGTTGTTTTTTAAAGCTACCTGAGCCAGCAGCTGCCTGAGCCTGCGATTTCCTATCACTTAGCATCAGAATTTGGGCTGGGAAGTTTGCCTAGTGCAGAGCAGAATAAAAGCTTGAATGAAGCTTTTACCTTTTCAGGACTAGTGTATGAACAGGCAAAGTTTCTGGCTTGCTGTTGATGACAGAGAGCTGTACAAGTGTGGAGTCACTGAATGGCTTAGGTTGAAGGGACCTCAGAGATCATCTTCTCTAACCCCCTGCCATGGTCAGGGACACCTCTCTGCTAGACTTGGTTGCCCAAGGCCTCATCCAGCCTGGACTTGAACACCCCCGGGGGGGAGGAATCCACAACCTCCCTGGACAGCCTGTGCCAGAAGCCTGGCAGGCAAAAAGTGAACTGTGTTGAGTGCCTTCACTTTTAGAGTTCCTCCTGTAGATAGAGCAGAAAACGCAAACAGAAAGCAAGAGAACGTTGGAAGCTCAGTTACTAGGAGCTGCTGTCAAGTGACCTCCAGCTAGCTGTGGGCAGAAGGGTGACTGCTGCTGTTGTCTGCTTCTCCCGGAGGTCTGGGCGGAGCTCTGGCAGGATGCTGAGCTTCCTGAAGCAGCCGATTGTGGTCACTGCCGAGATAAACCTGAACCTGGTGGCGCTGACTGTGCTGGCGTTGCTGAGTCGCCTGTGGGGGCTTTCCTATCCCCGGGCTGTCGTGTGAGTAGAGCACTTTGATCTGCTACTGCAGTGACACAAACTGCAGTGGCTTAAATATTTGTGAGCAAGAGTGCAGGAGCAGAGGTGGCCACGCTGCAGCCTCCTCACACTGTTTCCCTCCTAAGGGGCAGAGCTCCACTGTGTTTCTGGCTTTCCACCCACAAACCAGTGTCTGCTGCCCTGCTGCCCCCCGTGGCTTGCAGGGCGTTTCCAGTCAGGTCTGATGTGTTTCTGCCTCACGTTTCAGCTTTGATGAAGTTTACTATGGCCAGTTCGTTTCGCTCTACATGAAGAGGATCTTCTTTGTGGATGACAGTGGCCCACCTCTGGGCCACATGCTGCTGGCTCTGGGAGGTAGGGCAGCTCCTGGCTCTGGGGAGTGGCTGTGGCTGAGGCAAAGAGAAGTGCTGCTTAGGAGTGAGATGTCAAATCCTGTTAGTGGGGTAGAGCAGAAGGCAGCTGGGAGGTTCTCCTGTAGGGAGGATTGGGATTGCCCTTATCTAATGTTAGGAGCTCTTCACAGGCTCATCAGGGGTTGGAAGGGACCCAAGGAGATCATCAAGTCCAATCCCCCTGCCAGAGCAGGACCATCCAGTCTAGCTCAGGGCACGCAGCAACACATCCAGACAGGCCTGCAAAGGCTCCAAAGAAGGAGACTTTACCTCTCTGGGAAGCCTGTGCCAGTGCTCTGGGAGCCACACAGGCAAGAAGTTGCCTCTTGTGTTGAGCTGCAACCTCCTGTGCAGAGAGCAGCGCCTGTCCCCCCCCACTCCTGACCCCCCGCCCTCAGATATTTATAAACATTGATTAGATTCCCCTCTCAGTCTTCTTTTCTCCAGCTTTAGCAGCCCCAGGTCCCTCAGCCTCTCCTCATCAGGCAGTGCTCAGTCCCCTCAGCATCCTCGGAGCCCTCCCTTGCACCCTCTCCAGCAGCTCCCTGTCCCTCTTGAACTGGGGAGCCCAAAACTGAAGGCAGTGCTCAAGATGAGATCTCCCAAGGGCTTTTCATGCATGGAAAAGCTGAGCTTAGGAAATAGTCCCAGAACCAACTCAGCAGTACTTTTAGACTTGTCTTGAGACTTGAAAATTCTGAATTGTTGCTTGTCTTGTAGGTTACTTAGGAGGATTTGATGGAAACTTCTTGTGGAACAGGATTGGAGCTGGTAAGAGCTGATTTGAACTGTCTGACTTGTTGGAGAAAGGCAGCAGTGTTTCTGTGGCTGATACATTCCTCTTGCCTGGGTAGAGGAAATAACACCTATATGTGACACCTTCACTTCTCTTAGCTGAATCATCTGCAGCTCTCTACCAGAAGTTCAAGGCACTGTGAGCTATGGCACAGATTGTTTAAAGCAGTTGAAACAGTTTAAGCAGCACAAGATGGAGAATGAGTTCCTAAGAGAGGAGTTAGATTCAACAGCCTGTGAGAGCCATGAGGAGTTCTCTCTTGATCTACCTTCTCCTTGTCTCCTCTTGCAGAATACACCACAAATGTTCCTGTCTGGTCCCTGAGGCTCCTGCCAGCCCTGGCTGGTGCTCTCTGCGTGCCTTTGGCATACCAGATTTTGGTGGAGATGCATTTGTCCCACTGTGCTGCACTTGGAGCTGCTCTTCTGATCCTCTTGGGTAAGAGGCTGGGCCCTGGCACAGGGGGAAAGGTCCCAACAACCTGTGTGAATTTTTGGGGTGCATAGAAGGTTGGAGAGATGTCTCCCCACAGCATGCAGACAACACAGCAGAGCCTGCTGCCAGCCCTGGCCTGTCTCAGCCTCTGCTGAGCCTCTCAGGCTGCCATTCCAGGCTGAGGCTTTAGCATTTCATTACTAAGCAAAGTGAGCAGGCTTACAGGAACCACTTTCCTTGCACCCCAGGAGTTCTGAGCCCTCTTCCTCAGGGGTTTGCAGCACGAGTTTCAACACAGTGGTTTTTAACAGGGGGATGCCCTTCCTAGAGCCAGAGCTCACCACATCTCCTCATCTCTAAAGTGCTGCAGACCAGGCTGTGTCCTGGCACTGTGGTTTGGTACTCTTTGGTCTGTGCAATTTGTTGTTTTGTTTTTCTCTGAGGGTTTGGTGGCAGCAGCCTGAAAAGGAAAGAGCCTCCCAGCAGCCCTTTAGCAGCCTGATAAGAGAAACCTCTGCTAGCTGCTGGCTGCTCTGAGCCTGGCTCAGGGAATCTTGCTCAGGTTGCAGCTCTTTCAGGATTTGTCATCCTGCTGTTTGCCTGCTGGGGCCACTGCCCTGACTCTCTTTGCCTCTGAGTTTCCCAGCATTGATTTCCTCTGCCTTTGGAGGCAATCACAGCAGCTTTATCTGCCTCCTCACAGCCTTTGCTGCTCGCCCACCTCTTTGTCCTTGGAGACAATCACAGCCATGTACTTTGCTCCTGCTGGAGAAGCTTTTGTCCCTTCAAACCAACACCACCCTGCTCCAGCCAGTGAGATTGCAAATTAATTGGCTGTCTTTAAAGGGCCAGGCCCTTCTGTTGAACAGTGCTTGTCTTGCCTCTGGATGGCTTCTCTGATTTCCTCCCTGTCTCTCTTCTCCAACAGAGAACTCTTTGATCACTCAGTCAAGGTTCATGCTGCTGGAATCAATACTGATTTTTTTTATCCTGTTGGCAGTTTTGTCCTACCTGAAGTTCTACAATTTGCCAAGGAACAGGTAAAGCTGAGTTGCCTCCTTTGGCAGCTCCCATCCTTTGGGAGATCCTTTTGGTGCCACAGCCTGTGTGGTGTTTTGACTGCAAATCTCTTCAGTTCTGCAGCTGACTCCATCAGCTGATAAATTCCAGCACTTCCACCTCTCCCAGGGCTGCCCCAGAAGGGTTTTGGTCTCTTTTAGGCAGTGTTTTAACTGCTAGCAAGGTTGTCTTCTTTTATTTTGCAATAAAAGTCCTTAGGAGCACTGCTTTGGCCACCCAGGTGTGCAGGGAAAGGTTCCCTTCTGTGCACAGAGGCACCGGTGACAACAGGTCACTGAATGCTCCTTTACAGGCACAGCACTCAGAGACCTGAGCCTCTTTACCTGTGATTTCAGAGTCTCTGACCCCTGCAGGACATAAAGCAATCTTTAATAGAGTAAAATCACCTTTAAAGTGAGCTCAGCAAGTGGTTGAATGCATTTCCTTTATTACCAGAAGGCAGGTGGGGTTCAATTTTGCTTCTCAGGGCACAGAGTAGTACATTTACCAGCACCCTCTAGGCCAGGGCTGAGAGTTGGTGGCGTGGGAGGTCCAAAATGAGGCCCCTCTGAGAAGAGCAAGGAATAGTGGAGTCCTGCAAGGGGTTTTCAAGTCAAATTACCTGAACTCAGGATAAGAAGGTGCCCAGATCTCACCATAACTCCTTTCCTTTGTCCTTTTATTGAAGTTCCTTCTCTGGGAGGTGGTGGTTTTGGCTTCTCCTGACTGGAGCAGCTTGCTCCTGTGCAGTGGGGTAAGTGATGTTGTCTTCCTTTGCTTTAGGAAGCTGACTTCTGTGCCTGCCCTCTGACGTATCAGTGAGGCTTTGGCTTTTGCAGAGTGCTTCTTGGTGCTGTTGTGAGCTCTACATGGCTTTGTGAGGAGCTGAATCACTTCTCTGCAGAGGCTGGCAGCTCACAGTGGGCAGTGCTGGGCCTAGCAGGGCTCTGCCCTGGGAGGACAGCTCCAGTTTCTCTTTATGTTATGAATCAGCAGCTGCATTTCATCCTCGAGCCTCAGGGAGCCTGAATGCAGGGACTCTGTGCTTTGTCATCTTGTTATCAAGAAAGTTCTCTGTCACTGCCATTATTTAATGCCATTGGCAAACAAATTTTATCTTCTGGTGGCAAAGCCTCGGAGCTTATTTGTGTCGTTGTACCAAACGGGACATGGGGCTGAGTGCTTGGACTTTGCATCCTGCTGAAGAGAAAGTTTGGATCTTTATTTCTCGTGCTGGGTAACTGTGGAGCTTTCAGCTGTGCTCATTTTCAGTGCCCTTGCTTCTCAGGGTGAAATACATGGGCCTCTTCACCTACCTGCTGCTCCTGGCCCTCGCAGGACTGCACTTCTGGCACCTGATAGGAGACCAGAGCCTCTCCAACGTAGGTAGCACAACGAGGTGGGTGCATCATGGGCAGCTGTGCAGTGCAGGAGCCAGCCAGGAGCCCTGCAGGGCCACACATAAGGATGCTTTGGGTAGCTGGATCCTGTACTCTAATTCCTTCTCATAGTCTGCAAAACTTTCAGCTCACAGAACACCTTCCCAGCTCAGCTGCTGGAGGAGATGGAGTTAAATTGGAGATCAACATGTGTGTGTGGCTGCCTTTTCTGCTCTTATGTGAGGCTCAGTGATTTGGGGCTCAAAACCTCTACTGTTACACACACCTCCTGCTGGCTCCAGTCCAGATCCTCAGTGGAAGTTTTCCAGCTGGTCTACAAAGTTAGATCTGAGTGAGGGTGGTTGGGGAAACTTAAGAGACAGGCAGGAGAAGCCAGGGGCATTGCTGTTTTGCCATGGGGTTTGTATCTGGGGCATGAGCCCATCGAGGTCTCACTGTCCTTCCAGGTTTCCTTGATTGGCCATTTTCTAGGCAGGGGCCTGGCCCTCCTCATCCTCCCTGTGGCACTGTACCTCTCCTTCTTCTACCTGCACCTGACTTTGCTCTATCGCTCGGGGCCTCACGACCAGATCATGTCCAGTGCTTTCCAAGCCAGCTTAGAGGTAAAGCAGAGGTGGCTGTGAAACTGCTTTGCTGGGGGGGAGGAGGAGGGGAGATCCTGTCTGGAGGAGGAGTGTGCTCTCTTCCTTTGCTCTTGCATCTCTGTTCCTTTTGAGTCATTGAGCTGCTGCTTAAAGATGAAGCAGCAGTGGCTGAAGTCCATGTGCTGGGTGAAGAGCTTTGCCCACTGGACCCAGAGCAGTTCTGTTCACTCTTCTGCTGTGGGTTTGGCCCTTCCTACAGCAGACTGCACACAAACAGATCCAGTGCTGAACTCCAGCTGCTGATTTGGTAGGCTGAGAGCATGATCTGCTGTAGGAGACTGTTTGCTCTGGCTTTTGGAGCAAACCTTTAGGGACGTTCCCCAAACCCCAGAGCCTTGCAGGCCTTGGTGTATTTACTGCCTGCAGAGTGCTGCTGCAGGGCTCCATCTTTGCAGCCACAAAGAGGGAGGCACTGTGCTGAGACACTGCAGTGTTCAAAGGACTCTTCACACAGGGTTTGTTCTCCCCACTCACCCTGCTCTGTGTTTCTCAGGGCGGGCTGGCTCGGATCACCCAGGGGCAGCCCCTGGAGGTGGCCTATGGCTCTCAGATCACTCTGAGGAACGTCCTGGGCAAGCCCATGCAGTGCTGGCTGCACTCTCACACCAGCACTTACCCCATCAGGTGAGTCTGGCTGGGGTGGAAGTGTGCTCTGGTTCCTCCCCTGCCACTCCAGGTGCTGGCAATCTCTTCAGCAGCCCTCCAGAGCACACTGCCAGGGCTCTGGTGCTGCTGGAGGGAACTCTGAGACACCTGTGGGGGTTTTGCCCTCTGCACAGGTACGAGAATGGCCGAGGCAGCTCCCATCAGCAGCAGGTGACCTGCTACCCCTTCAAGGATGTGAACAACTGGTGGATTGTCAAAGATCCTGGAATGTGAGTATGCAGGAGATGTAAATGTCAGGCACAGCTTCTGTCTGCTCCCAAAACCTAACCAGGGCAGAACTGTTCTCTGCTGATGGGTGCAGAGGCCATGTGTGATCCTGAGCAAGTTCATGTCAGCTGCAGAGCTCTTAAAGGTGGCTCTCTGAGCAGCCCTCCTCAGTGTGCTTAAAGTATTACTGAGGACTCTGAAATTCTGTCTGAACTGCTCCTGCCTTGGCTGTGCAGTGCACAAGGGGAACTTTAAAGGCTCACCAGACTCAGGTGCTTTGCCTCAGAGTGAAGTTCTGCTGTTTGAAGTGTGTGAGCCATGGCATTAGAGTGCCTTGGTGAGTGTCAGCTAGGAGAGAGTGGCAGTCACTTCTGCAGAGTGAGTGTTCCTTTGTGTTTAAAGTGAGGGATGAGCTGCAGAACCTGCCTGCGGGGGGGGCTGGTTTGTGCTGGAGTGTTTGCCACTGTAACTGGCAGTAGGGAGCAGGACTCCCTGTCCCTGGAGGTTTGCCCTTGGGTGCCAGCATTGCAGACCGATCCAGGACTGCTTTTGCAGCTTGCTTCTGTTGCTGTGGGAGCTGTGTGAAGAGCCCTCCCAGCAGCAGAGTGCCACTGCTGGCCACAGCTTGGGCCATGGTGCTCTCCCAGAGCCACACAAGCCTTCTGACTCTCCAGACTCAGGAATCCTGGGAGCTCTGGAGGATGGGAAGTCCTGGAATAGAGCAGCTGGGTGCCTTAGCCCTGGCCAGGAGCAGAAGTCTGATCTCCCTGGCAGACTCAGCCCTTGCTCCCTCTCAGAGTCCTGCCAGAAGTGACATCAGTTGTACTGCATCACCTGTCACTGACTCGTGTCACAGAAGCCACCAACAGCTGTCCATGGTGGGGGAAATAACCTGACCCTGCTCCTGCCTGACCTGGATTCAGACCACTGACCTAATGGCTGAGGAGCTGGCACCCCCCACTGATGCCCTGAGTCACTCTTGCCCTCAGCTCACCTTAGTTCCCATTCTGGTACCATCTATGGGGCGCTTGAATTTCTCTTGCTGCCATTTGTCTGTCCTTGCCCGCAGCTTCTTGAGCAGCAGCTGGGTCATGACAAGGTAGCAGTCAATCTGGAGCAGGCTGTAACCACTTCCTCCTGGGTGTTCCTCCACCAGGCAGCAGCTGGTGGTGAGCAACCCTCCCCGGCCCGTCCGGCACGGCCACATCGTGCAGCTGGTCCATGGCATCACCACTCGCTACCTCAACACGTAAGGCCTCTCCTTCCTCCCCTCTGCTCTGCCTCCTCCTGCTGGACTGCCTCAAACAGTAGCTGCTCAGGGCTTGAGGTGCACTGTCCTCTCAGCTCTGCTCCAAACTCCCTGTTCCTCCTGGGTTGTTAGCTCTGTGAGCACTGCAGCCCAGGCAAAGGCTCCTCCAGGCTTGCTTGGGGTTTGCAGTTGGCTTGGCAGGAGGCTCTGCTGCTGATCACAAACTGTGCAGTGGCTGCCAGCTGTTCCTGGTCTCTGCTGGTGGCCTTTAGAGGGGCTGGTGCTGGTTTCACTCCTGTTCACAATCCGTCATGGCTGTGCAGATTCCTCACTGTGTGGTCCCCTTGGTGAGCCTTCCTCTGTGCCCCTGCTCTAGGGAGGTGTCTTCTGGGGCAGTTAACCCAAAGCCAGCCTAGAGGAAGGATGTACTCAGAAAGTTGGGAAGATGTGCTGGGGAGTCTGCCAATGGCCATGGATTCCTCCCTGCCCTGCAAAGGATGCAGCATGAAATTGCCTCCTGACTGCTGCCCAACAGCATCCACATGCGCTTGAGTATCCCTTGGGGTAGGGAGGAGGTTGTTCTGAGTTTGGGTTTTGCTGTGTCCCTTCCAAACCTAATTTGCTGGTGATGGGGAAGGGCAGTGAACAGCCTCTCTGTTCCCCACAATCACTGCTTGTTCTCCAGCCTGGCATCTGCACTGCCTTCCTCCCAGCTTGTGCTGGGGAGTGCTTTGTGTGAGCCAGTAGCATAGCCTGTGTAGAGTTCTTGCTTCTGGCTTCATTAATCTGCTCTGCCTCAGCACCTTGCTGCCTTTGCTTCGTTTGAATTTGGGAACTGGTGCTGGAGGATCTCACTTCTCTTTCAGGCATGATGTTGCTGCCCCTCTCAGCCCCCACTCCCAAGAAGTGTCCTGCTATATTGATTATAACATCTCCATGCCAGCACAGAACCTCTGGAGAGTGGTGAGTGGCCAGAGGGGAGGGGTTTGCTCACCCTGCAGCAGGAGCAGCTGAGACACTCTGAGATCAAAAGGCCTCTTTCTGTTGCAGGAGATTGTGAATCGGGAGTCTGACAGCGAGGTCTGGAAGACAATTCTGTCAGAAGTGAGGTTTGTTCATCTGAACACCTCTGCAGTGCTGAAGGTAAGGGGACTTAGCTTTGTCTGCTCTCTGCTCTTCTCCTACTCTTTCTTCTGCTCATCTCTCTGCTCCAAAATGCCTAAGCCACTAGAATCACCCAGAAAGCAAATGAAGGGAAGCAATGAAGTAGCCAAGTGCAGGAGCAGTGTGCTGCAGGCAGGGCTGGGTGTGCTGCATTCCCTTCCAGCATGCAGAGCTGCCCCTGCTGCTTGGGAGCCTGTGGCCTCTACACAGCTGAGCCTTGGCTGCAACTCAGAAACTGCTGCTGGGGCTGCAGTGTGTGACAGCAGCTGCAGCAGTGAAAGAGCTCTCCACAGGGTGCTCATGACCCTTACTGAGCCAGCTCTGTGCCCACACTTCCCAGCAGTCCCTTGCTGTCACCTACTGCTCAGGTAGGGCTTGGGGGCTTCCATCCCAAAGAACTTCCATCCTCCCTCAGCAGTGCACTGACCCTCCCCTTCCCTTCCAGCTCAGTGGAGCCTCCTTACCCGAGTGGGGCTACCGGCAGCTGGAGGTGGTTGGGGAGAAGCTGTCCAAGGGCTACCACCAGAGCATGCTGTGGAACGTGGAAGAGCACAGATATGGGAAAAGTAAGTCTCAGCCATGTCCCCCAAGCACGTTTCTGTGGCTGGAGGGGCACTTGGTGGTGAGGAGGAGGTGGGATCCTGTCTCTGTGTGTTCAGCAGGCTCTGGCTCTAGCCAGATGGCAGAATCAGCTTCCTTTCCAGTGCTGTTGCAGTTGGCTTTGTGTGTTGGAGAAGGGCTCCTGGGATGTGAGGAGCCAGGGGGGGATTATGTCTGCTCTCCTGTTTTCTGCCTATTTCTGAGCTCTGCTCTTTTCTTCCAGGCCAAGAACAGAAAGAGAGGGAAGTGGAACTGCACTCTCCCACCCAGATGGACATCAGTAAAAACCTCAGCTTCATGGCAAAGTTCACAGAACTGCAGGTGAGTTTTGTCTTACGCCTTTCATTTCTCCTCTGCTGCAGAGTAGGAAGCTGAGCAGACTTTGAGCCTGAGGATTGAGTGTTTGTTCCTTGCTGGAAGAGCACTGAAAAGAGTATTTCTGAATGCACTTGTAAGGATGTTTGTTAGAGAGCTGTGCTGTGCAGCAGCCAACACCCAACTGGTTGTGTGGAGGAGAGGAGGATCAGGTTAGGAACTCACCATCCGTACCTAGAGCTGTTCTCCTGTCCCCCACCCACTGTTCCACTTCTGAACACCTTCTTGTCCACATTTTTCCCCACCCTAGTGGAAAATACTCACCTTGAAGAATGAAGACACAGAACACAAGTACAGCTCCTCTGCCCTGGACTGGATCACCATGGACACAAACATTGCCTACTGGCTCCACCCCACCTCTGCTGTAAGTGTGAGGGGTAAAATGGAGCTGGTGAAGGGGGCAGGTGTGGGAGAGCAGCACTGCAGGGCCCAGCCAAGTTGCTGCTCCTGGATGGATCCTTCCTGAGGGTTGGGGTTGTCTGACCTGGCTCTAACCATAGTTGCTCTTTATTAACTGATGGCTTCTGGTAAAGGGAAAGTGCAGTTTAATAGTTTCCATTATTGATTGCATGTAGAAGATGAGCTCAGCTCCAGTGGCATCTCTTGAATGCCTTACACTAAAAAAAGCCTTAGAGCAGCAGAGCTTGAGCAGCTTTGTTCCAGGAAGCACCAGCACAGCCTGAGGTAACTCAGTGACTGGCTGCAGCTGATGATGTTTCAGCTCACCTCAAATTGCTGCAGCCTGTTCCTGCTCCAGCCTCACCTCATCTTCTGTCCTGCAGGCCCAGATCCACCTCCTTGGGAACGTGGTCACCTGGACTTCAGCTAACCTTGCTGCTCTGCTCTACACCTGCCTGTCCCTCTGGTACTTGGTCCGCCGGAGGAGGCAGATCTATGACATCCCTGAAGGTCTGAGCACATTGTCTGGGTGCTGAGGGGGGAGGGGGTCTCACTTCTGCCACACTTCACTGCCCCTCCAAAAACACTTTTTTTGTAGCTATGTGCTTGGCCTTGAAATGATTAACAGGGACACAAAACTACCCAGAGCAGCTCATGAAGAGCTTCTGCTTGCTGCAGCATTGCCACCACCTGACAGGAGCCAGCACAGTATTTGAGTCATTCCCTGGGTGCAAGAAATGTTCAGGCCTCACATTTAGGTTCTAGGGAGCCCTTTTGTGATGATTTAAAAGAGGCAGGCCCTGGCTGTGTGGGGAGGAAGTTATTTTAGGTGTGTTTGTTCCAGCCCAGGTCCCTCCTGCTCCATGTGACTGAGCAGCTCTGCCCTGACCTTTCTGGCAGCACTTTTTAGTGTCCTGCTGTGGAGCTGCTCTGTGCTGGCACCAGTGTCCTGCAGCCACTTCCTTCAGCTGAGCATGGTCAAGTTAAAGGTTGAATTAACACAAATAGCAGAGTGGGGGAGATAAAACCCCAAGCCCTGCCAGTAGCCAAGCTCCCAGAGCCTTCAGGTGTGCAGGGCCCATGTCCTGAGCTGTCTCCTGTCTCCTGCAGATGCCTGGCAGCTCTGGCTCTCAGCTGGGGGCATCTCTCTTGGGGGCTGGGCTGTGAATTACCTGCCCTTCTTCCTGATGGAGAAGACACTTTTCCTCTACCACTACCTGCCTGCCCTCACCTTCCAGATTCTCCTGATTCCCATTGTCTTGCAGCACCTCAGCGACCACCTCTGCAGGTAGGAGCAGCGGACAGAAGCGACGCAGCCCTGCAGGGCTGGCACCTCTTGGCACCTGCACTGAGAGGTGAGCCAGGCCAGCCTTGCTCTAACACCTGTGCTTTCTTTCCTCCCCCTAGCTCTGTGCTCCTGAGGAGCATGTTCAGTGGGCTGACCGTAGCCTGGTTCTCCTCGGTTTACTTTGCCTACTGCACCTTCAGCCCTGTGACCTACGGGCAGCCCTCCCTGTCTGCCGGGGAGCTGAGGGCTCTGCGCTGGAGGGACAGCTGGAACATCCTCCTCAGGAAGCAGCAGCCAGGACAAGCAAACACCCCTTAGGCAAAGCCAAGAGTTTATTGTTAGTGACCACTCTGATCCCAGAACTGACAGCAGGAGAGGAAAATAAAAAAAGAGACTGTTACAAAAAAAAAGTAAAAATAAAGATGTTTGGGTAGCAACAGAGCTGTGAGCAGCACAGCAACATTCAGCCTCCCACTGATCCTCAGGGGCTGACAAGCAGCCCAGCTCCTGGAGTTCTTCTTCCTCCTTCCCAGCAGTGTCACATTGATGGTTTCTTCCTCCCCTCTCGTTGCACTGAGAGTTGTTCTGTGTTCCCTAGCAGCTTGCTCTGCAGCTGCACACTGTGAACGGACAGAGCAGATCCTCTCCTCTGTGTGCTTTGCTACCCCTAAACTTTGTTTCCCCAGCTTTAAAGCTGACAATGCTTTACCTGTCCAGCCCTGCAATCTTCAGCACCAACCCCTGCCTATCCCTCAGCACTGCATTATCTGCACCCCCCGTCTCGTTCCATCCTCTGCTCTTTCATTACCTCACAGCATTAAGCTGATGCTGCACAGGTAAGAGTCCCAAGTCATTATTCTGTGGCTAATCATTTGGCTTTGCTGCAGTTTGTATAAAGCTAAGCAACATATAAACCAGACAGACAAAGAGAAGATTCACTGTTACAGCTAAACAAGGTAAAACAGCTTCAGGCAGGCCCAGAAGGCAGCCAAAGGCAGGCTCTGGTGGTGCTCACCTGTGCCTGCTTCTAGCAGTGGCTGTATTAGATTTGCTGAGCTGCAGGGTCTCACACCTCAGGTCTGAGAGGAGGAGGCACTTGGAGCAAGGTGGAGCTGATAGTGCTGTGAAGGAAGCCTGCTCCAGCTTGTACGGATGGGTTCAGACTGAAAAACCCACACAGCTCAAATCCTGTACCCTGCAGCAGCAGAGGAATTCCCAGGGATCACTCAGGGCCTGTCCAAAGGTTACAGTACCTGAGCCATGCTGGACTTTTATTTCCCCTGGCTGCAGCAGCAGGATCTTGCTCAGCCCCAGCAGCCCTGCCTGGACCAGGTGCTTCTGAGTGCCCTTCTGCTCTAACAAAAGTTATTCAGGGCAGCTCTGAGCTCCCCCACCCCCGGAGGAAGCTATGAGCCAACACCACAGCCATCCAGAGGAGCTTTTGTGACTATTTTGCTCCTGCTTCAAGCAGCCCCACAGCTCATGCTTGAGTGCAGTAGCTCATCCTCCAAGCCTGTCATTCTGAGCTAACCAGCAGCAGTTGGGACATGAACTTTCTCCTCCCAGAGTGATCCCTGCCAGCTAACAGCTTCCCCCAGGGCCAGTGCTGAACAGGGATGAGAGC
Source organism: Psilopogon haemacephalus (assembly GCA_013396835.1). Classification (NCBI taxonomy): domain Eukaryota; kingdom Metazoa; phylum Chordata; class Aves; order Piciformes; family Megalaimidae; genus Psilopogon; species Psilopogon haemacephalus. The sequence goes on from VWZI01020010.1 coordinate 38,050, forward strand.
CTGCATTTTTTAAACCCTTTTTTTTTCCCCTCTGTAAGGCTTCAGCCATTACAGAACCAAACTGATTCTGAGCCTAGAACTGCTGAGTACCAGAACACCTCCAGAAGTGCTCTCTGCAAGCAGCACAAACACCTTGGACAGAAAATGGTCATTTTTGTTCACTTCTTAGCCAAAGGAGCACACCCACAGCCAGACCCTGAGGGGGCTGCAAAACAGCAAATATGAAAAAGTTCCTCGTAGTATTTCCCCTCCCACCCCCCTCATTCTCAAACTCACCCCCTAACTCCAGACTCAAGGAGGACACCACAAGGACACTGCCACAGCCCCAGCCAGCACTTCAGGATACTTTTCTCCAGAAGCTTGCTGCTGCTGGGTCCCTGCTCTGAGCTGAGAGCAGAGGCTGGGATGTTGCTCTGCATCCTCCCAGCCTCTGCTGCTCTCTCAGAAAGCCATTCTTGAGTTTAAACAGTGCAAGGCAAATGCTCTGACCCTGTCTGAGGGCAGAACATCTCCAGAGCTCTTTGTGCCATCAGGAGGAGGCTCCTGCCCCTCCTGGATCTCACCCACCCCAGCTCTGGAAGCAGACAGATTCTGCCCAGCAGAACCTGCAACCAGCAGGACAGAAATGGCCTTAAGGCAGTGACAAGGTCAACCTCCTGTTTCCATGAGCAACTCAATCCTGTTGGAGCTCACACATTCACAAACTCTTACAAAGGAGAGACTATTTGGGTACCAAAAACATCATCATACAGCAGAGCAAGGGTCAGGAGCTTAGGAAGGAATAATTGGGAACTGGAATCACAAAGCTTCTAGGGTCTGCACCCTCAGTGAACTGCAAGGTCCCACAGTCCCTGTTCTGTCTCAGACGGCTCTGCAGGTGCATTCCTCTGCCTCCAGCTGCCACTACAGGCTGAAAAAGGAGGCAGGAGAGCAGTGCCAGCAAGGTGGAGCAATGCCTGCACCTGCTTGCTGCAATGAACAGGGTGTGAGCTAGCCTGGGGCAAAGAGGCCTGGATGAAGAGAGGTTCCCTCAGGGCAAAGGGACTCTTGCTGATCACCTCAGGGGAGATGTCATGAGGCAGGCAGCACTTCCCTGCACCAGTTCACTGAGTGACATCCGAACCCCAGACGCGGCAGGGAGCAGAGAGGGGGTTCAGAGGGGGCCTCAGGCCAACCCCTTCCCCCTCCCCTCCATCAGCAGTTTCTCACCAGCGTCCCCTCCGCTGCTGGGATGGCTCCAAGGGCACTTCACCCACCCCTGCTGAAGTCCTTTGCCAAAGCCCCGGGGGGGTCAGTGGGGGCGGCTGCTGGACTCGAGGTGCGAGCGTTTGCCAGCCCCCAGCACGGCGCCACCCTGCGGCTGCTCGGGGAACGGCCGCTTGGAGCTGCGCCCGTGCCCGTTCACGGCCCCGCGCTGCCACTTGCAGATGTCTCCGTTCAGGATGTCCTGAATGTGCTGCACGATGAGGTTGATGGCAACTGCGGAGAGGAAGGGGAGACACAGGGCACGGCTGGGCTTGGCTGGGCTCAAAGGCGTGCGGCAGGCAGCCCCGTCCAGCTCGGCCGCTCAGGAGCCCTCCCACGGGGCTGTGGCTGCCCCCTGCAGCGAGCTCAGACCTCCAGCAGCAGCAGGGTCAGCACCGCAGCCCTGTGCTGTGCCTCCAGCTGCACGGCTCCATCCATCTCCAGCCCTCCACAGCCTGGGCAGGCCTGCAGCCCTCCACCCCAACACCTCTCTCCTTAGCAGCATGCAGAAAATGCCACCCTGTGCCACCTGCTCTCTTCCCAACCCCCAAGGTGGTGTTCCCAGGCAAAGCAGGCAGAGAACCCAGCCCCCTTTTACCCATGTTGTCAACTCCTCGGGGGATGATCACGTCTGCATACTTCTTGGTCTGCAAAACAGCAATGGTGTGGAGACTGTGAATGGGAAAAGCCACCTGGATTCTAGGAAGAAGCTGCAAAAGCAAGCTGGGAGCAAAGATGAGAAAGGTTCCTGTGCTCTGGGGCACAGAGTTAAAGCTCTCAGACATAGGAATGCCTAAATGAATCAAAAAGTCACCCTGGGTAGCTGGATTTAATGTCAGGGGTTGCTCTGGCTGCCCTTTGGCTCTGTCTGGCTGAAAACAGGAGCATGGGTGAAGGTGGTGAGTGTGGAGGGGAAGAAGTTGGGGTGAAGCTTGATGGTAGAAGCAGCAGGGCAAAAGCAGAGGACCTGGCTTAGACACTTCTGAAGAGCCTTCAGCTGGGCTCAGTCTGCTTGCTAAGAGCTGGCTCCAAACAACATTTCTCAAGCCACTGCTAAATCCCTGCTGAGAGCCAAAGCACCCAAGGTGCCTGTGAAACCCCTGCCTGCCTCTGAGGACACCTCATTGATCTTCACCAACAGAGCCTCTGCTTCCCCCCTCCCTGCTTCTGCTTCCAACAGGGCTGGCAAATTCAGCATTGCTAATGAGTGCTTTTACAAGCCCAGAATGGCTTTGATCTGGAGCAGGAGGAGCCTTTTCCATCTCATTTAATCCACAGGCTGCAGTTTGTCCTCAAAGGCATTTCTTGCCAATTACTTTGATTACACCAGCACCTAAACTGGCCCCACATTAGGTGGTGGAGCAAGACAAGGTTGTCATGACCTGCCCTAGGTGCTCACCAGTGCTCCCTGTCAAGGGTCTGCTGGAAACTAAACTGAGCTTTTCTTTCCTTTCTGCAATGCCTGAGAACCAGTGCAGGAGGGGAACATTTGGGTCAAAGGGACCCAGGATGGTGAGAATATGTCTGCAGCCTCTTCTGTGCTGGACTTGATCTTAAAGATCTCTTCCAACCAAAAACAATTCCAAGAGGATTTGCAAGCAGAAAAGAGGAACCAATTCAGTTTGCAGCTGTGGCAAAGAGCTGAGGAGAGAGTGGGACCTGTGAAACAGCAGTATCAGAGGCCACCACTGCTCCAGCTACACTGCAGCTGATTGCCCTCTCCCCCCCACCCCAAGCCCAGTGAGGGAAGCTCCCAGTACCGGCAGGCAGAACTCCTCGAAGGCAGGCTTGACAAAGGTGGTGTACTGAGTCAGGATCTGCTCCAGGTCCCTCCCACGCTTCATATCTCGCAGAACTGGGGACAGGAGGAGAAGTGCCATGAGCTGGGGATGGAGAGGGACAGCAGCTGGCAGGAGCTGCCTGCCACAGCAGAGCCTCACCTCTGCGGGACAGTCGCACGTCCGAGTCGGTGTCCACGAAGAGCCGCAGGTGGAACATGTCCCGAATGTCCTGGTTGTAGAAAACCAGGATGCCCTCAAAGAGGACAACGTCAGCAGGGTAGACCACTGTGGTCTCTGCCAGCCTGCCAGGAAAAAAAAAACACACCCAGAGCACATCACAGTCAAGCTGGGCACATCCACAGGCACACCCCAAGGCTTCCCAGGACACCAGGACCCACCTAGAATGGGTGACGAAGTCGTACGTTGGCACCTCCACTGTCTTGCCCTCAACGATGCTCTTCAGGGTTGTGTGCATCAAATCATTATCAAAAGCATCTGCAGGAGGAAAGGTTAAAGAGGAAGAATTTCAGATCGTTGGAATGGTTTGGGTTGGAGGGAACAGACCCACAGATTCCGTCAGGTTGGAAGAGAGCCTCAAAGGTCATCTTGTGCAATCCTCCTGTGATCAGTCAGCAGGGACACCTCCAGCTAGGGCAGGCTGCCCAGGGACACATCCAGGCTGGCCTTGAATGTCTCCAGGGATGGGGCCTCAACCACAGCCCTGGGCAGCCTGGGACTTAAAGATCTAGTTCCAAGCCCTCTGCCACCCTCCCTACTCCAGGCTACTCTGTGTTAAGATTATCAAATCCACCTGATACTGCTAGCTCAGATTTCTGCTTCAGATTTTCTACACCTGAAGGAAAACCTCCCTGGTTGGTTTGGCTTTTGTTCTCTTTTTTTCCAGCAGGAAAAAGAGGCCTCAGGACTTCTTCTTTCCTACCAACAGCAACCCAACACTTCCTGTCTTGAGCCAGAACTGCTCTGCTTGGTGCAGAGATAAGGAAGAGAATTTGCTGCTTGCAAAGAGCTGCAACACAGTGAAATGAAGAAGCTGAGAGCTGCATCATTTTACCCAGCTGTTGGGTAATTAACTTGTGCAGCTCTTAGGCTGTTAGCAGAGCAGTTCAGCAACCCTCAGAGCTCTGAAGAACATGACCTGCTCCAGGCACCAGCCCAGGCCAGATCCTTGTCCTGTTTGCAATCCTTGCAAGCCCTTTTGGCCAAGGCTGCCCACGGTGGTGTTGGGTTTATGGATGGACTCGACCTTAAAGCTCCTTTCCAACCAAAACAGTTCTATGAAACCCCTTTCCTGGTATTTCTTGTCCACATCGTCAGCAGCTCCCTCTTGCTAAATCATGAAGTCACAGAACTGTTTCGGTTGGAACAGATCACTGAGATCACCCAGTCCAAACATCAGCCCAGCACCACCGAGGGCCACAGCCACACAGCTCCTGAACCCCGCCGGGGCTGGGGACCCCCCCGCCTCCCCGGGCAGCCTCCCGAAGGCCCGGGCTGAAGGGACAGGGCTGCTGCCGGCTCTCCAGAGGGGCTGGGCGCTGGTGTCCCCCGGCCCGGCCGCCAGCAGCCGCCGCAGCCCCAGCGTAGCCTGCACAGCGCCGAGATCAGCGGTGCGGCCCCGGGACGAGCGCTTCTGCCGCCCCAGGCCGACAGCCCCTGC
>VWZI01020010.1:44623-64331 GCA_013396835.1 Psilopogon haemacephalus
CGGACCCCAAGAGCCTGCACCTCCTCTACCTGCCCTTCCCCACCGCCTTCTCCCAGCAGGCTCCAGTTGTCTACCAGCCGGGGCCGGGGGAGCCCTTCCCACCCCAGGGCGTCCCCCCTGCTCCCGGGCCCTCCCCTGCCGTACGTATCCCCCCCGCCCCCGCCGTGTTCCTGCGGGCTCACCCCGCACCGTCCCTCCCGGCACCCGGGGGGGCACGGAGGGGTCGTGCAGCTCTAACCATCTCCTCCCGCCCCCACCCCGCAGCCGAGCGCGGCGCCAGCGCAGCGCCTGCCCAAGGACTACCTGGTGGAGTCGGCGCTGGTCACTGTCTTCTGCTGCCTGCTCACCGGGGTCATCGCCCTCGTCTACTCCTACGAGGTGAGGACGCTGCGGTCCTGACCTACACCGACCCACCCAGCAGCACCTCAAGCCCCTGCCCCGGTGCTGTGGTGCCCTCTAACCTCTCTGCCCTCCTGCACCAGACCCGAGCTGCGCTTGGCCGCGGGGACATGGCCCAGGCAAATGTGGCATCCAAAAAGGCTCAGTCCCTCATCCTCTTCAGCCTCCTCTTCGGGTTGTTTGCCTCCATCAGCTGGGTCATCTATGTCCTGGTCTCCCTGTACCTATGACAGGGACCCCGAGCCCCAGGGACATGGCACCTGCAGGAGGCTCTCCCTGGCTCGGTGCAGCCCAGGGGCCAAGAGCAGGTGGAGCAGGCACAGCCCTCGGCTGGCATCGCCTGATGACCACAAAGCATTACTGGGGCCAAGGGGCAGCATCCTGGTGGGGTGAGGAGCCACAGGCTGCCCTCACCCACCTGCTCTCAGCCCCAGGGGCGGGAGGAAGCCAGCCCAAAGCAATGCTGGGACCAGCTGGAGCAGCAGCAGCAGCAGCACCCATGGGACCAGGCTCTGCCATGGGACATTGAATCCCATCACCATGGACTGGAGGTGCCGAAGGGGACTCCGGTGCAGGGAGTCATCTTGGGGCTGGAGATGGAGCAAATGACCACGGGTAACAGAGAGGCCAAGGCCTGTGGCTGCTCCACCAGCAGCTGCTGCTGCTCCTGCTCTGGGCACAGAGCAGCCCTCCCTGGTGAGTACCGAGGTGTGCAGACTCAACCCCACCTCTTCAGCTCCCCGGCTGGAGCTGCAGACACAAACACTCCTGTGCCGCTGCCTCCTTGCTGCTTCTGGACTGAAATAAACACAGCTGTAGCCAAAGCTTCTGTGTCTGTGCACACCAAGGCCTGTGGCCACCACAAAATTCAGGCTGAGGTCCCCAGAAAGTCCCCCGGGGAAGGGGAGTCTGCACGGGGCCGTGCTGGGGACGCAGCAGCCCCAGCTCTGGGGAGGATGAGCTGCTGGGGCTGAGGAGCAGAGCTTGGCTGTGTGCCCTGTGCCCGGGACCAGCTCTGCTCACATCTCTGCCTCCCAGGACCCCACAGCCCCTCAGGCTTTGCGGTGTGGCACCATGGTCCAGCTCTGGGGCAGGAGTGGTGGGCACCTGCTGGGGCACTGCCTGCTTCCCAGAGGAACGCTGAAGCCCATCCAGGACTGGCACAGCACAGAGCCTGCTTGGCCACCCAGGCTGCTACAGAGTTATTTATAGCCCTCAGGCTGCCTGGCGCTGGGCTGTGGCTGGGCACAGGCTGCCAGCCTCTGCTGGGGAGCAGAAATCCCCTGCCACGGGGGACGGCAGCGCCCAGGAGGTGCCAGGAGCAGAAGGCTTGGGGTGGGACCAACTCACCGGGAGCTGAGGAAGAGAGCTGTAGGAAAAAAGGGCCGAGGAGAGGGGGAGGCCCCTGGGGGATGGGAGAAAACAGGAGGCCAGACCAGAGCCAGAGGTGGACTCGATTGTCACTTTAATCCAGACTGCTGCATGCACCGCAGGCAGGACCGGCAGGAGGCTTTGTCACTGCTCTTTATTGGACTTCAATAGAAAAAGTACAGGGCTGAGAGGTTGGCAGGGAGATGCCACCAGCGGGGCTGGGGCAGTGGCCAATGTACAACACAACACAGCTGCTGGGNGTGACCGGGGGCAGTGTTTCTCCCCACTCCCTGACCCCCAAGAGAGGGCACTGAGAGCCCTCCCTGCCCCCCGAGCAGGGGTGATGGTCTCAGGGATGGTGCCTGTGAGACACAGGCCTCTGCCCCTGCCCAATGCCTTGCTGATGTTCTGGGCTCCTGCTCCCCAGGGGTGCTGGGGGTGGCCTCTGGTCAGCAAAGCTGAAGCTGTTCAGGGTGAGGAGCTCCTTCTTTAGGGTCCCTCCAGGCCTGTGACACCAGCCTGAGGAACCAATGTAGGGACATCCTGCTTGGCTGGGGGGTGAGGGCAGAGCAAGGGGCAGGAGCAGGGGAGGGCAGCCAGGGGCTCAGCCCCACTGTGCTGGATGAGTTGCTGTGACCACACCAACCTCCTCACACCACCCCACGGGCTGAGCCTCTGGCTGCTGGGGGCCTGGAAGAGGATGGGGAGCAAGATCCCTTTTTGGTGCCAAGAGGAGCTTCTGCTCAAGCACAGGGAAGAGCTTGGGGACAGCTCCTGCTCGCCAGAGCACCCCAGCAGGGCTGAGGACCAGGTGACCTTCCTGTCCTCTGGCATGGAGCCCCCAGCATGGACTCTGCCACCCCCAGGGCCCCCACAAGGGAAGGGGGAGCAGGGAGCTGTGGTTCCAGTGCTGCCACCACACACAATGCACCCAGAACCAGTCTGGGCCACAGCACAGGGCCCAGGAAGGTGCTGGAGCCAGCCTGAGGAGGAGGCCAGGGCCAGCTGCCAGGGCCAGCTGTGGGCTGTGTTTGTGTGTTTGGCTTTTCACAGTCTGGGGCTGTCAGGTTGCTGAAGACCTATTTACAAAGGACACAGGAGCAGAGCTCCTGCCTGTGAGCCTGGGAAGCCTCTGGGGATTGCAAAGCCTGGGAGGGGCACACAGTGCCCTTGGTGCCACCAAAACAGACTGCTTTGGAAGGGCCCTGGGCTGGATGCTGCTGTCTCAGCACAGGAAGATCCCACTCTGGGGATGCCCAAACCTGTGCTGGACTCCACAGTCTGCTTCCCGTGCAGATGACAGTCAGGGGAGGGCTCTCTGCTCCCCAGCGTTTGGCTGCTGCACCAGTCCTGTGCCTGAAGCTCGGGGCAGATGCTGGAGCTGGGTGCAGCTCCTGGGAGCTGCTCCCTCCTGTCACCCACAGGGAGCCAGCTGAGGCTTTGCAAGCTGCAGAAGGAAGTGCTGGCAGCTCTGATCCACCCAGAGCAAACAGAGAGGCTCCAGCAAACATGGGGCTGGTACTGAGAAGTAAGTTAGGGATGCTCTACCAACCTCCTTCCCCATCAGGGTTCCTTGTGAGCTGCTGCCCTAACCCCCAGGACTTTGCCAGAGAGGGCTCCAAAAGCCTATGACTGTGACACGGTGCTGAGGGAGGCCTCCTGGGGCTGCTGAAACCTTCACCTCAAACCCATCAGCCACAGCAGGTACCTTGGATGGGGACAGGAAGGGATGTGAAATGGCCTGGCTGGGGCTGCACGGGGGAGAAGCCCTGGGTAGGACAGGGAGCAGGGCCAGAAGGGCTGAATAAGGCACACAACAGATTGGGGTCAACGCTGCCTGTGTGGGAAATGAGACCCCTCCATGCCCAGCTGCCCCTGCTCCTGGCTCCAGCATGGAGGGCACCTGGGGACTGGCACCTGCTGGGGCTCCTGCTAAAGCACAGCTCACAAAGCACAGCACCAAGGGTCAGCCAGATGGGGACCCCCTAGAAAAAAAACATTTGGCAACAGTGAGAGGAGCGGGTGGGGAGGAGTGGGTGGGGGTGGCTCGGCCAGGCACAGGACTGCTTCCTGCTCCCCACTCCCAGCTCCAGAAACAGCTCTGCTGGCTCCTGCAGCCTCTGTCCAGCACTGGGAACCCTGGCAGCTGGCTGTGAACTCCACACACGATGTGTTGCAGCTTTTGCCTGCGAGGCCTCAGTCCCAGGCAGGCACCCCCGGGGCTCTCAGCTCTGCTATCTACACTCCTGTGTCCTACAGCAGCCACCAGGCAAAGCCTGGACCGGCACTGCCCGGTGTGGGCACTCAGCGTCTGCAGGGGCTGGAGGGATGGAGAACGTTGCTTAAATAAGGGGATTTGAGAGGAGAAGGAGGAGGAGTTGGGGTATGGGATGGCTGGAGGTGGCAGGTCCCTGCCCACAGTCTCAGTGCCTCTTGGGTCTCTGCGGCCGGAGCCTTCCTCCCGGTGAAGGTGGCTCCGCGGCTCGGGGGTAAAGCCAAGCCCCCTGTAAACACAAGCAGCTGTCTGCCAGCAGAGCTCCTCCAGCAGGCAGTGCAGTCTCTTCCACCCTCATCTCCTGGGGCCGGGCACCCTTCCAGGCGGCACTGCAGGGGACACTCACACCCTCGGATCCACAGCTGCTGCCTGCTGAACGCCACCGCCGGGGCAGGGCCGCGGGTGCTGAGCACTGCGGGTGCTGAGCACTGCGGGTGCTGAGCGCTGCTGCGGGTGCTGAGCGCTGCTGCGGGTGCTGAGTGCTGCAGGTGCTGAGCACTGCAGGTGCTGAGCGCTGCTGCGGGTGCTGAGCTCTCGCTGACCCTCCCACACCCAGCGCTGGCTGCTGCCAGCTGCCGTCCACCGGCAAACCAGTACCAGGCTGCTGTGGGAGCCTGTCCCCGGGTGGGAAGCTGCCGATGGTGGGAGGGGTGGGAGAGGAGGAGGAGGGCGAGAGTGCAGCGAGCACCGCCGGATCCCTGCCCTGGTTCACTTCTCTGCTGCCACCGCCCCGTGCTCACCCCCCCGGGGTCGCTGCCGGCTGGGAGGAGGAGGAGGCATCATCCAGTAACAGGTACAAACGTGGAACTCCAGTCTCATAGCTGCCCTTGGTGCCTCTGGGGAGCAATTCTCCTGGCTCACACAAGCCCTGCTCCTAGGTTTTCTCCTCCCGGTCTGTTTTCCGCCTGGTGATGTTGCGAGGTTTGATTTTGAGGGACAGTTCCCACAGGGCCTCCTCGGCCAGGTGGTCGCTGAAGTCGTTGAAGAAGGACACGATGTCGTCGTTCCTTTTGATGTCATAGTGTCTGCAAAGCCACAGGGGAGCAGGGGGTTAGACGAGGATGAGGCCTGGTGGGAGGTGTCCCCCGCCCGCGGCAGGGGAGGTGGAGCTGGACGACCTTGAAGGTCCCTTCCAACCCAAACCATTCCATGAATCTAGGAATCAAGAGGCTGCCTGGGGACCTCTCCCAGCTTTGAGCCACCCCTGCCCTGCTCTAAGGGACAGCCAGAGCTGTGGGGTCTGTGGCATTACCTCAGCCCAAGACTTATTATGCTTATTATTATATTACTTATTATGTATATTATATTATATTATATTATATTATATTATATTATATTATATTATATTATATTATATTATATTATATTATATTATATTATATTATATNGGGTGACAGCAAGAAGGGGAGAAGCCATCATGCCCAGTGCTGAACTGGGGGGTGGAGATTGCCCCATTGAAGCCAGCAGCTGGATCTGCTGCTTCTGCTGCCAGACAGCACTGCACACAACCCTCCAGAACCAGCAGCAGCAAAAACCTGGAGGAAGAGCTGCAAGGTGCTGGCAAAGGCTCCCTGCACTGCATTTCCAAACTCAGAGAGCGAAACTCCACAGCTTTTAGTCATGGCTAAACCTGGAGAAGGAGGAGGCAGAGCACAGCCCAGGCCTTCCCAGGTCCCTGCACATCTCCACTTGGTGCTTTGGCATAAATGCCCTTCCGTGGGGCTCCTGTGGCACAGGCACCCCCCTCCTGCAGCCCCCAGCTCTGCCCCACTCACACTTGCTGGAAGCACCTCATGCTGTCCAGGATGTTGAACTGCTGCCAGCGCTTGGAGAAGTTCACTTTGCTGTCGATGTAATCAGGGTTCCCCAGATGGACAAAGGTCAGGTCCTGCAGGATCAAGCCTCTGAAAGGGAGAAAGGGGCAGCGAGCCAAGGAGAAGGCAAACAAGGGCAGAGGTTAGTCACACAGAGGCAGGACAGGCAGCCAAAAACCAGGCAAGCCAACCAACCTCCCTCTGCTGCCACCCCCAGCATGGCAACTTCAGGCAAACATGCCCCAGCAAGCAGGGCTGGAGGTGTTCAGGTGCAAGGTGCCCATCACACCCCACCTCTGAGGCACTCCTGGTCACACTAAGGATGCTGAGGTTGCTCTTTCCCCCTCCAAGGAAGGAAGGACCAGGCAGGAAGAGGGTCGTGATGGGAAGTACCTGCCAGGGGTTAAAGCATCCCTGCAGTGGTATGCAGGAGGGCTTTTCCCTCACCCTGAGGCTCCCCAGATAGGAGGTCTGGGCTCCCTTCCTCTCTCTGCCTCCCCTGCTCAGCCCTGCTGTGGGCTTCTGCCAGATGGGATGCAATGGTCCTACCCAGCCTCTTCCAGCAGGACTCACTCATGGATAAAAGCAAGGCCAGAGAAAGTTTTTGTGGTGTAAAGCCAGAGCAAGTCTGGTATTGAGACCAGAAGGCCTTCAGGGAGAAGGGCACTGGCTTCAGCCTTCCGTGCAGAAGCAGGATGGAGCAGCATGTCTGAGCAGGCAGACTCCTGCTGCAGCAGCTTTGCAGGGCTGTGGGAGAGGATCAAGCAGCAGTTTGAGGCTGTGGGATCCAGCCTGGGAACATTCTATCTTTCTCCACACAGACCTTCAAGCAAAGGCAATTAAAAGAGGTCAGCTGAAGACCCAGGCCCTTGATCTTCCCTTTGCCACCATCACTTCACAAAGGGCATCTCACAGAAAGAGAGCTGCCACCCTGCCCCTGCCCCAGGGCAAAGTGCTCCAAGAGGGCTCCTGGGCTGCTGTGTCTTACTCTAGGTGTAGAGCAAAAGGCAAGAGCTGAGCCTGGCAGAGGCTGCTGAGAACTCTTTGAAGGAACCATCTGAAGGTGCAGAAGTGACAGCAGAGGAGCCTAAGCTCCCACTCACAGGTAAGGGATGCAGGGAGGCTCCACATCAGCCAGGGCTGCTCGGTAGGCGCGGAAGGAGGAGGAGCTGTCGATCAGAGTGCAGTACTCGGCCAGGCCCTGGGACAACACAAAGCTGCTGCTGACACCACTGCTGCAAGCCCCTGTCCCTTCTAACCTCTCCCCAGAGAGCCACACAGGCCAGGGGCTTAATGCCAGCCTGAATCTGCTCCAGCTGAGTTACTCAGCCTGGCCATGAGTGCAGTTACACAGAACCTCGCTGCTGTCAGCTTCACTGAGCCTTCAATCTGCAGTGAGGAGGAGGAGGAGGAGGCTGTTCTCACCCATGCCTCTGCTGGCACTCCTGCAGCTGTCACAGTGCCCTCCTGCAGCTGTCAGTGCCCAACCACTCCGCAGGCTCCCAGCACCGTGGCATTATCTGTACCCACTGGAGAGCAGCTCTCCACCATCTCTGCACCCCAGGATGCTGCTGAGCTGACAGAACCACCCAGCTGCTCCACACCACAAGCACAGGTCCCCCTCTGCCCTGAAGCTGCTCCTCACCTCTGAGGTTTGTTTCTGCCACTCCAGCCTGCGGATAGGTGCAGAATCCAGTGCAGAAAGAATGGCCAGATAGGAATTAAAATTATTCAGCTTCCGTAAGTGCTGTGGAGAGAGAGAATGTTCTGGTTACTCTAGGGACCTCAGGAGCCTTCTGGCCTCCAACAGCTCTCCCAACCAGCAGGTCCCACTCCCCTGCTCCTTTCAGGAGTGCTGTGAGATTCACAGCAAGGATCAAGCTGATACCTTCATAATCTTTATAAATTTCAGGAGCAGCCTCTCTCGGTCTTGGGCTTTCTCTTGCAGCATAATTATCGAACGGACCCTGGAAGAGCAGAGAGAACAAAACAAAAAAAGGATAAACACACTTAAGCAGAGCTCAGGTTTCTTCTTGGTTCATTAAAAACAAAACCAGCAACCTGATGAGGCCAGGCAGCAATGCTAGAGAGCTGCAGCCTAAGTGGAGCACTCTAACTGAGCACAAAGCCAGCCCTGGCTGGAAGAGGAGCTCAGGAACCCTTCCCAGGCAGCATATGCTTGGCAGGGGCAGTGTTGGTTTGCAAGGCTCAGTGGTGCTGCCAATGGCTCCTGCAGGTTGCAGAGCCCTCCACAACCCTCTTGATTTTGTTTTTCATGTGCTCTGGGGTCTTACATGAGTGTCCTGCAGCTACTTCCTAGCCCAAAAGATCTGATACCCAACTTGTGCCATGGAGCCCAGCTTCATGAGGAGTATCTGGAGGGCACTGGAGGGCAAGGCCAGTTCAGAGCCACAGCTGGCCCTGAGCAGCTTACCAGTAGGACATGTTATTAAAGTGCTCTGTGAACTGTGTCAGGTTGGGGCTCTTCTCTTCATTTTGTTCCTTTGCCCACAGCAAAACTTCTGGGATCTGCCAAGGAAGAAGAGGAGAAGGGTGGGAAAATGGCACACAGGAAAGTAGGATTTCTGCCTCGAGATTCCCAGCTGCAGTCTGTGGTCACAGCCAGTTGCTGACACAAGCTCAGCTGTCAACTCCCACCCAGCAGGAGTGCCTGGGGAGCTGCAGGGAATGCCAGAGAGTGCAGAGGGTCTGTGTGCCAGGCCCCACCCTCACCCCACCCTTGCCTCTCTACCTCGATTTTGTAGAAGAGCTCAGCATCCAGCAGGGTCAGCTGCTCAGCAATCTCGTGGCTGTGGAAATCATGCAGAGTGCCTGGCCTGTGGGGACCAAGGATGAGGTCTCAAGGCTGAGGTACTAAGGATGGGGTCTCAAGGATGAGGTATGCAGTATCAGGTGATAGGAGGAGAGGAAATGGCCTGAGAATGTGCCAGGGGAGGGTTAGGCTGGAGATAGGGAAAAATTTCTTAGCTGCAAGAGTGGTCAGGGATTGGCAGAGGCTGTCCAGGGAGGTGGTGGAGTCCCCATGCCTGGAGGTGTTCAAGAACCCCATGCCCATAGCACCTGGGGACATGGTTAGTGGCTGTGGTGGTGTTGGGTGTTGGACTTGATGATCTTAGAGGGCTTCTCCCACCCACCCAATTCTGTGATTCTATGGTAAGGCCTAAGAGGGGCTGGACCAGATGACCTCCGAAGATCCCTTCCAACCCAGCCCACTCCACTGTGTGACTCCATGCAAACACAAACTGTTGTCTTTCCTTCCTTCTACTCTTGCCTGAGCAAATTCCCTTGCCCACAAGAAGGGCTCTCAAAGGACCAAGGCATGGTGACATGCATCCCTCCTCACCTGGCTGCCACTCCTCTGGCTGCAAGAGGTTTGATGGAGTTGGCATAGCTCAGCAGCTTCTTCTGATCCACCTTGTCAAGGATGTTCTTGCGCAAGACCCTGGCCAGGCTCAGCTCCCCGTTGCAGACCAGCCGGAAGACCAGGTCCATCAGCAGCTTCAGGATCTCCTCTGTCAGCTCCACCAAGCTGAGAGAAAGATGGAGAACCCCAGCAAGGCATCAGAGCTGTGACTGAGCTGCTCAGTTTGTGCCTGCACTGAGTCTTGCCACTGCCCTACAAGCGGAACCGAGACGCTGAAAATCCTGGTCCCAGTTCTTCCCTTCCCAGGGATCCCTCTTTTCCTGGACACTTTAAAATCACTGAGCCACTGAGGGCACCCTGAGAACCTGCTCTCATCACTGAGGGCACCCTGAGAACCTTCTCTCTCATGAAGAGGCTTCAGCCTCACTGGTGTCTCACTGTGAGGGTAGATCTCAGCTGTCATCATTGTTGGGGTTTAGCCACCACATCCTCACAAGCACCTGAGGGGTGGGTGCCAGGAGGAAGGTTGCAGGCTCTTTTTGGTGGTACCCAATAATAGGACAAGGAACAATGAACGAGTACAAGCTGGAACTCAGGAGGTTCCACCTCAACATGAGAAACTTCTTGATGTGAAGGAGCCCTGGAGCAGGCTGCCCAGAGAGGCTTTGTAGTCTCCTCCTCTGGAGACTTTCAAGCCCCACCTGGATGTGTCCCTGTGTGCCCTGCCCTGAGCGATCCTGCTCTGGCAGGGAGGGTTGGACTCAATCTCTGGAGGCCCCTTCCAACCCCTGACGTTCTGTGATGCTGTGAAACTCCTGCATGGTTACCAAGCCCTCCCTGGCAGCCCAAAAGGAAGCAGAGCACTCACCAGAGCTCATCCACCACCCTGACCAGCACGAAGAAGGTGTTCTTGCTGACTCGCTTCTTGAAGGTGTCTGGGAAGTGGCAAAACTTCTCATATGTTGGTTGCAAGTTAAGGAATCGACTGGGTGAGGTCAGAGCAGCAGCAGAGCTCACAGCAACAGCAGAGGAGTGCTGCTAGTCTGACTCAACTGAGACTGGTGATCAGCTCCCAGGAGAGGAGACAACAGCTACGTGGCCCTAACTGACATGGCACTGAGCTGCCACCAGCTAGCAGGGGCTGAGGAGGAACTTGCACCTGGCAGGAGTGATGCCAGGAGAGCAGGTGGGCCCTGAAACTGTTGTCCCCAAGGTGGAATGTAATGAGCTGCACTCCTCTGCTGTGACCTCCCGCTCAGCTCTGTGACATCTGGTCTCAACAGATCACAGATGTCACCTCCACCTTCCTCACTGCCCAATTAGCTGCAAGGGGAATGGTGGCAGGGGAGACAGCACAGGTTGGAAGAGCTTCTGCCAGGGGCACAAAGGGGAGGAGAAGGAGCTTATGAGCGAGCCAGGTGCTGACATGGGCCTGCAGGAAGGGCCCAGCAGTGGCCACTGACAGCTGCTCTGCAGTCATCTGCCATGTCCTTGGCCAGGCTGCTCCCAGTGGCAGCCAGGGAGGCTCTGCTGCAGATGGCAGTGAAGAGCTGTGACACAGGACAGGGAGATCTCAGAGGCTGTGTGCAGGAGCAAAGCCCAAGGCCCACGAGGTCCTTGCACTGCCTGAACCCAGACACTGCCCCAGCTCAGCTGACAGCCGAGGGAGCTGCAGGAGCAGAGCCAAGGGGAAGGAGTTGCAGGAGCAGAGCCAAGGGGAAGGAGCTGCAGGCAGGGTGCTCAGCAAGAAACCTTCTCCACGCTCTGCCAGCAAAGCCCCAGTGATGGACAAAGAATCTAACCTGCTCTCAGGTCCAGTTCCCCACCCTGCCTGGGCCTGCCCAGTGTGCAGAGGTGAAAGAAGACCTGCTTGGGCCACCTCCAGGGCAAGCACATCACTGACCATGCTCATCAGCTGCCCCCCAGCTGGCTGCTCAACTCACACCAAAGGATATCTGTACTGCAGCTTCTTGATGAGCTCCTCGGGGGTAATGAAAGTCCTGTAGGTAGTGAGGAAGGCTTCACAGTACAGCACCAGGTCTGCAGAGGAAGACAAGAAAGCCTCAGCCAGCCCTGCCTGCAGACAAAGGAAGCTCCTGCAAAGGTTGAACTCAGCCTCACAGGCAGAGGACACAAACACCACGGAGTAGGCTGAGCTGGAGTTTCTCACCAGCAGATGGACCCTCCAGCACAAGAGCAACAGCAGAGCAGGCCCTGTCCCCACCAGCCTGGCTCCCCTTGGCAGCACTCAGCCTTGTGCTTCACTTCTACCTCTCCCTGCAGGCCACAGATCCTCTCTTTGCCCCTGATTCCCTTTAGCTCTTTTGGAAAACTCAACTGGAGAAGCATCATCATGAACTGGACAGGAAGCACCATGCAGCAGGGCCTGGGGATGGCTTTATCCTGGGCTCCCATCTGCCCAAAAGTCAACGTGAGGTAATCCAGCTGGGTCTGCCCTGGTACTTGAAGCTGCCAAGAAATTCATCTTTAAAGGAAAGCCTCTTAAGGGACCCCTCTGTGCTGATTGATTTACAAGCCCTGGATTCTTCTGGTTGGCAGCTTCATTCATTAACCCTCTCAGGCATCCAAGCACTGGGTTAGCACAGCAGGAATTCCTCTGTGCTCCATTCAGCTCTGGGGCCCTTCTGTGCACAGCATCCTCCATCCTTCAGGCTCTGAGCATCTCAAACCCTCTTCTCATCTGTCCTAGTGCTGAGAGGTTCTCCATGGCTTCCACCTCACTGCCTGCAGCACCCTGAGCTCCACACCTCCCTTGATCAACACAAAGAGCAGGGAAGCTCTGGCAGTGTGAGGCTTGTTCTGGAGAGCAGCAGGACTCAGAGCTTCTCTTCCAGCATTATTAGAGACACTTCCACCTCAGCCAGACCAGGTTTAGTCACCACACCCACCTAACTGTGGCACAGACAAGTGCCTCCTCTTCCCTGGGGTGCTCCTAACTTGGGTCCTTTCAGCCTGGACTTGATGCCCACAGTGAGCAGGGAAAGAGCTGTCAGGGGAGAGATTTTCCTGCTGGGTGAATGGTGCTGGTAAGTAATTGCCAACACCTTCTGCTCCAGCAAAGCTCTGCCACTTCAAAATACACATGGCAGATATCTCCCCTCTGACTGTCAGCCCTCTGAGAGCTGAGTGGCTCAGTGGGTCAGGGCATTTTGCCTGGCATCCCAGGAGATCAATCCTCAGCAAAGATGCAGCCAAGCAGCAGCAGGCCCCAGCAGCTGTGCCCCTCAGCCCTGCTCGGGGGCAGCCACTTTACCTTTCCTGTCAGTCTCTGTTGCATGCACCAGCAGAATGTCTCCAGATCCACCACGAACATCTGGGCCATCATCCCCCTGCAAGGACAGCAGGCAGAAAGAGTTACTTTGGCTGCTCTTCCATACCAGTAACACCAGTAAAGACCCACTGGGAACTCTGCTGAAGCTGCCTTCAGAAAAGCCAGCACCATTAACCCCACAGGCAGGGACACCTCCACCAGCACAGGTTGCTCAAGGCTTCATCCAAGCTGGCCTTGAACACCTCCAGGGAGGAAGACATCACCACCTCCTTGGCCTCCTAAGGTTGCCCAGGGAGGTTGTGGATATCCTCTTTCCTGGAGGTGTTCAACACAAGGTCAGACAGGAAAAACTTCATCATCCAACCTGGCCTTGAGCACCTCCAAGGAGGGGACATCCTGATGGCTCCCAGCAGCTCCTTCTTTCACCTGCACAGGCAAAGCTGCACACCCCTGGGCTGCAGCCTGCTTCTCCCTATCAAGCAGGAACTAAGGCATCCAAAGCTGATGCCTTGCACAGAGACAATCAGATTTCAGCACAGCACCCAGCAAGCACTGAAAGCAAACCCTGCTGGCACCCACCTCCTGCTTCAGTGTCAAGCGAGCCATGATTTCACTGTGGTCGATAAGGGACAGCTCATCCACCTCTTCCTCCAGCTGTGAAGATTCCAAAGCATCTGGAGACTGCTGCTGCCTGTCAGAAAAAAAACCCCAAGAGGTAAATACCCCTCAGTGTCTTTTCCCACCCAAGGGAAGAGATGCTAGGCCCACCTGAGCTCTCAGCACACAAACCTTCATTAAACAAGGCTAAGTACACAGCCAGCCTGGAGGTAAAGCTTTGGCAAACAAGCCCAAACCTTCAGCTCTAATTCTGCTGCTCTGCACACCTCTTGAAATGGATGAAGATGAACCTTCAGGACCTGAGCACTTGTCTGCTTGTGCTGCTGGCCGCCAGGATTTGCCTGTGCCCTGCCTGTGTACACGCTGCCACGGCTCCTTAATCCAGAGAATTTCCAGAGCACACAGACCTAAGCCCTTCCTCAAACCCACAGAGGCTGAGCACACTCCAGAGATCTCAGCTGGCTCAGGCTGCTGCTCCAAGGGCAGGGGACAGGCTTTGCTGCTGCAGGAAGACACAGCAGGAAGCTCTGACCACTGGTTTTGGGTGTATCTCAGATTCACAGATTGCATCGGGTTGGAAGGGACCCTCCAAGATCATCTGGAGCAGGCTGCCCAGGGCCACAGTAAGGCTGATCCTGAGTGTCTCCAAGGATGGGGCCTCAGCCACAGCTCTGAGCAGATTGTTCCAGTATGAGAAAAGGGAGAGGAGAGGGAGAGAAGAGGGAGAGGGCTTCAAGGAGGCTACAGGAGGGCTGGGGAGGGACTACTGACAAGGTCTCGTAATGACAAGAGGAGGAGGAATGGGTTTGAAGTGGCAGAGGGGAGATTGAATCTGGATGTTAGGAGGAAGTTCTTTACAGTGAGGGTGGTGAGACACTGGCACAGGCTGCCCAAGGAGGTTGTGAAGCACAGAACATGATCTTTGATCCCATTCTGTGCTTCTGTGCTCCACAACCTCCCTGGAAGTGTTCAGGACCAGGTTGGATGAGGCCTTGAGTGACCTGTTCTAGTGGGAGGTGTCCCTGCCCGTGGTGGTGGGGTTGGAACTGGCTGAGCTTTGAGCTCCCTTCCAACCCAAACCATTCTGTGATTCTCTTTGTGCACAACCTCCTCCAGGCTAAACCTCCCCTGCTCCAGTTTGACACCACTGCCCTCATCCTATCCCCACAGCTCCAGCATCCCTACCCCCCTGTGCCTGGACACCTGCTCCCTGTGCCTGTACTCCTAAAACCAGCCCAAAGTAAAGACTTTTTCCTAGCTGTGCCCAAGCACAGCCCAAGCAGTCCCTGGTGTGGGCAGGCAGTGAGCTCTGCAGGGCACCCTGCATTGTCCCCTGTACTGCAGGATTAAAATCCTCCAAGGAACTGCAGGCAAGTGGGGGAGGGAAGTTGCCTGTCACAGACCAAACAATGCTGCTCTGTGGCTTTGCTTTAGAAATGCAATTGAGGAGCAAGCTCAAGCAGCAGGGAAGCTCTCACCCCACTCCTCCTGCAGCCCATCTGTTCAGCCTGCATCTCTTCATTTACATAGACAAATGAGAGCTAAGAGCATTAAGAGATATAAAGCCTCCTGCTCCGGGGCCTCAAACAGCCTCTAACTAGCAGGGTTAAGGAAGGAATTCCCCCTCTGGTAGACTATTTCCCAGCAGAGGTACAGACTGGTTTTGCACATTTCCCTGGAAGCAGGAGGGAGCAGCCAGTGTCAGTGAGAGGGCTGCCAATTAGATGGGCTTAGGAGGGCTTCCAGGGGCTGCATTAACCCCTGTGAGCTCGCTGAGTTAAGTGACATCTCACCAGGGTCCTTCTTCTGCAGGATCCAGCAAGAAGGCAAACAGAATCCTGGCCTGGAGCAGGAAGAGTGTGGCCAGCAGGAGCACTGCTCAGGCCACACCTTGAGTGCTGTGTCCCAGAGGTCTTTTCCCACCTGGGTCATTCTGTGACCCCACCACTCACCTTTGCTTTGTGCAAAAAAAACCCCAAAGTGTGATTAAAGCTTTTGGCAACATGGAGGAGGCTGAGAGCAAAATGTGCAGCCCTGGGGAGGGCTGGGGAGAGGAGAGGGCTGATGAGTACCCTTTGAGGCTGGGAAGCAGGAGCAGCAGGGGAGCCAGGCTCACCTTTCAGCACCATCTTTGCCTTCCTTCCCCATGGCGCTGCTGTTTGAAGTGGAGTCTTTGGAGTCTTTGAGAGAGGGAGATTCCTGCAAAGAGGGAGAGGATGGTGGTGGTTACACAGGGCCCTGCAGCACAGCCCAGCCTTGCACTTGCAGCCTGCCTGCCTCTAAATGCCCCTTTACTGGAAATTCCTACAGAGAGGCTCAAGAACTGATGCAAGTTAATGCCAAATGCCAGGAAAACACAGAAGTTAATTAGACAGGAAATTTGGGACCATCTCTGGAGAGCAGGGCAATTAGTGCTGTTTGCTTTTAACGTTGTGAAACGATGCTGAAAGTTCCAACACAAGTCGGCTGCTGTCTTGGATTTTAACCCTCTCAGGACTTTGTTCTCCACTCCAGCCCTTGACTGCTGAACCACACTTGCCCCCCTGCTTTAATCAAAGGGGACACGGCCAGCTCCAAGCTCCCCAGCTTCAGATCTCCTCCTGGTCACAGCCCTGCCTTCAGGGGTGGATGCACACTGCTGTTCCTACCTCCCCTCTCTCCCATCAGCAGAGCTTATGCACTGATGCAAGGTTTCCACTCCATGGATGTGGAAATGAGGCTAATGCAAAACAAAAGGCAGAACCAGCTGAACCAGTGGCATGGAACAGCAGGTAGAGAGCTCAAAGCAAAGCTACAGCCTTTTAAATTAGGCATTTATCAAGGAGACAAATAAGCCATGAACAGCAAATGGGAATATTCATCTCGCAGAGCTGCAGCTCAGGACTATTTGACATCATGCAGGCTGAGGCTGGGAAATTCAGCCCAGGGAACAGGCAGGGCTGAACCTCCCTACACAGTGTCCCTGCAGGCTGCTGAGCTCAGGGGTCTTGGTGGCTCCAGGATTTGTCCAGCCTGCATCTGCAAAGCCTTTTGCTTCAAGGTAGAGAACCAAAGGATGCCCCTGCCTGGATGTGTCTCCTGCAGTGCTGGCAGTGCTGTCTCCTGGTGTTCAGCAGCACCATGGATAAAGGTTTGGGAGACATCCTGCAGCAGATGTTGCCAACCAAGAGGAGGGCAGGCAAAAAGGATGACCACAGACCTCTGCTGCTGTTGCCTGTGACCCAGCAGGAGGCCAGGACCTCCCTGCAGCCACAAGCACCCTGTCTGCTCCAGCAACAGCTAAGATGGCAGGAAAGGAAGGCACCACCAGATCAATCACTCACTCTGTGTCCAAAGGGTGAAGGGACAAAGAAATGCTTTAGAGCACAAAGCTGTCTGCATTCAAACGGAGAAGCCAAAGTAGGGACAAGAGCGGGAGATGGCCCCAGGGCAGTGCTGGGCAGGCTGCAGCTTTCTGCCAGGGGTCCTCAGGCAAGCAGCTCCTCACAGGCAGCCAAGCACAGACCCAAAAGCAGCAGAAGCCAACCCTGCCTCCTGCCGGGGCTCACTGGCACCCCAAAGCCATTCCCTGCTCTCCACCCAGCCCAGGAGGCCACCCGAGCCTGCGGCCAGCAGCAGGCAAACCGAGGGAGCAGCAGTGCTGGCACAGGGCAGGCAGAGGAGCTGCAGGGCAGGCAGAGGAGCTGCAGGCTGGGCAGAGGAGCTGCAGGCTGGGCAGAGGAGCTGCAGGCTGGGCAGAGGAGCTGCAGGCTGGGCAGAGGAGCTGCAAGGCAGGCAGAGGAGCTGCAGGCTGGGCAGAGGAGCTGCAGGGCAGGCAGAGGAGCTGCAGGCTGGGCAGAGGAGCTGCAGGCTGGGCAGAGGAGCTGCAGGCTGGGCAGAGGAGCTGCAAGGCAGGCAGAGGAGCTGCAGGCTGGGCAGAGGAGCTGCAGGCTGGGCAGAGGAGCTGCAGGCTGGGCAGAGGAGCTGCTGGGCAGGGCAGAGGAGCTGCAGGGTGGGCAGAGGAGCTGCAGGGCAGGCAGCAGCGCCGGGGCAGAGCACGGCTCAGCATGCAGCAGCAGCCCCATCCCAGTACTTACTCCTGCAGAGCCTGGGAGTTCCCCGTTGCTCTGGCCAGAGGAGTACAGATTGACGTATTCACCCTCCCCAGCTTCCTCACTGGCGTTGTCACTCTGGGGGAGACAGGAGGACAGGAAATTCGTGACCTGGCACTGCTCTTGGCGACAGAACCTGCCCTGGGGCTGCCAGGGGAAGAGCTCTTGGCGGTTGCCTTCCCTAGCTGGGAGCTTTCCTCCAGCCCGGCAGCAGCCAGCACTACCCACCAGGGCTGGACCTTCCTGAGGTATTGAGGAGCATGCCAAGGCCCTGGGCTGCAGCAGGGCAGCATCAGGCACTCCTCTGCAAGAGCTGCCAGGTAAAGCTGCAAAGGGATGATGAGCAGGGGCAGGCTTCAAGGTGTCAGAAGCTGAGCAGCCAGGGGCTGGCACACGAGTGCCCATCCTGCCCCTGCTGCAGTCCTGCAGCCCAAAGGTGCCTCCCAAACTGAGCTACAAGCACAGGCTGGAGCCCTCACACCAGGTCACACCAAACTCCAGGTTTTCTGGGCTGTAACAATGACCCAACGCAAAGAAGGTGCCACAGCAAGGTCAGGTCCAAAGGGAGAAAAGCTGATGGGGACTCTGCCACCTGGGACTGTGCCCCGGCAGGCACTGTGCTGACAGCTGGAATCCCCTCAGCTCCTGCCCTTGCAGCACACAGAAGAGGAAGCCACCTTGAAAATCAGGTTCAGAAAGTGTCAGTAATGGGCAAAGCTGCTCAGCAAGCTGCAAAACTCATCTGGGAGCTCTCACTGGCAGTGCCTGGCAGCATGGGAGCAGGGTTGGTGTCGCTTGAAGCAGCCTGCAGTGCCCCAGAGCACAAGTGAGGGCTGCTGGCAAGGAGGGAAGAGCAGGAGCCTGCAGAGAGCAGCAGCTTCGGGCACAGCAGAGACAGAGCTGGGCTGCAGCCCCTGCTCCTGGGGCTCAGGTGGGAGGCAGCAGGGCAGGCACTGCCCAACGCTGCCATGGAGCAACTGCAGCCTCTGAGCCACCGCTGGGAGCCTGCAGCCAGCAACAACCAACCTCACCAAGCACTCCTCTGCCCTCCTCAGCCCTCTGCAGGAACCTACAGCAGCTTCTCCTCTCCCCTTCAGCAGCATTTGCCATTTTCTGTCTCCTACACCTGCCAACCCCTTCTTGGAGCTGCTGAGGCTTCTCATTTTCACCAGCCACCACCTTCCTATGAAATGACCTCTCTGTAATCCTCTCTCACACCTACAGACTGCCCCTAGATCACATTCAGCAAGTACTGACACCTGCAAACTGCCCCTAGATCACATTCAGCAGGTACTGACACCTGTAAACTGCTCCTAGATCACACTCAGCAAGTATTGACACCTGCAGACTGCCCCTAGGTCACATTCAGCAAGTACTGACACCTGCAAACTGCCCCTAGATCACATTCAGCAGGTACTGACACCTGTAAACCGCCCCTAGATCACACTCAGCAGGTATTGACACCTGTAAACCGCCCCTAGATCACATTCAGCAGGTATCAACATCTGAAAACTGCTCCTAGATCACACTCAGCAAGTATTGACACCTGCAGACTGCCCCTAGGTCACATTCAGCAAATATTGACACCTGTAAACTGCCCCAGATCACATTCAGCAGGTATTAACACCTGTAAACTGCCCCTAGATCACATTCAGCAGGTATTGACATCTGTAAACTGCTCCTAGATCACATTCAGCAGTTACTGACACCTGCAGACTGCTCCTGGCTCACACTCAGCAGGTACCGACACAAGAGGCATTTTCTTTTACCCCCCCAGGCAAACCCCAGCCTTGTGTTATGTCTTTGGAGGGTCTCACCGAAGGCGTCTGGAGAGAGTCAGTGAGAGAGGTTTCAGAAGGAAGGCAGACAGGAGCTCTCCCGTTAAAGCTGCTCTCCTGAGAGGAGGAGTTTGGCACATCCACAGTGCTGGCTGACTGGCTGGCCGCGGCAGGCACCGCTAGGTCAGAGCTCTGAGAGGGATGGACGGGTGGAAAAGGTGGGGTGGAGCAGGAGGAGGAGGTAGAAGAGAGGAAAGGAGGTATGGAGACTTGGTTGTGAGGCACAAAGTCCTGGGAGTAGGACCTAAACACGGATTTGTACTACGGGATGCGGAGACGAACGACAGGGACACGAGATGGAGAAAAACAAAAAAAAAACAAAGAGGAAGAGACAGAGAAAAGAAAAAGTAAATTAGATCAGCAGCAGAGCGGTGCCAGCACCTCCCTGGCCACAGGCCAACCCCACCAGAGGTACCACTGGCTCAGCAGCCACATCTGGGAGCAGCAATTGCCACCCGGGAGGCTTTCCCGGAGCCCTGTTCCCAAGCAGTGGCCTGGATGCTCCTGCCAAAGCACAGCAAGCACCAGGGAGGCTACCTGGAGGCATCCAGCCCCTGCCAGGCAGGGGGAGGGTTGGGTGGGCACACCACTGCCAGTGGCAGAGACCCTGCGAGCCACTCCAGGG
>VWZI01020010.1:73932-127921 GCA_013396835.1 Psilopogon haemacephalus
TTTTTCCCTTTGTTTTCTTTGTGTTTGGGGTTTTTTTGTTTGTTTGTTTCCTTTGTTTTCTTTATGGTTTTTTTTTTCCTTTGTTTTCTTTGTGGGTTTGTGTTTTTTTAGGGGGGTTTGTTCTTGGATTTTTGTTTGAGGTTTGCATTGTTTTTAAAAATATACATAATTAATATAAACAAAGCCCCTAAAATTGGAGCTTTTTAATAAAGAGCAGAGAAAAAAAAAAAAAAAGAAAAAAAGAAAAACCCTTAAAGGGCACAGTCCCAGCTCTGCTGAGGCTGGAAACAAAACTGCTGCTGCCAGCACTGGAGGATTTCATCCCCCAGGTGGTAAAGGGCACTTGGCCCAGCCAGGCAGGTGTGGATGTGCCTGGCAGGGCTGAAAAGCAGGGAGAAGTCCTGAGCTAAATGCTGGCTGCACCAAGGTGCTGTGGCTCTGGCCAAGGCTGAGCCATGCAGGCAGCAGCTGTGTTCAAGCTGTGGCTGTCAGGGGGCATCCTTGACTGCTGTTGCAAAACAGCCTTGGCAACAGGAGTGCAGCAACCTCTCGGTGGTGCCCACAGTGTCCAAACCTTCCAAGGGGTGGTCACACGAGGCTCCAGCCTGGCAGGGATTCAGCCATGCCACGTGGAAGACTAAAGCTGCATTTTCAGGGCAGTTTGGGACTTTCAGAGCTTCTGGGGAACAGCCTGAACCTGGGGTTAGACAGGAGCTCCAAGAACAGGCTGCCAACAGACACCTTAAGGAGGTGACAAGGAGCATGATGTGGTCACACATCTGAGACATCCTCCCACCAGTGCAGCCTGTCAGGAACGGGAGCAGGCAGACCTGAGCTGTCCCTGGGAGGTTGCTGTGCCCTGGGCACTGCGGATGGCACTCACCAGCTGCCGCTGCTTCGGTGGGAGAGCAGGAGGAGGTGCCAGGTCTTGAGAGGGGTCCATGCTGATGAAGGAGTCACTGATCCCATAGACTTCCATCAGGTGCTTGTTCTTCTGCTGGTAGATGTGCTCGTTTTGAGGGGTCTGGTAGAACATGGATGGCTGTGGCTCGGAGTAGTCCTCCACGAACTGCATGTACGCCAGCACTGCAAGGCAAAGAGGGGTCACACTCTGCTCCTCGGGCTGCAGCTGCAGCCAGCAGCCTCACAGCAAACCCAGAGTCAGGCCCTTGAGCTGCACAAAATCCTTCCAGACCCCACACAGCTCTGCCTGAGTGTCAGTTCCTGCTGCAGTAGCTCAGTGCTGGATGGGGACCATGCCAGCCAGTGCCAGAGGTAAGGCTGCTATGAGCCCTTGGAATTAGAGAATCAGTGAAACACAGAAGCAGTCAGGTTGGAAAAGACCTCTAAGATCATCAGGTTCATCTGTTAGCAGCCCTGCCAGGTCACCACTAAACCATGGCCCTCAGCACCACACCCACAGATTTCCTGAACACCTCCAGGGCTGGGGACTCCACCACCTCCCTGGGCAGCCTCTGCCATTCTCTGACCACTCTTGCAGCAAAAGAAATTGTTCCTCATCTCCAACCTAACCCTGCTCTGCCTCTCATTTTATCACCTGATACTAGGGAGCAGAGCCCAACCCCCACCTCACTCCACTAACTTCTCAGGAAGCTGTTAGAGAGCAAGGAGGGCTCCCTCAGCCTCCTCTTCTCTAGACTGGACACTCTCAGCTCCCTCAGGAGCTGCAAGGCAGAGTCCTCTGCCCAGCTGCCTGTGCAGCTCCCTGGAGCAGCTCATTTCAAGCAGGATGCAGCCCTGCAGGAGTGCTTTGGCAGGCAGGAGTCGCTTTGCACCTGCTTTTTTGCACTTTTTACATTTCAGATTTCCTCTAATATTCCAAGCTCCCGTTCAGAAGTGGAGCTAACACAGCTGCCCCTTCCCACAGCACGCTCCAGCTCCTCCAAAACACACAGAACAAAGAGGAAGAAAGAAAAAACAAAAGAGACAGTGGCAAAGGGAGTACAGGAAAGCTCAGCTGATGGATTTCAGTCCCGACCGGTAACACCTGCTGGCCCCATCCTGTGACCCACACGGTCCTGCCAGTGGACAACCTGTTCTTGGCCTGCAGCTCTGCCAGCCCTGCACAGCCCTGCCAAGGCTGCTGCAATTCTGACCTTCAGCAGCCCCTGCTGCCTGAGCCTTGCTCCTCCTCTTCCCCCTGCTGCCCTCCTGCCTTCCCAGATGCAAGGCACCATCCCTGCTGGTTCAGAGCTCTCCCAGCTGCAAGGCACCATCCCTGCTGGTTCAGAGCTCTCCCAGCTGCAAGTCACCATCCCTGCTGGTTCAGAGCTCTCCCAGCTGCAAGTCACCATCCCTGCTGGTTCAGAGCTCTCCCAGATGCAAGTCACCATCCCTGCTGGTTCAGAGCCCTCCTCGAAAGGAGCAAGGGCTCAGAGTGCACACCCAGGGGTGCTGCTGTCTGTCTGTCCCCATGCTGCTGTTAAAGCCAAGATCAGACCAGTTCCTGCTATGAATTTCATCCTCACACTGAGAAGAAGCAGTTGTGGCCATAGGCTCTCACCTGCCATCCTGGTGGAGGACTCTCAAAGTAGAAAATACAAAACTGCTAAAATATTGTTGTCAGGTATCAGCAATTCAGGTGGTTGAGGCACTTTTGCCCTGCAAACTGCCTTGGTACCATGGAGCAACTTTAGAAGGTAAAGACCCAAAGAAGGCTTAGGCAAAACCTTTAGCAGCAGAAGCAAACCAAGGCTCAAAGCTCCTTGGAGAAATGCAGAGGACAAAAGCTTGAGGGAAAAGACCACATTTTGAGAACTCATCAACTGAGCAGGACAACAGCCAAGAAGTCAGGACAAAGTCAGCCAGTGCAGCAGCCACGGGGAGAGTCAGCTCAGCCCTTCAGGTGGAGCTGGCTACAGAACCAGCACTTCCCTGAGCATCCAGACCTGGAGCCAGCTGGGAGCTGTGATGCCCTGGGAGCATCTGTGTGACCCCACAGCTCAGGAAGTGTTGGTGGAAAGGGGATCACATTAGACACTTGGGTGAAATTAGATTACAGCAACTGAAGGTAGTGAGCCTGAATGCTGCTGAGAGCCTTAACTCAATCTGCAGGCAATAATGAAGAGCTCTTTTATCTCAGCTCTTTATGAGCCTAATGCATCCCATCGTCATTGCAGCTCCTCTGCCTGGCTTGTTACAACTAGCGCAGGGCAGGTGAACATGTCCCTGCTTCCACTTTGGCTTCTTCTCTGGCTTTAGGTGAAATGAGGAACAGTTGGGGTGGGGAAATACAAACCTGGCTCAGGACAACCACTGCAGAGCTTGGATCAAAATGGGCATTGGTAGAGAGCTGCCAGTCCTGAAGGGAAAGGCAGCAGGAGCGCTCCTGACAGAGCTCTTTGCAAAGGGGCTTCACCCCGACCCCTCCATCCCCTCCCCTCTCTGCTGAGGACTTTAACAAGGCAGAAAGGTGAAAAGCAGATGGGGAATGATATCAGCAGCTCAGGCTGCAGGCCCCAGGGCCATGCTGCGCAGAGGGAGGGCTGAGGGCTGCAGCCTCTGCTCTGAGCAGCTGGGGTGGGCTGAGCACCCCGGGAGGGCAGGGAGGTGTGAGAGGGAAACCTCTGCCACCACATGCCCAGCTTCTGTTCTCAACCCAGGCAGGAAATCTCTCAAATAAACCCCCTCACAAAATGTCAGAGGGAGGCCTGCAGCACCTTCCCAGCAAGCTGCTCCCAGTGCCTCCTGGCACCTCTGCAGCAGCCAAAGCTGCTCAGGGATTTCTGGCACACTCCAGTTCTGCCCACCAGGTACTGCAGGTACCAGGCTCAGCATGCAGCAGCTGAGCCTCCAGACAGAGCACTGTGAGAGCAGCTGCTGGGCCTGGAAGCAGCAGGAGAGGAGACAAAGCAGCAAGCATCCTCTGGTCAGGGAAGCACAGCCAGAGGCTGCAGGAGCTGCCAGCAGGTTCCCAGCAGTGAGGCACATCTGCAGCACCAGTGAGGAGCAGCAGTGCCCACTGCAGAGCACTCCCTGAGGGCACTGTGCCAGCAGCCTGTGTGCACAGCAGGTCTGTGTGCAGGGGTAAGAGGACTCCTGAATCTCAGCTGCATATCGACTGTCTGGAGAAGTCAAGGCCAAAGGAGCTGGTCCTTGCTGTCACCCCTGGGAGCAGAGCTGGTTTGCAGAGCTGCCATTACCTGCTGGCTGAGCCCAGGTTGCCCTCAGCAGGGCTCCTCCAGTTAAACACCAGCTGCCCACAGGACAGAGGGATGAGTAAGTGCCTCACCACCAGCTTCCAAGCTGTCTTGGGGGGAGGATCTCTTTATTTCCAGCTCTGGGCTCTTCATGGCAGAAGCTGCTCCACATCTGAGCACGATGCTGGTGCTCAGGGAGGAGTCTGCAGTCGTCTGCTGCCAGCAGGGGAACCTGCACTCCTACAGCAGGCACCAATAATTCATGCCAGACTAAAAGCCTGCTCACTCCTCGGCTTGAATTATACAAGAGTCAACTCTTGGAGGTCCCTCAGAGCTCAGCTCACAACACTGCAGGTGCTGAACTTGAGCAACATCAGAGTCTCTGCTGCAGCATTTCCTGCCAGCTACCAAGAGATGCCCACAACAAAGGGACTACGACCAAGCCCCAGCTCCAGATCTTGGTAATAAACTCACAGAACCACAGAATTGTTTGGGTGGGAAAAAAAACCTCTGAGATCATCCAGTCCAACCAGCAACCCAGCACCACCATGGCCACTAAACCATGGCCCCAGGCTTCTTGCACACCTCCAGGGATGGGGACTCCACCACCTCCTCGGGCAGCCTCTGCCAGTCCCTGATCACTGTTACAGCAAAAAAGTTTCCTAATCTCCAACCTAACCCTCCTCTGGCACAATTTCAGGCCAGTGCCTCACACGAGCAAGGACATTACCTTGGGGGTACCACTACTCAGCAGTCACCAGAAGCACAACAATGCAGAAGTAAAACTCCACCAGAACTTGCTTACTGTGTTTGTTTTTCTTCTCTGGCAGAGGTGGTGGCTTCTCGGGGTCACTGTGAGAATCTGGAGCAGCAAAGTCAGCAATGAATTCAACTGGTGCTGAAGAGTTTCCTTGCTGCAAAGGCAAAACAGCAGCAAATGGTGTGAAGTGTACTGAAGGGAGCGAGGCTGCGCTCTGCAGGTCGTCCTCTGAGATGTTGTCGTACTGGGAGGGATGCCTCTCGTAGGACACCCTGCAGCCTGAGCTCTCTGCAGTCTGAGAGGCTGCACTCCTCCTCTTCTTCTCTGGCAAAGCTGGAGGGGTCTCTGTTGGCTGCGCTGCTCCTGAGAGGCTGTAGAATTCCAGGGGAGGAGAGCTGCCCTGCGGCAGCTGGAAAGGATGTCCATGGAAAGGGGAGCCAGACTCACCCGACGACTCTGGCAGTGGGCTGAGGATACCTGGCACCTGCTGAGGGATCTGATCAGCGTTGGAGAGGTCCTGCTGCAGGAATTCGTAGTCTGGATCATAGTGATCTGATTGATCTGGGTCAAGAGGGGACAAGAGAAAGCTGCATTAGCCTTTGTCTTCTAGTGTTTAGCCCTCTTCGACCCTGCCCCTCCCACTCCATCAAGTAATTAATTCATTCATTTATCAGAGTGCTGCTTCCCTGCAGCAGGGACCTTGTCACACCTTCTGTTACACCCAGCCTCGCTCAGCCTCTTACCCTGATTTCTGTACAGACAGGTCACCAGAGCTCAGTGACACACAGACAGGTCACCAGAGCTCAGTGACACACAGGCAAGAACCCAGAGCTCAGTGGCACACAGACAGGTCACCAGAGCTCAGTGGCACACAGACAGGTCACCAGAGCTCAGTGGCACACAGACAGGTCACCAGAGCTCAGTGACACACAGGCAAGTACCCAGAGCTCAGTGACACACAGGCAAGTACCCAGAGCTCAGTGGCACACAGACAGGTCACCAGAGCTCAGTGGCACACAGACAGGTCACCAGAGCTCAGTGGCACACAGGCAAGTACCCAGAGCTCAGTGGCACACAGACAGGTCACCAGAGCTCAGTGACACACAGACAGGTCACCAGAGCTCAGTGGCACACAGACAGGTCACCAGAGCTCAGTGGCACACAGACAGGTCACCAGAGCTCAGTGGCACACAGACAAGTACCCAGAGCTCAGCAGGAGGCTCACTGCATAGATTATTTATGTCTCATATTTACATTTGCTTCCCCAGCAGGCAAAACCACCACAGCTGCAGCCTACCAGCACTGACATTTCTGCAGCCAAGGCTCAAACCAACAAAACATTCCACACTTGAGAGCTGAATTGAGTTTGAACACAACCATCTATAGCTGGGCAAACATTCCCCTGGGCTTTTTTCCTATCCAGCAGAAGATAATTCTGCAGGGAGCTGCCTGCAGCAACGTCAGGATGCCAGCTGCAAGCACAACTAATTTAGAATACAATCACAGAATGGTTTTGGTTGGAAGAGAGCTCAAAGCTCAGCCAGTTCCAACCCCCTGCCATAGGCAGAGACACCTCCCACAAGAACAGGTTGCTCAAGGACTCATCCAACCTGGTCCTGAGCATCTCCAGGGAGGTTGTGGAGCACAGAAGCACAGAATGGGATCTTCGATCTTCTGTGCTCCACAACCTCCCTGGGCAGCCTGTGCCAGTGTCTCACCACCCTCACTGCAAACAACTTCCTCCTCACATCCAGTTTCAATCTCCCCTCTGCCACTTCAAACCCATTCCTCCTCGTCCTGTCAAGCCCTTGTCACTAGTCCCTCCCCAGCCCTCCTATAGCTCCCTTTCAGGTCCTGGAAGGCCACTCCAAGGTCTCCTGGCAGCCTTCTCTTCTGCAGGCTGCAGAGCCCCAACTCTCTCAGCATCACAGCCATGACAGCTGCGAAGGAGGCCAGGGGCTTCGTGCAGCAGCCCTGGGCACCCCCTGGCCACTCACCCAAGGTTTCACAGCTTGTGTTGCGGGAGCACTGCCCACTGTCCCGGTCCAGGGAGGAGAGCTGCTCGTCAGACTTGCTGAGCTTGCCGATGCTGCTGCAGGGGGAGAGGCGAGGAGACTCCCCCCCGTAGGAGTGGCTGCCACCCGACAGCCGCCGCTGGGCATAGCAATCAACCTCAAAGTCCTTCAGCAAAGGGAAAAAGAGAAATGCAATCCCCATCACTCTTGGCAGCTCACCAGCAGGCAAGGTGCAGCTGGAGGTGCAAGCAGGGGGGACAGGATCAGTGCTGCCTCTGTCACCTGATGCTAGGGAGATGAGACCAACCCCCACCTGGCTCCAGCCTCCTCACTGGGAGCTGTAGAGAGCAATGAGCTCTGCCCTCAGCCTCCTCTTCTCCAGGCTGAACCCCTCCAGCTCCCTCAGCTACCCTTCCCCAGCTTCCCTGCCCTTCTCTGGACCTGCTCCAGCCCCTCAGTGTCCTTTCTGGAAGGGGAATAAGCCACATGGAAGCGTCCCTGGGTGAGATGTCAGCAGGCCCAGCCAGCTGCTCTCTGCCATGATCCATTTGACACTCAGCCCCTCACATCATCACCTTGCTACAGCTCAAGGCAGCAAAGTTTGCAGCAATTTGTTAGGGAAATGCAACACCTCCACAAAGCCTGAAGCTGTTGCTGTCACTGTGCTGCTGTGCCACTGCTACTCCTGCTCCCCAGCTTTGCTGCACAGGGCTGGCTGTGAGGAGCAGAGGCGTGCAGGGAACTAACCCCTGGCTGCAGCTCCCAGCAGCTCTCTCAGACTTTGCTGTTACTCCCAGCACCTTTCCCTGGGCTTTCCCAAGGGGCTTAGGCCATTACCTGTCTGTTGATCCCAACAGGTAAACTGGACCCACTGGTGGCTCGACTCATGGGGGCCACCACTGCCACTCTGGTCGGGGACGGTGCCGACTGCCGCTTTTTAGGGGGCAAGGCTGGTGGAGGGCTGCAAGACACAAGAGGCATGGATGCTTCCATCAATCTTCCAGCAAAAAGACTTCTTGAAGCTTCACAAGGTTGTTTTCCAGAAAGCCTCTGGCTTGCCAGGCTCAAAGCCCACAGGTTCTTCACGGAATCACAGACTGCTTTGAGTTGGAAGGGACCTTGAAGGATCACCTAGTTCCAAGCCCCTGCCAAGGCTGCCCACTCTTACCTGTTCTCTGCCACACGAATGCTGGGCAGAGGGGGTTTAGGAGGTGCAACTTCTTCATCCATGGAGTCAGTCAGCAGCTCGTTGGATTGGGTCATGTTAGTTGTTTTGTTGAGGATCTCCATTTCGCGGTCTGTGAGGGGAAGCTCTGAGGGGCTGCAACAAGCAGAATGCAGATTGCAGTCATGCAGCCCAGCTGGCATGCAGCACACTGACAGGTCAACACATACTCTAACTCATGGGCAAGAGGAGACACCTCCAGCAGAAGGCACCATCTGCAGGGGGGATTCCATCTCTACACAGAGCACAACGTGCACAGGTTGCGGCCAAGCTAGGTTTTGCTGCCAGATTTTGGCATCTTCCCTGTCAGAGATGAATCCCTTTAGCTCTTCCCACTGCAATGGATGAGGCTACCTCAAGGACACTGAGCTGCCCTCTGTGCAGAGTAACTGAATGCTCTGATTCAGGTCTCAGCAGGCAGAAACAAGCCCTGGTGCACCAAGAAGCAAGCCTTGCTG
Source organism: Psilopogon haemacephalus (assembly GCA_013396835.1). Taxonomy (NCBI): domain Eukaryota; kingdom Metazoa; phylum Chordata; class Aves; order Piciformes; family Megalaimidae; genus Psilopogon; species Psilopogon haemacephalus. The sequence goes on from VWZI01020010.1 coordinate 82,551, forward strand.
GTCACCCACCTGTCGGATTTACAGGCTGGCAAGCTGGGCTTCACCGGGCTGGTGGGAGAGGGATGCTCCTGCTTCTCTATGGTCAGTTTGACCAGCTCCTGGTGGATGGAGAGGAGAAAAAGAGAGAATTACCTGCTGCAGGCTGCACCCCAACGTGCTGGGACAGAAAGGCTGGCACTGCAGTTAACTCTTGGTCGTTAGGATAAGGGTGGCACAGACACAGAGAGCAGAGATGCTGCTGAGGAGCAGCCTCGCCCAGCAGCACTACGGCCAGAGCTGAGTTCAGCTCATGAGGCCCAGCCCTGAGGGAGTTCTGCACAAACCCACACCTCTGTCTCTTTGCTTCCTCTTTCCTCTACCATCAAGAACGTGTTCCAGGCCCGGCAACAGCCTGGATGATGATCGATTGACTCTGCAGACAGAACTTTCATCACGGAAGAGCCTTGCAGAGCGCAGCGCCTGGCCCAGCCTGCAGGGCACACGGGACCACTGCTGTGTGCCATCAACGTGCAGGCAGCTGCTCCAAGAAGCAGCTTCCCCAAAAGATGCCCAACGACCAATTCAAGAGTGAGCACCTTGATTAAAAAGCCTGATCCCCTGAAGCCATCTTCTGAGGCGTGAGCAATGCAAGACTTAATCACCCAAAGAGCTCCTGCAGCCTGGCTGTCAGAGGCAGATAAGGCTGTGGATAAAGAGATAAGGGCACCATAATCCTCAGCTACAAGTCTGCCAGCAGTCAAAACAACAATCACTCATGCCAGGAAGATGGAGAGAACGTTTAAGGGATGTCTGAGGCTGACAAATAGAGTCACAGCTCACAGATGCAAGCACATGCAAAGGAAAATCTATGATCAACTCTTTCTTTTTTTCCTTCTTTCTTTGCTTCCATCTTTCCTTCCCTCTCTCTTCCTTTCTCTTTCTCTCCCTTTCACTTTCTCTCTCCCTTTCTTTTTCTTTCTCTTTCTCTCCCTTTCCCTTTCTCTCTCTCTTCCTTTCCCTCTCATTCTCTCCTTTCTCTCTCTCTTCTTTCTCTCTCTTTCTTTCTTTCCCTTTCTCTCTTTCTTCTTTTCTTTTAATTTCTGCATATATTTTTTTATTCCAGGCTGCAGCCCACTGTCATCATTCCAGTACAGATTCATGTCCACGCCTGTTAAGCATGGACACAACTGCCACTGCTTTCAGTAGCTGCAGCTGGGTTGTCCTTGCCATCATCCTTCCAAGGCTGTTCCACTTCTCTTGTTTCTATAAAGGTCCAGTTTCATAGAATCACAGAATGGCTCAGGATGGAAGGGACCTCAGAGCTCAGCTGCTCCAACCTTCCCATCATGGGCAGAGACACCTCTCAACTTGACTCTGCTGCTCAAGGCCTCATCCAGCCTGGCCTTGAACACCTCCAGGGAGGGGGCAGCCACGATCAAGCCCAGATCTTTGATGTACACCCAGAGATAATCAGCTCCAAAGCCAGCCAGATGCACACTGTGCTGTTCCTTATCAGCAAGTGGAGAGACTCCTGCAGCAGTAATTAGAGGTAATTAAAACCTCTCCCAACAAACTTCTGCTACTTCAGCAAGCTGGAAGTTCCAAAAGGAGATGGATTTTTAAGAAGTTACATAATCAAAATGAGGATCTGGTTTATTTTTGTATATTCATTGGCACAGGTGCCTGAATTCCCATCCCTGGAGGTGTTTCTGAGAGGCAGAGATGTGGTGCTGAGGGGCATGGCTTAGTAGCAGCTTTGGCAGAGTGAGAGAATGGTTGGGCTCGAGGATCTTCAGGGATTTTCCCACCCAGAGAAGTTGATGATCTATGCCTAACAAGGCACCAAAAGCTGAGATCAAACCAGAAGTAGCTCAAGTGAACAGGTGACACTTTCTGCTCAGTTCTGGAAATAAAGGGGGAAGTAGGCACCGAAATGTGGAAGTGGATCCTGTGTGTACACAAGCCAGAAAACCAAAAAGGGCTCTCCACAGCAGAGAAGGCTCCAACTTCTCAGTTCTGCTTCCAGGTCTGCAAGCTGGCCTGGCCCTCCCAAGCAGCCCTTGTTCCTCACTGCCAGCACACACTGCTCCCAGGCACTGCCCTGCTGATGGGCAGGCACAGCTCAGCCACTCACCCAGACACACATCTGCTCTAGCCACACTCCAGGCTGATCAGACATAAGGCAGCTCCAACTGGGAGGCCAAAATAACCCTAACAGCACAGTAGAGCCTGTCAGAGGCATGGCTCCCAGTGGGGCTCTGCAGCTCAGGCTTAGCATTGCTTGGCCATGCCAGAACTGCTGCCAGCCTGGGCACAGCAGGCACCTGAGACCTTCCACCCATCACACTTCTTAGGTGTCTGAATCCCCATCCCTGCAGGTGGCTGGTACCAGGGGTCTAAGTATTGCTTAAGATGAATGCTAAGGGGACTGCAGCACTGCCTGGGGAGGAGAGGCTGAGGGACCTGGGGCTGCTTAGGCTGCAGAAGAGAAGACTGAGAGGGTATTTGATCAATGTTTATAACTATTTGAGGGCTGGGGCTCAGGAGTGGGGGGACAGGCTCTGCTCACTGCTCCCTGGGATAGGAGCAATGGATGGAAGCTGCAGCACAGGAGGTTGCAGCTCAACACAAGAGGCAACTTCTTGCCTGTGTGGGTCCCAGAGCACTGGCACAGGCTGCCCAGAGAGGTTGTGGAGTCTCCTTCTCTCTTTCCAGGCCTGTCTGGATGTGTTCCTGTGTGACCTGTGCTAGATTGTCTGGTCCTGCTGTGGCAGGGGGCTTGGACTGGATGAGCTCTTTGGGTGCCTTCCAACCCCTGCCATGCTGGGATCCTGTGGCAGTGGGTGTGCAGCTGCCATGCAGCTCTCTGCTGGCACCACAGCTGCCCAGGGCAGTGTGCAGGCTCAGCCTGGCTGCTCGCTGGGGGTGTCACAGCTCAGACACCACGGCACAGGCTTCACAATTGCTGCAGAATTCCAACAGGAAAGCAGCAGCTGGGACTTGAGGCTAAACTCTTTGTCTCTATCCTGCTGTGTAAATTTAAGAGCAGCTTTGCTTCTCAAATCTGGAGCTTAAAAGTTAAAGGGCATGCTGTGCCAAGTAATCCCGGGGAATCCGCTGCCTCTGGGCACTGGGAATGGATTGTTGCAAGGATATTTGGTCCAAAGGCTCAATAAGCAAGAGTAGATTTTAGTATCCGTGTTTGAGTAACATGAAAGAGACGCTCAGAGCATGCAAACACCACACCAAGGCTCCTGGATACAGGACTGACAGCCAAAGCTTGGGAGATCCACTCCACTTCTGCATTCAGCTCCAGTTCATGGAAACTGAGCTGAGCTCAGTGCTGTGCCTGCTGCACTGCTCCAGCTGAGACTCCTGCTGCAGGAAACTGAGCTTCACCTCAACCTTCCCCACCTTTAGATTCAGCCCTGCTGTTGAAAGAGGCTGAACTTTCTCTAGCTTTCAAAACTGGATTCCCAGGAGACAAATTCACAGATGGCACTGGGCTGGAAGAGACCTTCGAAGGGCATCTTGTGCAACCCCCCTGCAGGCAGCAGGGACATCTCCAACTGCAGGGCCACATCCAGGCTGATCTTGAATGCCTCCAGGGACAGGGCCTCAGCCACCTCCCTGGGCAACCTGTCCCAGATGTGATGGTTTCTCTGCTGGCACCTTGAACTCAGGTCAAGCAAACCTGTGACTAGCAGAGCTGCATGAGCAGCCTCTGTGGCCAGCAGCAGCCCAGCTGGGGGATGGCAACCGCAGGGACCAAAAAGCTCCCTTGGAGGTAGAAGGAAAGCCAAAACTTTCCAGAGGTGGGGCAGGGAGGGGATGCTGTAGGCAGGTCTCACGAAGGTTCCAAAGATTGCTGTTAAATGTTGCCATTAGTTATGTGAAATGAGCCTGCAGAAAAGGGAGCTGAGCTCATCACCTGTCCCACACCCTAATCCAGCTGCTGCTAGTGGTGATGTAGCTCTGACCAGTCCCCTGACACTGCTGCTCGGGGCTGGAGCCTGCACTCTCTGCAGGCACTGTCAGGAAGCACTTCCCTCATATCTTGCTGAGCCAGAAAATATGCAAACCCTGACTTCTGATCTGCAGGGGAGACTGGGAGTGACCTGCTGAGGATTTAATGCAACGCTCAGGGAAAGATTTACTGCTTCTTCCAGCTCAGCCCAGCACCAGGGAGAGCCTTCCAGAGGTGCTGACAACCAAACTCTATGTGCTCATCTTTAAGCAGTGCTCCAAGCAGGACCATTTCACTACAGAGCAGTTGATTTAAGAGGCAGTTTAGTGAGGGCAAGAACAGCATCTTTAGCTTTTAGCTGCCCTTAACAACCTCTGCCACCTCTCAAATACATTCTTGCACCCGTAAAGGAAGGCAGTTTGCGACGCTCGTCTCACGCACCTTGACTCCATCCAGAACAGCTTTTATGACACCTTTCACTGTTGTCACCATCTCCTTGTCTTCTGAGTTCACCCCTTCCAGCATCACCTGGTCAGACCAGCGGATCAGGTTGGCCAGGCTCTGGTAGACACGGCTGTAGCAGGAGGAGATGGCAGAACTGGATGGCAGGGGAGGGAAGAGGTGAGAAGAAAGAAGAAAATTAAACTCTGGAGCTGCTATCAAGAGAGTTCATATAGAATCAGAGAATGGGTTAGGTTGGAAGGGAGCTCAAAGCTCAGCCAGTTCCAACCCCCCTGCCATAGGCAGGGACACCTCCCACTAGAACAGGTTGCTCAAGGATGCATCCAACCTGGTCCTAAGCACCTCCAGGGAGGTTGTGGAGCACAGAAGCACAGAATGTGACTGAAGATCACATTGGGTGCTTCTGTGCTCCACAATCCCCCTGGGCAATCTGTGCCAGTGTCTCACCACCCTCACTGCAAACAACTTCCTCCTCACATCCAGTTTCCATCTCCCCTCTGCCACTTCAAACCCATCCCTCCTCGTCCTGCCAAGTCCTTGTCAATAGTCCCTCCCCGGCCCTCCAGTAGCCCCTTTCAGGTCCTGGAAGGCCACTCCAAGGTCTCCTCAAAGCCTTCTCTTCTCTTCCATACTGTTAAAAATGTGCCTGCTCTCTTTTTCTCTCCGGCACTAAGAATTTGTGCTTAGCAGGTAGCAAAGCCCAGGTCTGTCCTCTGCTGCAGCTCCTGCCCTGCTCTCCAGCACCTAACAGCCCAACAGCTCCTTCTCAGTCGACAGAATGAGCATTGGGGGCTGCAGATTAACACAGCCATGCTAAAAGGAACCTGTTTCCTACTGTAATTTACAGCTCCATCCCATGTCTTAGCTTCAAAGGTAAATATTTCAGTCCTGTATTTCAGTCTAGGCTCTGTTATGGCAATGTTAGCTACAACTTCCCTCTTCCTTATTAACCCTCCTCAAAAACGTCTGGGATAATGGAGAGCTGAGTGCACTCATTCCTTTACAAATCATTTCCTCTCTGTTTATCAAGCCTGAATACAGGTAATTAAAACCTCCTTCTTCACAGCCATGGAACTGAATGAATTTCAGGTTTGGAAGAGGAAGGGTGTTGCTGTGTTTTGGCTTCAATGAGAAACAGAATTGAAGCTATTGTTCTGAAGGGGATTAAAAAAAAAAGGAGAGAGAGAGATTGCTGGAAGGCTGACAGCTCCAAAGAAAAGTTAACTGCACCACCACTGCTCAGAGGCATTTCTCTGGCTGCTCTGCAAACCCTGACTTCAGCACTGCCCAAGGTGTGGGAGATGGCAGCTTCCACAGCTCCTTGTGAACTGAAACCCATCTCAAACTGCACCAAATCCACCCACAGAAAACAGAAGCTGGAAGGAATCTCACAACCATGACCTGACAGTAGTGTGACAAATTAGAGCCACAGAAGGGCTCAGGTTGGAAGGGACCTCAGAGAACATCTGCCCCAACCTCCCCACTATGGGCAGGGACACCTCTCAGCCAGACTCAGCTGCTCAAGGCCTCGTCCAGGCAGGAGGCAGCCACAGCCTCCCTGGGCAGCCTGTGCCAGGCTCTCACCACCCTCACACTCAACAACTTCTTCCTCAGCTCCACTCTCACCCTGCTCTGCCTCAGCTCCAAACCATTCCCCCTTGACCTGGCTCAGACATCCTCAGCACAAGTCCCTCTGCAGCCTTCCTGCAGGATCCCTTCAGGCACTGGCAGCAGCTCTGAGGTCCCCCTGGAGCCTTCTCCTCTGCATGAGGCACCCCCCCAGCCCCCTCAGCCTGTGCTCACAGGCATCTGGAGCATCTTTGTGGCCTCCTCTGGCCTCACTCCAGCAGCTCTGTGTCCTTCTCCTGCTGGGGACAGCAGCACTGGAGACAGTCCTGGAGGTGAGGTCTCAGCAGAACAGAGCAAAGAGGCAGAATCTCCTCTCTCACCCTGCTGCCCACCCTGCTCTGGATGCAGCTGAGATTCTCCTTTCCCTTTGGTCCTCATTTTCCCCTGGCTTAACTCCAGTGCTTTCATTAGCTGGGAGAAGGGAATCAAGCCCACAGGCTTCAGTGAGGCTCTTTAGGTGAATGAGGTTTGCAGGACAGGGGAAAACTCTCCCCAAGTTCCAGCAGGGGCAGACAAACAATGGGAGCATTTTTTTTTTTTTGGTTGGCTGCTTGGGTTTTGTTGTCTTTTTTTTAAAGCCTGCTGCCTGCCATTTGTTCTCATTTCAAATGAAATTAGCTTGGTAGGAGATATTTCCTAACCAGGGCCCTCCCCCAGCTCTTTCCAAGCCTTTGATTTCTCTGCCATTAATCTTCAGCCTGCTTCCTCCTAAGGAGGCAGTAATTGAAAGCCTATTTTGTGCTAGATTTAATTACTTTTTTTTTTTTTCCTCCTTTCCTTGATGCAAATGCTTCCCCCTAAAGCAAAGAGAAGCCCAACAGTAATTGCAGCAGAGCTTTCTTCCACACTGACACAAACCTTGCTCACATTTCATGAGGCAGATCACAGGCTCAGAGGATGTCAGGGGTTGGAAGGGACCCAAGGAGATCACTGAATCCAACCCCCCTGCCAGAGCAGGACCATCCAATCCAGCTCAGGGCACTCAGGAACACATCCAGATAGGCCTGCAAAGGCTCCAGAGAAGGAGACTCCACAGCCTGGGCAGCCTGTGCCAGTGCTCTGGGACCCACCCAGGCAAGAAGTTGCCTCTTGTGTTGAGCTGCAACCTCCTGTGCTGCAGCTTCCATCCATTGCTCCCTGGCCTATCCCAGGGAGCAAGACCTCAGGTTGTGGATGTCCTCCTCCCTGGAGGTGTTCAACCCCAGGCTGGATTAGGGCTTGAGCAACCTGAGCTGGTGGGAGGTGTCCCTGCCCAGAGAGGCTGTCAGGAACTGGCAGAACAGCAATGTCTGAAACACTGAGCTGCTGCTCAAGCCCCCTTAGTTGGTATTTCTTTCCCCACTGTAATCTTGGAAGCAAAGCCCACCCAGTGAACACCCTGTGGCTCCACGAATCAAAGCAAGCAGCTCTAAAAGATGACATCTTCCAGCCTAAGAATATCTGCTGACGTTTACTGTAAGAGGAAAAAGTTCACTCTGGCCTTTATTAAGTGCAAGCAGGTGCCTGTCAGAGCTCAGTGGCTGTGGGAAACCTGAGAGCAACTGAAAAATCCTTTGGTGTCTGCATCCAGGGGGTGGATGAATGTCCCCATGCTAACAGGTACTGCTCTTTGGAGTCCTGCAGCTCTGAGGCTCACTCAGTGCCTCTTTCATTCCATTCAGATGCAAGCCTTGGCTTACCAAACACAACCAAACACCTCTGGCTGCAAAATATTTGCCCCCCCTGCTGCTGTCCCGAGCATCTTACAGCCTCTTTTTGCACTGCAACTGAAATAAGCAACTGGAAGCAAACACCGGGGAGGTGCTTCATGGGGAAACAATCAGGACAAAGCAAACTGGCAGGGCTTCAGAAACCAAACACCTGCGTTTCTCTGTCTAGCTTTGGGCTTTTCTCTGTGCTAATTTTGCTCTCCCCACATTCTTCACCCATGCTGCCTTGCTGGGTGCACATCAACTGCTCCAGCAGCTCTGCCTCTGCTGCTCCAGGACACTGCAGATTCTCACGGGCCATGCTGAGCTTTGCTTTGGCAAATTGTTACTTCTCTCCTGGCTTCAAAAGCCCCTGCCTGACTGGTTAAAGCATAATACACATAATCTGTTAAAACATAAACCAAATAATCTGGAGAGAGTGCAGAGGCCTGAACTTGGAGTGGTTAATCTACTCAAGTACATCTGTTTACTCCTGCTCCGTGTCTGATCCAGCACAACCACAAAAAGCAGCTAAGAAGTGCAGGCTCAGGCTCCTCTAATATCAGAGTGGATAAAGTCAACACCAAAAGGGATTACTCTGAAGATAAACTCTTGGGTTTTTTTTTTCCCCCAGGTAAAAGCTATTGGATTTGTTAGCTTTTAGGATCCTGTGCCCAGAGTGGCAGCCGAGGAGAATCTCCCTGCTAGGAAAGGAAGAGCTCCCAAGTCCCCACTAAGGATCAGCCCTCCCTGCTCTCTGCAACCATTCGGATTGTTTGCTTTATCCTTCCTCAGTGCAGGCTCCTTCACAACAGGGAGTCTGCTTCTCAGTGATGGCTGAAAGCTCTCACATCATCAGCCAGAAGTGGAGTCACTTCCTCAGCCTCTGCAGCATCTCCTCACTCCTGCCTGGGGTCCTTCTTCAGGCACAAGGAGGAGAGAAGCTGAGAGGGAGCCTGCAGGTCTGCCCGAGTCCTGAAAGCCAAGAAGGGAACTTACCTCTGCTGGATGCGTGGCTCAGTTTGCACCAAGGGCAGGATGGCTTCCAGCACTTTGCTTGCAGAGCCTGGCAGCATCTCCAGCACTTTCTTATCAATTGCCATTTTGTCCACAATAGTCTTAAAGTAGCGCAGGGCACTGACCACCTCCTTCTCCTTCTCCTCCAGCCAGGACACGTTCTACAGGAGGCAAAGAGAGGAGATAAGATGAAACTGTGAGGATGTGCTCTCAGGACAGGCTCAGGAGCTGGGGGTGTGCAGCCTGGAGAAGGGAAGACTCCAAGGGTGGGACCTCAGTACCTAAAGGGATCCTGCAGGAAGGCTGCAGAGGGACTTCTCACGAGGGAGTCTGGAGACAGGCCAAGGGGGAATGGTTTGAGCAGGGTTTGACTGGAGCTGAGGAAGAAGTTCTTCAGTGTGAGGATGCTGTGACTCCAGAACAGGCTGTCCAGGGAGGTTGTGGCTGCCTCCTCCCTAAGGGTGTTCAAGGCCTTGAGCAGCTGAGTCTAGCTGAGAGGTGTCCCTGCCCATGCTGGGGAGGTTGGAGTCAATGAGCTCTAAGGTCCTTCCCAACCTGAGCCCTTCTGTGATTCTATGAAAACCTCAGATTGTTAGGGACAAGCTTTTAGTGACTTACCAGGTGAGACTGCATCAGTGGCACTCCAGTAAGAGCTCTGCAGGAGATGGCTTTGTCCTCCTGCCTGAGCCCAGAGTCATTCCTCTGGAGTTCTGGATCTGGGGACATGGTTCAAAAGTTTACCAGAGCATGCCTGGAGGACTCTGAGTGCCACAAGTCGCTGCTAAGTGAGATTCAAATTAACTACTGCAAGACTGCTGGAAAAGGAGCAGAGAGCTCAGCAGAGTCAGGTTTCAGCCATTATCTCCTCAGTAAATCCTGCTTCAAGAATTAATGACCTCTGGGCATTGTGTGCTCCCCATGCTCTTGTCGGCCCTTAAACTGCTGCTTTGCTGCTAAATCAGGCCAGCAGCCCAAAAGGTTTTGGGAAGGACAATTTATGGCCAGCACTGGTTAGTAATTTGGGGCCAGCTGTACACAAGGATTAGAGTCCCAAGTTCCAGTTAGCTGCAGCTTTAGAAATCCAAGTCCAAATCCAAGCCTTTGCAAACCACCCTGTCATTTCCCATCTCATCTGGGAGGTGCCCAGACTCTGCTGCTGCCTCCACTTCTGACACCACTGCTTGCCAGACACCCCAAGTTCTGCTCTGCAGGTCACAATCACCCCAAACTCCCTTGCTGGGGACCATCTTGGCAACTTGTAGATGGCAAAAATTACATTTCCCACTTCTCAGGCATGTGCCCTCCCCACTGCAGAGTTTATTGCAGGCTGTGGAGAGGCTGAGTCCCTCCTGTGAAGGTTTTGGACTTCATCTGAAGTGGTGACACACTGCAGGGGTCAGGGAGCTCACAGCTCTCCAGCAGCAGGGAAGAGAGGTGGCCTGCAGCTGCTGCTCTGATGGCTCTTCATGGACTTCATTCAACTGTTTCCTGTAGAAAGGCTTCAGACTCAACAGCTTAGACACTCTCCACAGGAGGGAAGGGCTTGAATCTGAGAGTCTAGGGCTGAGAGCAGCAAGTGGAAGCCCAGCAAGGCTTGAAGACCCAGAAACCAGACACCACCTGGCTCTCTTTGGCTCTGCTTGGCTTAGCTTGGCTCTCTTTGGACAAAAGGAGGCTCTGAAAAACCTCCCCCTGTGTTGCCCACACCTTGGCACAGAGGGGGAGAGGAGAAGACGTCTGCATAACCTTCAGCTTCCACCTAGTGATTTGACATTAATTTTTGGGATTGCTAATTCTGCCCTACAGTGATTATCTACTTCATGAGCACAAAAATAGCTCCTGAAGTACTGATGAGGGAAGAAAGGATGCTCTTCCTTTGATCAAGTGTGGCTGCTGACAGAAAATCTCCTGTTTGTCAACTGATGTCTCTAAGCCAGCAAGAACCTTTGACAGTCCAGGCATATCCTCTCCTCCATCCCTCCACATGGAGCTAATGAGCTGATGCCATCCGATTAATTGATTAGTTGGACAGAAATCCTTAAAGCAGGCAAAGAATGGGGCAGAAATCAGCAATATTGCACAGCACAGAAATGTGTTCAGTTTAAATAAGCATTGGCTGCATAAAATTATTCCAAGTGTTTTGCCTTCCAGTAGAAAACTCCCAACCAGGCAACTCAAAAAAAGCTTTTCCCTGCTCAGCATCACTGCTCACCAGCAAAGCCTCCTGCACTGGTTTTGAGATGGAAAGGAAGAACAGCAAAAGGTCACTTGCTAGTAACACAGAATCACAGAATGGTTTAGTTGGAAGGGACCTCAAAGCTCATCCAGTTCCTACCCAGGAACAGGGACACAGGCAGGGACATCTCCCACTAGAACAGGCTACCCAAGGCTGCTCTGTAATTCACAGAAGGGCTCAGGTTGGAGATCATCTACCCCAACCTCCCCACCACGGGCAGGGACACCTCTCAACCAGACTCAGCTGCTCAAGGCCTCATCCAGCCTAGCTTTCAACAGCTCCAAGGAGGAGACAGCTACAGCCTCCCTGGGCAGCCTGGGCCAGTCTCAGCACCCTGGCACTGAAGGAAGGATGTTCATGCTGCTCATTGGAAGGGATGTCCAACAGCTGGGACAGATTCTGATTTATCCTAAATGAGCTCAACTCTTTTTCATTTTTGGCCTAGATTTGGACTGGAAATCCTGCCTCCAGCAGGGTTGTTAAGTCTCCAGTCTCACAGACTGTGTGGGGCTGGAAGGGACCCTCAAAAGTCATCTCTACAGTGAGCAGAGACATCTCCAACTAGCTCAGGCTGCTCAGGGTCTCCACAATCAGGTCAGAACAGCAGAGGAGGTTAACACTTGGATAGGATTGTGCTGCAAAAGAGAGGTGACCTCAGCTCTCAGAGGGCTTGGACCTTTTTGAGGAACAGTGTGTTGGAATCAGCAGCTGCCTGAAGGCATCTGTTAGACTCTCCCTGCTGATGTCATTAGATTGAGCACATCTTTGGACCAACTTCAAGGCTTTGCTTGCCTGGGTTTGGAGGTTTGGAGAAGGCTCCCAGCCCAAAGGCAGGCAGCTCTGTGGAAGCTGTGAGCATCAGCCACAGGGTGTGCAAGAGGGGAGGATGCCTCAGGCCACAGGCTGCATTCCACAGTGAGGTACTGAAAGGCTTATGGAAGGAGATCTCACCAGGCTCTCCTTTGGGAAGCAGATGCCTTGGGTGCTCTTAATTCGTGCTGCACACCACAGTGTAACCATCAAATAGCTCTGAGGATGCCTGAAAAATCTGCAGCACCCTGCAGAGGCCAAAGCCACGCAGTAGACTCTGAGCAGCTGAGCTCCCAGCAAGACTACCACAACACATCCCTCGGTGCTTACTTTGTTGACTGCCTTCTCTGGCGTTTTCACTGTCAGGTCGACCTGCTTGCCCTTCTTGGAAGGGGTTCTCTTTATTTTTGGTGAATGAAACTTGCCCTTCAGCTTCATAGTGAACGAGGAGAGATGGGAACGCTCAGAATCTGAAAAAGACACAGAAATTGTGGTACTGGGTTAGGGTCAGGGCGTGGAAAGCAGAGACGTTGTCTTGCAGCTTCATCTGGAAGCTCAGCCTATGAAAAGTATTGCAGCCAGGTACCTTTCTGGAGTGGAAAAGGATTAAAAAAACCCAACCACAAAACCCCAACACCATAAATTGTGGCTCTCCATTATCTTTCCAACCACAATATCCCCCTCATTTCCTGCTTCCCCTTGGAGGCAGCAAGGCTGCGGAGCAAAGGCAGGAGCAGTGAGATTGGTGCTGCTCCGTGCCTTGGAGAGCAAAGGAAAAGCAACTCTCCTCAAAGCACTCAGCTGCAGCAGCCCCCAAAGCACTTTGCAAAGGAGGTTATCATCCTCCTGCTCCTGCAGATGAGCAACTGAGTCCAGGGGATGAAGGGAGCTGCTCCCAGCTCCTGGTACCGTGGGTGTGCAGGCACCGTGGGTGTGCAGGCAGAGCTCTGCTGAGACCCAGGACTGGTGGCTGCTGCTCCACAGCCTCCTCAGGCTACTCATCTCTACCCACTTGAGAGCATCACCTTTGAACGTGGTCTGGTGGATAATCTGAGCACAGAAAGCAGCAAAATGCCCTTGTCAATTCCAGTGGATCTCAGTGAAACACAGCAGAGCAAGCAAGGAAAAGACGAACCGCCTCAGCCCCGGGGCAGCCTCCAAGGAGCTCAGCAACTCACACCTCTATTTGCATCACTCTTTTAATATCTAAAAGCAGAAGTCTCAAAGGTTGCCACCATGCCACGTGCTGAGAACTATTTTGGTCTGTTTAGCCACAAAGCCAAATCCAACCAAGCTGCCTCAGACAGAGCAAGTTTGGATGTATTCGGAGCAAGGAGCCCTCTAATAAACGAAGGCCTGAATGGCTCTCTAGTGACCCAGATAACCCAGCAGAAGGTACCAAACCTCTCTTTAACTGCGTTAACAAGAGGAGTAAGCAGTTTCTGCTGTGGCTTTCATTTTTCTTTTAGCCTGTTTGGGAACTGAGCTGCACTGGCAGCAATGAGTCAGAGCGAGCGGGTCCCATGCATGCAGCACTGCACCACCTCGTTAGCATGCAGCCTGCAGAGAAGGCTGCTGAGTCAAACCTAGCACCCAGCAGCTAAGTATCACCCTGCAGCACAACACACAGCTCCTCACACTCAGAAATCACCTAACCACAGCTCAGGGGAAGGAACCTGGGCCAGCCTCCCCTTGGGCTGTCTCCCTTCCAACTCAGTTTGCTGGCAGCGTGTTAAGACCCTGCTCTTAACACCTTCACTGGTGCCAAACTCTGGAATGGGCTGGCTTGGAAAGGACCCCCAAAGATCATCCAGTTGCAACTCCCTGGCACGGGCAGGGACACCTCCCAGCAGCACAGGTTGCTCAAGCCCTCATCCAACCTGGGGCTGAACACCTCCAGGAAGGAGGACATCTACAACCTCCCTGGGCAACCTCAGGTTGGACAGGAAAAACTTCATCACCCAGCCTGGGGTTGAACACCTCCAAGGAGGGGGCATCCACAACCTCCCTGGGCAACCTGTGCCAGTGTCTCCCTACTCTCACTGTCAAGAATTTCTTCCTTACCTCCAGTCCTTCTCAGCCTTCAATCCATTCCCTCTTTACCTCTGACCACAAGCCCTTGTCAAAAGTCCATTCCCAGCTTTCCTGAAAGCATCTTTCAGATACTGGAAGGCTGCTCTAAGGTCTCTCTTTTCTCCTCTTCACCAGATGGGGTCAAACCACCCTGTGTGGGTGCTCAGGAACCTCCAAAGGAGATGCCAGCAGAGAAAGTTTCCCTTCTGGTGAGGGCAGATCCCCTCCACCAGCAGCAGCAGCTCAAGCACTGCTCTTCCCTCTTTCCCCTTCTGCCCCACCAAACACTGCATCACTTCCACACCACGCTCCAAGGGGACACAGAGAGACCTCCAGGGTGAGGATAGGAGCAAGTGGCTGGGGCAGAATAGAAACTTCTTAAAATAGCCCTAATGAAGTGAAGCAGCTGGCACTGGCCAAAATAATCTCTGCTGAGTCCTGCTTTGAAGATGACAAATTAATGCAGCTTTTTCCTACCCTCTCTTCCCATCCACAAGAAGCCTTTTCCAGATCTCATCCGCTCAGGAGTTTCTGCATTTGCAGTAAAACAAATGAGTCACAACCCAAAATTCCCTTCCACTCGGTTCCACTCAGCACTCAAAATAGCACTTCCAAGCACAGTGCAAACATCCCCTTCTCATCCCTCAACAGTCAGGTCTGCACCTTGCTCTGTGGATGGGAAGCAGGCACAAAGGTGAAGAACTTGTCTAAACAGAGCAGAGGCTGAGTCAGTGACCCCCCACACAGCATCTCCAGTCAAGCTCAACTTCTCTTTCTCCTCTCTGGTGAGCAGCAGGAGGGCTCCAGCTACTTCTGTGCAGGCATTTGTAAGCTGGGTGGGAGAAGACAGGGGCAAAAAAACCTCAACGGAGTGATTTTAACTGGAAGAGGGCAAAATTAAACAAGTGCTGTTGTGCCCTGGAGGAGCTGCTGACTCTCTGCCCCCTCTTGTTTCATCCCACTCGATGCTCTGATGCTGCTGCACGCAGCTGGGGGAAAAAAAACCAACCAAAAAGAGCCCTTCAGAATGACTTTGCAATGGATTTCTGCTCCTTGCCTTCTGACTGGAAGTTTTAATACGTCACTGGTTTCATTGCTAATTCCATCCCCCTGCTAATGAGGCTGCTGCTCTGCTGGCTTGAACATGCTCCAGCTGTTGAGTCATGGTCCTGCTGCGCTCTGGGGCTGCGCTGCCCCGGCCGGCACGCGTCTGCCCAGCGACCACACACACACCATGGCAAAGCAAATCAGCCTACCTGCCTGCTCTGCCCGGGGGGGCTTGGCCAGCACCCCTCAGCCCCCCCAAGCCGGGATGGGGAGGCCACGGAGAGCCGGGAGCCAGCTCAGCCCGTGGCAGCTCCGGCAGAGAGGTGCTGCCTGCCGCTCTGCTGACACAAAGCTAAAGCTGGCGAGGAAGGAACCGCAGCTTTTAAACGACAGAGGATTAAAAGGCACAGGGGGAGGCAGATAAATCAGCTTATGTGCTTGTGGGTGAAGAAACCAGGCTGCTTAGGGGAAAGGCAGCAAGGCAAAGCCCGACGCCCACCCCTGCCACACTCACTTTCCACTTGCCTTCAAGTAACGACAGAAATTAAGTCAAACCCCAGGCCCAGGCTGGTGAATTCCACCAAGCTCACCTAGCAGCATCTTCTCTCCTTCGAAGTCAAAGTGAAAGCTCAGTCAGAACAAACCTTCCAGCTGCCAACTTCCCCGGGGCCAGCCCTGTGTAACCTGCACGTGGTGGGGTCCAGAGATGGGCAAATAAGCTCCTGACTGCTTCCGGACCTTCTGGTCCTGTTCTTGTCACTGAGGCACAGCCTGATGGCAGGGAGGCTCCAGCAGCAGGGATGAGCAAGGTAACTGTTCAAGTGCTCCAGAACTTGGAGCATGCCAGACTCAAAAGAGACTTCATTCCTTTTAAACAAAAAAAAAAAGACCCCAAACTTTAGAGCACAGAACTTTGTCTTTCACAGACTCATCAGATTGCTCAGGTTGGAGAAGCCCTCTAAGATCATCCAGTCCAACCTTCAAGCCAACACCACTGTGGCCACCAAGCCATGGTCCCCATGTCCACAGGTTTCTTGAACACCTCCAGGGATGAGGACTCCAGCACCTCCCTGGGCAGCCTGTTCCACTCCCTGACTACACTTGCAGCAAAGAATTTGTTCCTAATCTCCAGACTAAACCTCCCCTGGCACAATTTCAGGACATTTTCCCCTTTCCTGTCACCTGAAAACCTAAACCCTCCCCTTCCTCTCACTCTGTACACCTCACACCCCAAAACCCTGCAGCTTTGGAGACAAAGCCTTCACCAAGGCTGATGGTTCAGTTTCCAGCTGGCTGTGACTCTTGCAGCTCGTTAGGAAGAACAAAAGTGGAGTCTCAAAGTCTTAGCCCGCAAAGGGTTCTCTTCTCCAAGGCCATTTGGGCCTCTGCTGGATGCACATATTTCAAAGCTATCAGATTAAAAATAACTGCAGACATCTCTCTCCATGTCATAATGAAGCTATTGTGCACATTTTTAATCAACTGCTCCTGCCATTTATTGCCACGAGTCCTTTGAAGGCAAGAGGTGACTTATGTAATGAGTTACACAACGATGCCCATTAAAATGGCATTTGTTCCCCTGGGCTCAGCTCCATCATTTCTGGAAGACAAAAGGCAAGTTGCAAAGCTTCAGTTCAACCCCAGCTGACAGGGACTTTAAGACTTCTGAAGCAAAAGGGGAAAAATAATGAGTGCAGCTCCAAATGACCTTTCTGCTGAGGATGCTGAGGTTGGCGCTGTCATGCAGTGCCCAGCAAGAGCTGCGGGGCTGGGGCTCCTCAGTGCCAGCTCTGCTGGCAGAGACACAGGAGGAGAGGTGACTGAGAGAACCAGAGAATAGTTCTGGGTGGAAAAGACCTTTAAGATCGTCGACCCAGCACTGCCAGGTCACCACTAAACCACGTCCCTCAGAACCACATCTATGGTTCTAACTCAGGAGGGATAGAAAGGCCCAGGAGAGCTCCCCACAGGGACCCCAAAGCTTGCTGCAAGCTTCAGGTTGTTTTCAAGTCTGTATGAACATTCCTGCAATTCCCAATCCGTCCTGCCAGCCTCGGGGCAAGGAATGGATCTGCTGCACACCTCATCAGCAGGAGAAACTTCTTTACTCTTTGCCCTGGCTAAAGCTTTTGGGCTCTGCTGTAACGCAGCCATTAGAATCCCAGTGGCTGACAGAAAATCAAAGCCTTTGAGCTGTGTAGGACTCTTGCTTTAATCTGAAGCTCATCTCCCACCAGCCAAGTTCCTCCACAGCAGAGCCAAGGAAGAATCAGGGTGGGAGGTTCTCCCCAGTGGGCTGGAGCCATCAGAATGTTGTGATGGGTCCCTCTCTTTCCAAGCCTGCCAGTGTGTAGCCATGAGGATGGAGAGAGAGCAGGAGGCTTTGAAGGAGGGATGAAGAAGCAGCTGAGCAGAAGCCCAGCTTGGCCCTCTCACACCTGCAGTGTGTAACTGGGCTCTGGCACGATGCAGCAAACAGCCTTCTGCTACCTCTCACACCCTCCTTCTCCAGAAGTCCTGGGGATGTTCAGAAGCCCCAAAACGCTGATCTGCAGCACTTGTGCAGTGTTCTCAGCAGGATGAGCTGGGATCCTGAATACAGGAAAGACAGAATGTGACAGAACAGAACAAAAATATTCCCCTTGCAAAGCCTGAGCTGCTGATGCTGCATCACCAGACCTACACCCAGATGCTACACTCAGATCTACCACTTCCATCTCCAGCAGCTGACCTTCCTCACCTTCACCATCACCCCCACAGACGGCAGCACAGAGAATTTCCTCAAAAACAAACAAACAAACAAAAAAACTGGTAGGGGATCCAGAAGGGAAGAAGAAAAAAAAACCACCACTACCCAGGGAGGGTCCAGTGTCAACGAGGAAGTTTGCCCACCCTAACCTTTGTACCTTAGGTGGAGCTGTTTGTAAGCTGCTCCAAGTCCCTCTCCAGGGATTCCAACCGCTAGGAGAGCCGCCAGCTTTGAGAGGAAAACGGTGGAGGAAGGGCAGCTGGAGAACCAAACAAGCACTGCGGAGAGCTAAGGAAACTTTTCCCTCCCCATCAACGCCAGCCCGCGGGCAGGCAGCTCCTGCAGCGCGACCCTCGCCTGCCCTTTGGCTCTCTTGGCAGCCCAAGGAGGCAGCAGCAGGCAGCTCCCAGGCTGGGCACTGCCAGCTGCCCAAGTGCTCTGCAGAAGGGAGGCTCAGCTTCCTCTCCGCTGCCCAGCCACTGCTCACTGACTCACAGCCTTCATTATTTTTAACGCCGCCCTCCGGGGCCTGCAGAGGAAGGAAAACATTTTTATTTGTCAGGCAGCACAGTTAGGGCTGGAAGGCCTCTTTTTTTTTTTTTTTTTTTTCCTTTTCCTTTCCAAGCAAGCATGAATGAGGCATCTCCAGCTGCAGCTACCTCACGTGGGAAGAGCTCCCAGTGTTTGTGAGGGAGGCAGAGAGGACAAGTGATGGATGCAGCCACATCTCCTGACTGCAGGAGCAGCACCGGCAGCTCGGCAGTGCATTGGTGCTGCAGCTCTTCTGCCTTCCAGCTTCCTGGCTGGAAACAAGGCTGCGATGATGGAAACAAGGCTATGATGAAGAGAAGATGCACCAGGACCAGCAGCAAGTGCAGAGCAGCTGGCCAGGCCCCCTCTAAGTCCTCTTTTAACCTCAAGTACTTCAGAAGAGAGAAATCTCCTTGCACAGGCATCAATCAGGAATCCTTTAGCTGCTGACAGCTGCAGCACTGCCACCCAAATGATTTACAGGGAGGGAAACAAAGAGGGAAAGGGCACAACTAATGGTACCCAACACAAGGACATGGAACTGTTAGAGCAGGAGCAGGAGAGAGGGCTGGAAAACCTCTGCTATGGAGACAGGCTGAGACAGTTGGGTTTGCTCAACCCGGAGAAGAGAAAGCTCTGGGCAGACCTCAAAGCAGCTTTCCAGAATCTGCAGGGGGCTACAGGAGAGCTGGAGAGGGACTTGTTACAAAGGCCCGGAGTGACAGGATGAGGGGTGGGAGATGCCTTCACACTGGAAGAAGATCAATTGAGATGAGACATTAGGAGGAAATTCTTCTCCATGAGGGTGCTGAGGCACTGGAAGAGATTGCCCATAGAGGTTGTGGAGACTCAAAGCCTGCAGGTATTCAAGGCCAGGCTGAATGTGACCTTGAGCAACCTGACCTAGCAGGAGGTGTCCCTGCCCATTGCAGGCAGCTGGAACCAGATGATCTTTAAGGTCCCTTCCAACCCAACCCACTCCACTGAACACTGGGATTTAAGGGAACAACTTTGCTATCCAAGTTCATCTTCCTCCAGCACACCAAGGCCAGCTTTAGGACTGCTTTCTGAGGAAGAAGTCACTTCTTGCTAAGCTGCAGGCAGGACTTCTGCTCTGGTTGATCTGAAGCAGGCTGCCCCAGCAGCAGTCCTGTATCACCTCCCAAGCAGAGATGTTGCTCTTTAACCCATCACCAGCAAAACCTTTGAGCAGCCATCTGGTGAGTCTCTGGCAATTTCCCATCTAAGCACTGATCCTGCACAGCCTGAGAGGACTTAATGGGATTACAGCACTGGCAACACAACTCTGCACCAGCAACACTGCAACAAGAGCATCAAGCAGCACGAAAGCCCCAAAGCTGATAATTGCAGTTTGAAGGTTCCTGTGTGACCTGCCCTGGGTGCTTCCATTCTGGCAAGGGACTCAATGATCTTTTAGGAAAAAAATCTCTTCCCTGCAGGAGTGGTCAAGGACTGGCACAGGCTGCCCAGAGAGGTGGTGGAGTCCCCATGCCTGGAGGTGTTCAAGAACCACGCGGACAAGGTTTAATGGCCATGGTGGTGCTGGGTTAAGGTTGGACTCTGTGATCTTCTACAATTTCTGGAGGCCCCTTCCATCCCCCACCACTCTGTGACCCCACAAAAGCCATGGCCTCTGTTCCTCCAGCAAGCAGCTCAGGATGCAGAAAGAGCTGTGGGGAAATCTGCAGAGTTTCTCTGCTCACCAAACATGACTTAATATGGGGTCCGTGGGCATCCCCACTCGTCTAGCGGCTCTGCGAGGCTCCAGTCATGGCAGTGATTCAGCCAGCTAAAAATAAAGCCCTGCAGGCACAAGGCTGCCTGCACAGCACCTGAGTCACTGCGGGCTGGAGGGAGCTGGGAGCCAAGGCTCAGTCCTTTCATTCACTACTGCCCTGGCCAAGCAGAAACCTCCCCGGCGTGCTCCGCTCCAACTCTGTCTCCCCTCCTCTCGTTACACTCGAGCACATTTAGACTCTTTCTACACTGAAAAGCCTTTGCCAGGCTTGGGTTTCAGTCCTGTGGCTGTCAGCTTTGAAACTCAGACCTGAAAGATTAGAAGCTGCTGTTGCTGAGGCTGTTTATCCATCTCCAAGGTGACAGGATGGCGTCAGCGGTGCTGTGCCGGACGGCAGGCAGAAAGCTGAGGTTTGGGTGCTTTGGGGAAAAGCCTAATGGCTCACAACCTGTCTGCAGGTTCTGTGGCTGCAAAACAAGGTGGTTAAAGGAGGGTCTTGACTTTGCATCTGCCTCGTGGCACCAGCTTCGGATGGGAAAAACTCAGCCCTCCTGCATCCTTGCAGGGTAACCTCAGCTCTCATTCATTAGGCAATGGAAAAAAAAAAAAAGAAAGAGAAGCTGGCTGGGATCTGCCTGACACAATTTCCAGTTGCTTTGGACATTACTAATTATAGTCATCTTTATTTTTGACCTCTGATTACAGCCTCTTTGCACATTCACTCTCTACTGCAAGGCCTCTCTTCCCTGCTAGGCTTGGGAGGAACCTTAGTCCCTGCCCAAAAGCCACCGCCCACACTCCCCGGGGCTGAGCACCAGAAATATGAGCAAAACACGGAGAGAATTTGCTTAAACACGCTCGATTTTGCTTCCTTCTTTAGCAAGGACCACAGATTAAGGGCAGCAGTCCAGGTGAGAGCGTGATGTAAGCTCTTTTCCACGCGTGTTAAGAGATGAGCTCACCGCTGTGCGAGGAAGCCTCCGCCGGCTGCTGGGACTAGCGCCCTGGCCTCGGGGCTCGGGAGCTGAAAGGCAGCTGCTGGTGGGATGGGGGAAGGTTAAACATGCCTGCACAGCACCGTGCTGGGGGCTCATCTCTGCGAGGGGAAGAAAAATGACACTTCAGGAAGCGAGCCAGCAGCAGCAGCATCTCCTAGACAGGCACCGCAGTGCCAGGGTGAACTGCCCCGGGGCTGCTTTGCTCGCTAAAGCAGAGGCAGTGCAGGACACCAGGCACTGTGCTTGGCAGCTCTGCTCTGCTGCTCCCCAAAGGGCAGCTCTGCCCCCACACACACACAGCAGCACCAGAGGTGTGAAACTTCTGATGTAACCACCTCAGAAGCTGCTTTGACGTTATTGGAATGGGCTGCCCAGGGAGGTGGTGGAGTCCCTGTCCCCGGAGGTGTTCAAGCAAAGCCTGGATGGGGCACTTGGTGCCATTGGATAGGGCTGGGGGATAGGTTGGACTGGATGAGCTTGGAGCTCTCTTCCAACCTGCCTGATTCTATGATTCTATTCCTGTGCTGCTCACACCAAGGGTTAAGAAGCTGCAGGCCATATCCTCAGCTCGGTGCCCTCCTCTATAGCTGATAGGATCTGCAGCCAAACCACCACTTTCATTGCCTGCCTACAGGCAGCAGGAAATTTTAGTCTTCTCTGAGCACAATTTGAAACATCACTGCCTCCAGCAAGGGGAAGCAGAGATGTTAATTGAACTGAGCAGCCCAGGAGGGAGAGGAAATACAAACCCCCCTCTTTGTTAGCTGTAGGATTAGCACATCCCCAGCCCATCATGGCAGGCAGCAGGAGGGAGCTCAGGGTCTAAGTGGGTTCACTTTGCACTCTTCTGCACCTAAATATCACAATTTACCTTTGCAGTAAACAACTATTTGTGACAACTTCCTATTTTATCCTGTCCCTTCCTGCCTGAATACAAATCTCCTGGTTAGACTGCTCCTGCAGGCAGCAAGTTGGAAGGAGAAGACATCCAAACACCTGCACTTCTCCCCACTCCCAGCAAATCCTGACTTGAAAACAAACCAAAGAATCTTTCAAAAGAGGCAGAAGAATGAATGTCTGCAGAGCCAAACTCGAGCAGATCTGCACAGGCAGCAGCAGAAACGTGAAGGGAATCTGCAGGATCCCATCTGGAGCACAGCTGAGCCTGCTGAGGACTTGAGGCTCCCGAGCATGGCAACAGTCACTGGAATATTCCCTGCTAATTTCATGCTGAAGAAGCAAGCAGCTTCTCTGGGCAGCCCATTCCTGTGTCTCACCACCCTCACAGTGAAGAACTTAGTGTAAAGATGCTCTCACCTTAATCACAGCATTGTTTGGGTTGGAGAAGCCCTCTGAGACCATCCAAGTCCAACCCCCAACCCAGCACCACCATGGCCACTAAACCACGTCTCTAAGTGTCCACAGGTTTCTTGAACACCTCTGGGGATGGGGACTCCACCACCCCTCTGGGCAGCCTCTGCCAGTCCCTGACCACTTTTACAGCAGAAAATTTGCTCTTAATCTCCAACCTACCCCTCCCCTGGCACAATTCCAGGCCATTTCCTCTCCTTCTATCACCTGATACCAGGGAGAAGAGCCCAACCCCACCTGGCTGCAGCCTCCTTTTAGGGAGCTGCAGAAAGCAGTGAGGTCTGCCCTCAGCCTCCTCCAGGCTAAACCCACACCCCAGCTCCCTCAGCTGCTCCCCCCCAGCTCTGCTCTCCAGACCCTTCCCCAGCTTCCTTGCCCTTCTCTGGACCTGCTCCAGCAGCTCTTGGGTTTGACAAAGCAGCACAGCCACAACTGTCAAAGCTGTTTAAGCCTCTGGAACACAACACACAGCAGTGTGGCGATGCCACCACCCAGCTCTGAAAGGTGAATCAATACCAGTTTCAGCCTGTGGCACATCAAGCAATGGTTCTGGAGCTCAGGAGGGCTGTCTGGAAAACAACTCATCTGTAAGGAGAAGCTTCAGCTCATGAGGCCTCAAGACAGGCAGCACTGGGTCTGGCAGCTCCAGGAGGGCTAAGGGTCAGGTCAGGCCATGCTTCATCATGCCCAGAGGGCACTGCCTGGTCGGTCAGGCCAAGCCTGCTGCTTTGTCAAAGCCTGAGTGTGATTAACTTTCTGCTCTTTCACTGTGAAAAACATTCAATAACCTGATTTCTGTGGTGGATCTAGTGTGTCACAGCAGCTGGGTTCAGAAGGACACAAAGAGATGGTTATAAAAATACCTTTGGTGCTGTTATCAGAAGGTGAATCCCAGCCAGACCTTCTGTGCCCTATCACCTGGCAAAGCACAGCCACCCTGCACAGCTTCAGCCCTGCCAGCTTTTGAACCTTCAGCTGGGTCCACCCAAGGAGTCAGAAAAATTACACTGCAGTAAGGCAGCAAGAAATGCTGCAGATCACCTCCCTGGTCCTGCATGGGGGTGGGGGATGAGCACAGCAGCCAGGAGTGAAGGGGAGGGCTGACCCTGCAGCAGGGAATGGGCTTGGGAGGATGGATGGACCACAACATCCCTAGGACTGCAAACAGATCCCAAGGGTCCCAGAGCACTGGCACAGGCTGCCCAGAGAGGTTGTGGAGTCTCTTTCTCTGGGGCCTTTCCAGGCCTGTCTGGATGTGTTGCTGTGTGCCCTGAGCTAGCTTGGATGGTCCTGCTCTGGCAGGGGGGTTGGACTGGATGAGCTCTTTGGGTCCCTTCCATCCCCTGACATCCTGTGATCCTGGAGGTTTGATGAGCAGCCTGGGCACGTGGAAAGTGTCCCTGTCCATGGCAGGGAGTTGGAACTGGATGATCTTTAGGGTCCCTTTGAACTCAAACCATTCAACGATGCCAACTAATAACCGAGCCCTGAGATGCTGCAACCACAGAGCTGCCCTGGGGCCACTTTTATTAATCTCGTTTTGCAGCACAAGAAGCATCCAGCACTAAGCTTTGTGGCAGCCTCGTTCAAAACCATAGCTTTGTAATTGCTACCTAACACCACAGCAGCTAAGAAATGCCTCCGAGATTAAGTGTCTGAGACCCTGCAAGAACAAAAACCCAAGTGGCAGAATGGCAGCCCCAAGACCTTTCTTGTTGCTCTACTCTTATCTGAAAACTCTTGGCAGGGGGAGAGGGGGAAAGGAGGGGGGAAAAAGGAGGAAGAGGAGGAGGTGGAGAGCTGCTGGGCAGAAAGAGGCAGGTGTTGGAGGAGATGGCTGAGAGGAGTGGAACACTGCAGCAGCCACTCAGCTGCAGGACCTCAGCACACATCTGCTGCGCTCTTCCAGCAAGCCCTGCAAGACTTCCCAAGGAGATTGCCAGTCCCAGCTTGGACCTCATTTATTTCAGCCTGTCTTCAGGGGAAGTTTCCTTTTCCTTTCTACCTTGTTTACAAATTTACACAACAAAATCAATTATCCTCCCTCCCCAAACAAACAAACGTTGCCTTTTTCCTCCTCTGTGTACTCGCCAGCTCCGCTCTGGCGCTCAGCAAATAAACCTCTCGGATACATCTGCTTCTGAACTGCTGATTTCTGCAGAAGAATGACAGATGGGAGATCTCTCTCCTGCTTCATTTTTGGCAGCTCTGCACTCAGGAGAGCCTGGAGACACTAAATGTGCCATCACTCTTCATCAACCTGAGACCCAGCCACACAGCTCTTGGAAAGAGTGCACAGCCTGGGAGATGTCTCAAGCAAACCTTGCAGAGGGTCTTTGATTTGGGCCAAGCTCCTGCTTTTGGGGCTGGGGCACCTCTCTTATGAGGACAGACCTGGAGCTCTGGAGAAGGCTGACAGGAGACCCCATCCATGCCTGCAGCTCTCTGGAGGGTGGTTGTCAGGAGGATGGGGCAAATCCCTTTCCAGTGACACTTAGTAAGGCAGTGGATGGAAACTCAGGCACAGGAAATTCCATCTCAACATGAGAAAAATGTGAGGCTGCAGCCCTGGAGCAGGCTGCCCAGAGAAGCTGTGGAGCCTCCTTCTCTGGAGGTCTTCAAAACCCACCTGGATGTCTTCTTGTGTGACCTGGCCTAAGTGCTGCTGCTTTCCTCGGGGGCTGGACTCAGCTGCCTGCCACTACCTGAAGGGGTCCTGCAGGAAGGCTGCAGAGGACTTTTCTCAAGGGTGTCTGAGACAGGCCAAGGGGGAACGGCTTGAAGCTGAGACAGAGCAGGGTTAGACTGGAGCTGAGGAAGAAGTTGTTCACTATGAGGCTGGTGAGAGCCTGGCACAGGCTGCCTGGGGAGGCTGTGGCTGCCTCCTCCTTGGGGGTGCTCCAGGCCAGGTTGGATAAGGCCTTGAGCAGCTGAGTCTAGCTGAGAGGTGTCCCTGCCTGTGGTGGGGAGATTGGAGGTTGGATCAGCTCTGAGGTCCCTTTCAGCCTGAGCCATTCTGTGATTCCAGCATGAAAAATGCCAACAGTCAAAGCCACGAGAACCTGCCAGCTCACATTTCATGAGGAAAGTTAATTGAGACCGAGGGGAAGGTTGGAGACTCTCCCACATTACTCCCAGTTAACTCCCCGCACAGCAAGGCAGGCAGGGATTTGGAGCTCCTACATTCTTGCTAGCAGAGAAATCATCTCATCCGTTTTCCAACATTAATTCTCCCAGGCTTAGCAGATAAAAATCACTGGCCCAATAACGAGATGATCTATCTGGAAATCATGTTTTGCTGGGAGGTAAAAAAGAATCCCCATTTTCATCTCTAATCTCCATAAATCACTTCATTTACAGACTACAGCCTGGGGACTTGGGGCCAAGCTAGTGACAGGATTTCTCTTCTATTTGCACCATCTCAGCATCTGCTCTCTTCATGGGAAAACAAAAAGCTGCCCAAGGCCATGACAGCCACCCACATCCCAAGGAGTCTGCCCAGCTCAGTTCCCAGCACACCACAGTGTCTGCTCCCCCCCTGGCTGGGTGCTGAGGGTGCCCAGGTGACACTGCCAGCCCTGTCTGGTGGAGCAGCTCTTTTTCACCTTCACACAGACACAAACCACTTCTCTATTTGAAGTGGTCAGGTGCCCCCAGGCTCCTCTGTGGCAAAAAGATGAGCATGCAAGGTGAAGATGAGGAGAATGTCCTCCTCTCCTGCTGTTCAGTTCCACTGCCTGGGTTTCACATGCCTGCGGAACCAAGGCTGGCAGCAAGGAGGTTTTTCATTTAAACAAACATTTTACTGCTCTGTGCAGATCCTGTCTGGTGGGAGATGTCCCTGCCCAAGGCAAAGGAGTTGGAACTAAATGATCTTTAAGGTCCCTTCCAACCCAAAGCAGTCTATGAATCTATGAAGCAGCCAGCTCAAGGTAAAAGGTGACAGCCAAGCATGAGAAAAATCACAACAGGAAGAGGAGAAATTCTACTGCAGATAGGAGAGCTAAAGATGTTGCTCTCAGAGGATGCCAGGGGCTGAACAGAGCCCACTTACTGCAGATAAGAACTGAGATTAGATTTTGGAGGTCTAATCTGCAATGCAGAGGGTCATCATGTTGCTGGGGGCAAACGGCTCCAGAGAGCATCAGCGGCAGAGGAGGAAGCTTCTACCCAATTACCACCACTCTTCCCTGAGCCCCCAGCTCCTGGGTGGGTATTAACACAGCAACCTTTATTATCTTAACCTCAGCCTCTCAATTCACTTCCACAGAAGCAGCAGGCCAGAAAGGGAATTCCAGAGTTCGAGCCCATCCTCCTGCTGGATCATAACAATCACAGCACAACCATAACACACCAGAGGTCACCCAGAGAGAGCTGATGCAAAACCGAAAGGAGGAAACCAACCAAAGCAGGAAAACCCTGGAACAAAGAAAGAAACGTCTTGGAAATGGCCGATTCAAGGGCTCAAGTACTGCTCATCCACAAAGGTCTGGATTGCTGGAGCTGCTCCTGAATTGCCACTTCACTGACAAAGCAGCCCCCAATTTGCCTGTCTGAGCTGTGGCACAGCTGCACCCAGCGCTCAGGAGGTGGCTCCAGTTCCACACGTGCCCTGCTCCCTGGTGGCAAATCCCTTGTGACATCTCCTATTGTTCCCGGACCTGAAACCCAGGCAGACACAGACACGGGGGTCTGGAGAGCAAACAGCCTGAATACAGAGAGGCTGAGCAGCCAGAGGAGGAGGAAAGGAGCTGAACAGCCCAGGGTCAGGCTCTTTCTAATCAGGCTGCAGGGAGGGGGGGTCCGGCCCGCCCAGCCCCCAGCCCCATCACTCATGCTGCTTTCTTAATTAGCAGCAAGTGGACAGCAGCTGTCGGTAGCCTGGAGGCTGGAGAGTTATGGACCAAAAGTGGTGAGAGCTAAGGACAGAGCCTGAGCTGAGCAGGGCTGCTCACAGAAGGTTAGGGGCTGGACAGGACTGACTGCTGCCAGTTGTGCCAGGGGGCAACTCAGCACAACCAGGAGCCCTAAAATGCATTATTAAGATGTCCCAGTGCCCATCTGTTAACGACAAACTGCCATCACCCTGCTGCAGCCTCTTCAAAACACCCAGCCAAAATCCTCCAGCGTTGGCTTTACCCTCCCCAGGAAGCAGAGATCTGGAGCAATCTTCCCAGGCCTGTCTGGCAGCTCTGCCAGTTCTAAAAATATGCCTGAGCTTGAACCCACACAAGGGAAGCTGGGCTGAAGGTGGAAGCATCACCCCCCAGGCTGCCAGCAGACTAGCAACACCTCTAAAAACCCTCATCAAACTCACTGCTTAATTACAAACTCAAGGCTTGGAGACTCTGGAAATGAGGAGAACCTTCTGGGAAATTTCTTAAGTCTCCCAACAACAGAAATGACAACAAGATTCCAGCCAGAAAAAGCAGAGAGTTGGGAGAGTGTGAGGCCATCCAGTCA
The DNA here is from genome assembly GCA_013396835.1 of Psilopogon haemacephalus. Lineage (NCBI taxonomy): Eukaryota > Metazoa > Chordata > Aves > Piciformes > Megalaimidae > Psilopogon > Psilopogon haemacephalus. The sequence continues at coordinate 110,330 of VWZI01020010.1, forward strand.
CCCCCATCCCCAGAGACCAGGAGGTGAGATCTGCCACAAAGCTTTTGTGAGAGATTGGGTTGAGCACAAGCAGGAGAGCAAGCCAGGAACAGCAGCCTCGTGTACATCGTTGAGAAGAGCTGATGGAAAGCTTCCCGTGTGTGCACCTTCTCACCCTCCACCCGGTGAAGGGACCAGAGGCAGGGCTACAAAGGACAGTGCCTGGAGAAGCTCTTGACATAGAGCAGCCAAGGTGTGGGCAGCTACAGCCTTGCTGGCTTGCTCTGCTCCTCTAGGTGGCATGCTCTGTGCACACATCACCTGCACCACTGGGCAGGTGCCACCACTGCCCACTCTCACTACCTGAGGGGATCTTGGATGACTCAAACCCATGACCTAACAACCCACTCGCAGAGAATACAGCTCCAGTGATAAACTGGAAAGCCTACAGAAGCTGCGGGAGAAGCAGACATCATCTGACCAAAGTAACAAGTTCAATCACAGCAGTAAATGAACCAAGGGCAGAAGTTGCCCTCACTCCTTCTCACTTCACTCCAGACAGCACTTTCCACCACCACCCATCATGAGGTCAAAAGTACAGAATTCATGCTTGCACAATGCCCTGAAAATGTCCAGCTCCAGCATTACACATTTGCCTGTTTGATTCAGGAAATTGCTGCAGCAGGGGAAAACTGAACCTTCCCCTCCAAATGAGGCAGAAGATCTCACATGTCCCACTGCCACCACCCTCAAGAGCCAAGGAGAAGCTCTGCTGCCTGGGCAAGATGTGGATGTGAGTTCCTTCCCTGGGACATCTATTTGCTGGCACATCCCTAAACATCTCCAGGACAACCCTGCTGAATCAAACCCTTGTGACACAGGCTGGCAGACAGGAACATGAGTGGGTGAAAAACGGAGACAAAGCAAAGGGCAGAGAGAGGTGAGAATGAAGAAATCACATCCTGGTGTCAAGGACAACAAGGAACAGCACCAAGTGCAAAGCAGCTCCAACCCAGAGCTCAGAGGTAGAGTGGAGGAAGTAACTGATTGGGCTGCAAGCATCTCAGCAGCTGTGCTGGGAGCCGATGCTGGCAGGCAGAGGGGAAAGGGTTTTCCCCCTCTGCAGCTTATCTCTGCACACTCAGCTCTAGACAGCTTCGCATCTGAGCACTTCTTGCTCACTCCTATCACAGAGGCAAAGGTCAACAGTTGGGCTACAGCCACCCATGCCCAGGTAGAGCCCACTGGAGCCCAGCACCTCCCTGGCTGCTCCCAGCCCAGCCCAGCCCAGCCCAGAGCCGTTTGGACCAAAGGAACCAGGAAATGGCAAGCACAGAATTCACCACAATGCCATGAATCCAAAGAAGGCTTTGTGATGGGCAGCTCTGCAGTAGTCTTGGCAGAGGTCAGCTCCATGAGTAAAACCAGAGGCAGACTATAACAAGGAGTAGGTCATAGAATCACAGAATGGCAGGGGTTGGAAGGGACCTCTGGAGATCATCCAGTCCACCCCCCCTGCCAGAGCAGAGGCACCCAGGGCAGGGCACACAGGAACACATCCAGGTGGGTTTTGGAAGTCTCTTAGAGAAGGAGACTCCACAACCTCTCTGGGCAGCCTGCTCCAGGGCTCCAGCACCCTCACACCAAAGAAGTTTCTCCTCGTGTTGGGTTCCAGCTTGTGCTCACTGTTCCTTGTCCTATTAAAGCTGGTCTCTAAAGGTCCATTCCAACCTAATGCATTCCATGAAATACATCCCAGGTTCCTGTTCAGGGAACCAAAGTCAGGAAGGTGACAGCATTTCAGGGCTGTCCTCTGCCTAATACCAGCCTTGGCAGAAGCCAGTGTAAGTAACCCTGGTGCTAGGAAATGCTAAAAGCCATGGAGCCAGCTGAGATGCCTGCTTAAGGAAACTGCCACATTGCCCCAACCTGGGGTAAAGCAGAGAAATTTATAGCCTGGAGCCAGAGTCTGGGGAGTGTCCAGACAAGCCTTTACAGATCCAGACCGGCCTGAAGTTAAATACCTCTGTGTAAACTATCCTACAGCCTTGGACAGCAGGAGAACCAGAAGCTTTTTCCCCCACACACACACTATAAAGTCCTGAGCAAGTGAAAATGTGAGAGCAGCTCTCGCTAGAGCCCAGCCACACTTTGCTGCTGCTCACTGCAGCTCCTGCTGCTCCCTTCTGATATTCAAGCTTTGACAAGATTTTTTTTCCAGAGGTCTTACTCAGGCTCAACAGCTGCTCTGGCAACTCCTGCAGTCAGCCTGGACTTCCTGCCCTGGAAGAAAGTCATGCACAGATCTGTGCACAGAAAATCAGCCTCTCTTCGAAACAGTTCACGATTGGGTTTAGCTATCAGCTGGCTCCCTGCCACCGACGCTCCCTCCACCAAGGGTCACACCCTCTGCACGGCTGCAAATGCCAGTGCTGAAAAGGAAGACACTGCACACAAGTTCCCAGGCTAGAGGCTGGGCTGGGGCTGACATTGTTCTGCTAAAAGAATCAAGAGCCGAGGCCAAAATTGTGTTTCCTTTGCCACCTTCCCAGAGGGGCAGGAGAAGAAAAGCAGCCTCAGCTTTCCCCTCCTGCTGCTCCCACGGAGCACAGCTCCAGCATCTATAAAGCACTTCGACTAATCACAGGTGCTGCAGGTTATAGGACTATAGACTCAGGAAGGCTGGGAAGTCCTCGAACATCAAGCCCAACCTTCTACCCAACACCTTCATGGCCACTTGACCACGTCCCCAGATGCCACAGCTACTCATATTTTTAACGCCTCCAGGGATGGGGACTCTACCACATACCTGTGTAGCCTGTTCCAAAGCCTCACCACTCCTGCAGGAAAGATATTCCTCCTAATCTCCAAGGTAAACCTCTCCTGGCACAGCTTTTAGGCCACTTCCTCATCTCCTGTCCCTAGTTACTTGGAAGAAGAGGCCAACACCCAGTTCACTCCAACCTCCTTCCAGGCAGAGCTATAGAGAGCCATTAGGTCTCCTAATGATTACAATTTCCCCCTTCAGTGAGCATGTCCTGCAGCACCAACCAGACCTTCTGCCAGCTAAGAGGAGGTCTGGAACCCTTTGGATGCTGACAGATGCGGAGTCCTCAACCAGACATCTCCTCCTGCAGCCACGCTGCTCACAATGCTGCCCCAGTGAGACAGGGTGGCAGGACAAACATCATTGTATTAATTGCCTCTGTTGATTAACCAGCCCAAGAATGGCCTCGTTTCAATCACAGCCTTTCTAAGACAGCACTGAAAAGCTACAGTAAGTGTGGAGAGGGATGAGTCAACAGATAAAATACAAAAGCATTTGTGAGAGACTCTGGCTGGAGTAATTTGATAAGCTGCAGAGCTACTCAGAATGCTGCTCTTTATTGACAGAGCTGGCCCAGGCAGCCCTCAGCTGGCCTTTATCTTTCAGCCTTGGTTCCTGCAAGCTCTCCAGCCAAAACCAGGCACACACACACAGGTACTGTTACCTTGGCAAAGGGGAGAGGTGGGGAGAGATGTGCAAGCAATCTGGAAATAGTTCAGAAAGTGGAATTAGAGCCCAGCCCCTCTCTGGTGGAGACCTTTCAATGGGTCCCCTCTACATTGTGGAGTCACAGAACTGTCAGAGTTGGAAGGGAGCTCAAGGATCATTCAGTTCCAACCCCCCTGCCATGGAATGGACCTCAGGGATCATTCAGTTCCAACCCCCTGCCATGGAAGGACCTCAGGGATCATTCAGTTCCAAACCCCCTGCCATGGAAAGGACCTCAGGGATCATTCAGTTCCAACTCCCCTGCCATGGAAGGGACCTCAGGGATCATTCAGTTCCAACCCCCCTTCCACTAGATCAGGTTGCTCAGAGACACATCCAGCCTGGCCATAAAAACATCCAGGGATGAAGCTTCCAGCACCTCCCTGGGCAACCTGCTCCAGTCTCTCACCACCCTTACGGTGAACGACTTCTTCCAAACCTCTAAGCTAAATCTCCTCTCCTCCAGCTTGGATCTTTCCTTGACCCTGGGGAGTGAAAGGCCTCACACCCCACAGGTAAATACACCCCTGGGGGCTTGGGGGTCAGAGGGAGGCAGGAAGCACTGGAGGGGCACCACTGCCAAGCCTCTCCCCCTGCCCTTCCTTGGCCAAAGGCTCTCCGTGGTGCCACCTAAGGTCAGGAGATTCAGGTTACTGCAAGAATGCCACGGTAAACCTGATACCTCTCCCAGCCCAAACCATCTGCAATCCATCTTTTAAGGCTGAGATAATTCCTCCTGGGGGAATTATCCACTAATCAGTTTTTATCTCCAAGCTCAGTCCTCATGCTCGCAGCTAGCCCAGAGCTCAGCCTTGCAGAGCTTTTGGTCTCTCTCTCTTCTCCCCCCCGAGGCCACGGAAACAACAGAAGTCTCCCCACAGGATGGGCCTGAAAATCCATTTGGTGGCAGCCCCATGACAAAAGGCAGGTCAGAGCTAAGGGGACCGGCAGCAATTCACCAGCCAACAGACCCTTGGTGCAGCCAAGGTGGAGACGCACAAAGCAAAGCTTCACCTTCACTGGGCTGGCCTCTTGCACAGGGAACCTGAGCCTGGGTTTGCCTCTCCAGGATTTTTTGAAGCAGGATAAAAACTAAGCAAGCCCAGAATGCACAGAAGGGGAAAAAAAAAAGGAAAAAAGGAGGCAGAGACTCCAGTGTTCCCTTCCCCCCCAAATGCACATACACAGAAAGAGGTCAGCCCTGACTTTTTGGCTCTTAAAGCACACTCCTGCTGTTCTGTTCAATATTTGTCACAGCCAAGTGTGAAACTCAAGAGCAGCATGTGGTCAAGTGAGTAAACACTCTGGCTTCTGCAGGCCCTCTCCCCTACTTATTATAGCTCATCCTTTTGCTGCAGCCCTGCCCTGTTCCAGCAAAGCATTTCAGACCTATCCACTGCTCAGCTGCTATGGAACTGCTTCCTTCCATTCCCTCACCCACGGCAGCAGGAAATTCAGGGGCACCTCCATCACCCACAGCAGGTATCCCTGTTCTGCAGGGGCTGCACAAGAAGATGTGCCCAGCTGAGGCCACATCTGGAATACTGTGTCCAGTTTTGGGCCTCCCGTGTCAAGAAGGACCTCAGGGAGCTGCCTGAAAGCGTCCAGCAGAGAGCCACAAAGCTGCTGCAGGCAGTGGAGCATCTCCCGGGGAGGGCAGGCTGAGGGGGCTGGAACTTGGAGCTGGGAGCAGAGCAGCCTGAGGGCTGCCCTCAGTGCTGTGCTAAAGATGTGCAGGGATGGAGCCAGGCTCTGCTCAGGGATGGCCAAGGACAGGACAAGGGGCCCTGGGTACCAGCTGGAGCAGAGGAGGTGCCACAGGAACAGAAGAGAAAACTTTACCCTGTGAGGGTGCTGGAGCCCTGGAGCAGGCTGCCCAGGGAGGCTGTGGGGAGACTTTCCAGACCCACCTGGATGTGTTCCTGTGCCCTGCCCTGGCTGCCCCTGCTCTGGCAAGGGGGGGTGATCTCCAGAGATTCCCTTCCAACCCCTACCATGCTGTGATTGATGCAAACCCCTCCAAAGCCCAGACAGAGCTGTTGGTCCCCTGCATTTCAGCCAGAAGCCAAAGCCATGAGTGCCAAACTCGCAGTGAGCAGCAGCAACCACAGCAGTGTCACCATTTTGCTTTAGCTGATTTTCAGTTTTGATGAGTTTAAGTAAAAAAAACCAAACCCCCATTCAACCAAAACTCAGCTTCTTCCGAGAAGCAAATCACTGAACTGGCCCCCCAAAAAAATCCCATTTTTACCCAAGTGCAAAAGGGAAATTCTGGAGATTCTTCAGCTGGCATGGCTGAGGATAAATGGCACTTTCCAGCTGCACACGTGAGGCTATTTTGGGAAAGAGAGAGCTTTTTTCATTCCCTCTGGTGCATTTAATAACATCTAAACATCATAGCTTAAAATAATCCTGAGAGATAAAGCAGCTCAGACCTTCCTCTCCCATACAGCCGTGCCACAACCAAGCCTCTACCCTCCCCTAGGGTAAACCAGCAGGGATGGAGCAAAAGGAACCATTCACACATGAGAGCTGAAACCTCCCAAGCCAGCCCCATTTGTTTCACTCTGCAAGTATTGACAGATGAGTAATGAAAGCTGCTGCAGACACAGAGCTCTTCTCTCAGGCACCAGCAGTTAATAAACCACAACCACAGCTGCAAAAATATTAAGGAACTTAACTAAATGGCTCCTTCAAGGGCAGAGGCTTGCAGGCAGGGCCAGGTCTTGTGCTTTGTGATCATCCCAAAGGTTAAGATCACAACGTGCAGCATCCACACAACCCAGAGCTCTTTTTCTGGCTGCCAGCTGATTCTGTGAGTTACAAGAAAGAACCAGAGAAGCCTCCTGGCTGGAAGAGTCCTTTCAGACCATCCAGTCCTGCCATTCTCTAACCCTACCAAGGCTGGGGCTAAACCATGGCCCTCAGCACCACATCTCCACCTGCAGGGATGGGGATTAGTCAACCACCTCCCCGGGCAGCCTTTGCCAATCTTTGAGAACTCTTCCAGTGAAGAATTTTCTTCTAACATCCAACCTAAATCTTCCCTGGAGCAACTTGGGCCATTAGCTCTTGTCCTAGCACTTCCCTGGGAGAAGACACCAGTCCCTACCTCACTCCAACCTCCTTTCAGGGAGCTGTAGAGAGTGAGAAGGTCTCCTCTCAGCCTCTTCCAAATTACCAACCCCAGTTCCCTCAGCTGCTCCTCACCAGCTTCACTGCCCTTCTCTAGACCTGCTCCAGCCCCTCAGTGTCATTCTGGTAGTGAGGGGCCCACAACTGCACCCAGCACTCAAAGCAAGACCCCATGATGGGCAGGAGGAAAGGTCCTTCCTGAGCCTCACTGTGGGGACATCCCTCAGGTATTTGCTTCTTTTCCCCTTCTCTATCATCTTAACTTCAGCTAGGACAAAAGGTGTCAAATGTCCATTTGGGAGGTAACCCTGAGCACAGGTACTTGTGGGCAGCTGCCAGAGAAGCTTTTTTTTTTTCCCTTACACACAGAGTGAAAAGCCACAACACCCCCAGGCCATGGGAGAGGCCACACCAGTGTCTGGTCCAGGAGCTGGTGCTCGCCAGGCTGCCAGCCAAGAAGGAGATCAGAGAAGTTCTCCTGTGTCTCACTTGTGGTAGAGCTGATGTCCCCAGGGAGCCCTAGCAGTGAAATGCATCCCTCAGATTGGAGGTCTAATGAACAAGGCTGTAATTCAGGATCAAACTCAAGAGTCAGAGCTGCCAATGCACACTGAAAGGATTTATACAGAGCTCTCAGCCCAGCCAGGCAGGAGCAAACCCATCCGAGTTTAAAGCCTACTTGGAAACACAAACAGGCAGCCAGGAGAACCAAACTCTCCCTTTGCAGGTTGCATGGACACTTGGATGGTCAAATGCAGTGCAAGATCAGAGGGCTGGAGCAGCTCTGCTACAAGGGCAGGCTGAGGGGGCTGGGAGTGTGCAGCCTGGAGAGGAGAAGGCTCCAGTGGAACATAAGAGCTGCCTGCCAGTGTCCTGCTGAGACCTCATCTTGAGCACTGCCTTCAGTCTGGGGCTTCTCAGTTTCAGATGGAGAGGAAGAAGGTCCAGCAGAGGGTTCTGAGGATGCTGAGGGGACTGCAGCACTGCCTGATGAGGAGAGGCTGAGAGACCTGGGGCTGCTTAGTCTGGAGAAGGGAAGACTGAGAGGGGATTGAATCAATGTTTGTAAATCTCTGAGGGGGTGAGGAGTGGGGGGACAGGCTCTGCTCACTGCTCCCTGCCATAGGCCAAGGAGCAATGGATGGAAGCTGCAGCACAGGAGGTTGCAGCTCAACACCAGAGGCAACTTCTTGCCTGTGTGGGTCCCAGAGCAGTGGCACAGGCTGCCCAGAGAGGTTGTGGAGTCTCCTTGTCTGGAGCCTCTGCAGACTCTGTCTGGATGTGTTCCTGTGTGACCTGAGCTAGGCTGGATGGTCCTGCTCTGGCAGAGGGCTTGGACTTGATGAGCTCTTTGTGTCCCTTCCACCCCCTGCCATCCTCTGAGCCTGTGTTCCTGTTATCTCCCCATCCTTAACCTGACAAACTTCAGTTCACGCAGAGCAGAGAACAAAGGATGATGCAACCCAAGGCAAACTGTGGCTCAGCATCATCCTCCTGCTAGCTGAAGGCCACTGCTGGATGGACTCACTGAGCAGTGCCTGGCATGGGCTGGAATGCCCTCTCCAAGCAGAGCTGATGCATTGATTTCCCTGGGTGCCCTTTGTTACATCATCTTTGGGTCGCAAAGGAAACTTTCTAAATATGGAACAAATTCCTGAGGCTATTTTACCACCTCTTGGGGCAGCCAGGACAGGGCAGCCTGAGAAGGAGAAAACAAAGCATCAAAAGGTAGGAGATAAAACAACGCCCTGGCAATGGCCTCCTTTTAATTGGTATTAATTAGTAAAAACTACCTGCAAAACACACTTGGAACTACACATTCAGTCCCTTAGTGAAACTCCACCAAGGTTTAATCAACCAACCAAGTTGCAGCAGCTGTTACTCCAACTTTACCAACTAGTCTGATTTTAACCTCTACTGATTTTTTTTCTCCCCCCATTCTTTCCAGGAGCCTAAAAAAAAAAAAAAAAAAAAAAAAAAAAACCCCTCAAAACTCAGAAAATTCTCATCTGTTTTCTTTCCAAACCCAAGGTTTTTGTACACAGGAAGGATGAACTGAAAGATTCTCGTCCAGAATATAAACAGGACTGGTTCAATGGATGTGTTAAGCAGGCAACAAAGGGCATAACCCCTACATGGAGCCTTCAGAGAGAAAGGCTGAGAGCAGGAGGGTGCAGGCAGGCTGCAGCCTTTCTGCTTCAGCAGAATAAGGAATCAGAATTTCCTCAGAGCCACTGACAGCCACAGCAAGATGTTAACCTGAGTGACAGAATGCCCTGGCACCAGAAAAGCTCCACACAAAGCTGCAGGGACCAGCACCCAGGTAAAAGATAAATCAAAAGATGGATTGGGTTGATTCACTGAGCCCCAGCCCCAGCATTAGGAAATTTCTCTGAGTGTCACTCCTGCTCAGGCAGCCCTCCCAGAGGCTTGAAAGGGGAACTCAAAAAGTGAAAAATGTAAACCCAAAAATGTGACTTAAGACTTGGAGTGCTCATCCAGCTCTTGTCAGCTCTCAAATCTTCACCATCACAGAATGGGTTGGGTTGGAAGGGACCTTAAAGCTCATCCAGTCCCAAGCCCCCTGCCATGGGCAGGGACACCTCCCACCAGCCCAGGCTGCTAAAGGTCTCATCCAGCCTGGCCTTGAACACCTCCAGGGAGAAGGACATCTACAACATCCCTGCTCAGGTTGCCCTGAAGGGAGGTTGTGGATGTCCTTCTCCCTGGAGATGATCAACACCAGGCTGGACAGGAAAAAAATAATCATCCAACCTGTCCTTGAACACCTCCAGGGAGGGCACATCCACAGCCTCCCTGGGCAGCCTGTGCCAGTGTCTCCCTAGCCTCAGTGGAAAGAATTTCTTCCTAACCTCCAGTCTCAATCTGCCCTCCTCTCCAACCCACTCCCTCTCATCCTTACAGGCCCTTGATGAGCTCTTTGCCATCCTGTGTGATCCTGTGACCCACCAACACTCTCTGCAGACTCGGGGCCATCATTCCTCTCTCACACAGAGGAACTGTCTCAGTGTCACAGCACAAGCAGGGCTCAGAAAGGTGCTCTGCAGAGGGATGCTACGGGTCAGGCCCTGCAGCTGTGCTCCTGCAGGAACCTGAACAGCAGCAGTGCAGAACATTCCTTTGGCAGCAGGTCCCAGCCTGCAGGATCCCTGCAGCTTTTCCGGATTGCTGAAATTCATCTCCTGTCTCTTTGCCTTGGAACAGGCTCCTGTGAAATCTGCTGGGAGCCTCCTCCCTGCCCACTTTCCCTGTTGTCCTCTCTCTGTCTTTTCCTATCTGCTGTGCTTGCACGCAACTGAGCCTTCAGCTCCCTCCTCTTCTAACACCTGGGGGCTGAGCAGCCTCTGGCTCCTTTTCTACTCACTCCATCAACACCTCCCCTTTGTGATGTCCCTTTTTCCTTCTCTGGCCACCTTTTCACACATCTTGGAGTTCTGGGGCTGCAAATTCCAGCGTGCAAGGGTGAATAAATCTGATACTCCTCCAGTCAGCTCTCCCTTTTCCTCTAATCTCTACTAAAGCTCAAATCCTGCCTCCAGTGCTGCTGTCCCCAGCAGAAGGAGGGCACAGAGCTGCTGGAGTGAGGGCAGAGGAGGCCACAAAGATGCTGCAAGGGCTGGAGCAGCTCTGCTGTGAGCACAGGCTGAGGGAGCTGGGGGGGTGCAGCCTGGAGAGAAGGCTCCAGGGGGACCTCAGAGCTGCTGCCAGTGCCTGAAGGGATCCTGCAGGAAGGTCACAGAGGGACTTATGCTGAGGGTGTCTGGAGACAGGCCAAGGAGAGTAGGTTTATACCAGGTCTTAGGAAGATGAAGTTCTTCAGTACAGACCCTGGAATAGGTTGTCCAGAGAGGCTGTGGCTGCCTCCTCCCTGGGGGTGTTCAAGGCCAGGATGGATGAGGCCTTGGGCAACCAAGTCTAGTTGAGAGGTGTCCCTGCCCATGGAGCTGCCCGCCCAGACTCTCACTACCCTCACACTGAAGAACTTCTTTGTCAGCTCCAGTCTAGCCCTGCTCTGCCTCAGCTTCAACCCATTCCTCATTCTCCTGTCTCTAGCCACAGAGAAAGCCAACAGAATTTCAGCTCAAAACTTCCAAAAAGGTGAACAAAACCCCAAAGAAACCTGAAAAAAAAAAAAACCAAACCAGCTGCAGATTGAGTCCCTTCCCCAGAAAGGGACACTGAGGCTCCTTCCACACCTGCAATGCTCTGCCCTCTGTCAGCAGAGCCCTGCTGACAGCCTGCAGGTCCCTCACAAGTCAGAAATGCTCTTTGCAAGGCAAGCAACAGACCCAGGTGAGGGCCATTTGTGAGACCACCTTGACTGACAGTGAACTTCCACTCACCTCTCTGCTGTCAGGAGCCAGGCAGAGTTCCCACCCCAGAAAGATGTCACCAACAGGCATCTTTAGCCCCTGTGGGCCAGAGAAAAGGACTGCACCGAAAATAAATTTAGCAATTGCTTCCATTTTCTGCTTTTTCAGGGGTTAAGGCACGACCCAGCTGCTTCACATTCCAGCAGGCTTCAGCTGTCTCTCTACTCCACTCCTCAGCCGCTTTCTTACGACTGCTACAACCATCTCAGTCTTGCAGCAGTTATCCCACAGGCCACATTTCTGAGCACTCCAGGCCCAGAGCTGTGTCTGGCATGGAGAGACACAAAGCTGCCCTCAGGATGGGAATTCTCTGGCCTCCTGAGCTGTTCCTATTTTGCCACTTTCCTTACGAGCAGAGTCCTCCTGGAATTAGCCTGAGATGTTTACACCACCAACACTAAAGGATGAGACCTCGGAGGTGAAGCTGCTTATCAGGCCAATGCTTATCACACAAGGGTGGGGGTTGGAAGGGAGCTTCAGAGCTCATCAAGAGCAGCTTCTACCAGTAAAAAGTGAAGACAAAAGCATTTTCAGTCTGCTGGGAATCACACACCCAGCAGAATCCCCAGCAGACCAGACTGCACCATCCCAACCAAGCCCCAGCAGCTTCCAGGGGATATGAAAACCCTGCAGAAAATTACAAGACGAAGACTGAAAGCATCATCAAGGAGAAGAAAGCCTCAAAGTTTGGTACCCTTAAGGTCTTTGGGTTTACCAAAGGGTGCTCCTGGACGGACCTGAAGAGCTTTTCCTTTAGGCCTGAGAGCATCCAACTGCTGCCTGATTCTCCCCGAATCAGTGCAGAGCAGCCCAGCCCCCTGGAGCACATAAATCCATCAGGTAAATACAGGAATTCGTGGATTGCCATGGCAACAGGAAAGCCAGCAGGATCTGTGACCTTCTCCACTCCTTCTTGGCATCCCTAGCTCAGCTTTTAGCTCACAACTACCCAACTAACTCGGGCAAGAACAAATATTTCCTGACACAGAGATGAGAAGCCACAGTTTGGAGGAGAGGGAGCCCAGTGCTGGGTGCCTGTCACAGATGCTAAAACCATTCCAGTGCCATTCCTGCTCTTCCAGTCAGGGAGGGCTCTGCTTTGAAGCAGAATTTGGAAGTCTCTGGCTGGAGCCAGACAAAGGAGTGAACACAACCCACACCGTGCTGTTCTCCACCAGCAGCTGGCTCCTCTGCTCTCCAAAGCACCGCTTTGAATTGCTCCACAGTGACCCTTCTGCTGATTAAAGAGCAGCACTGAGAGGCTCCGGAGGGAGCCTTGTCTGCTCCTCCTGGGTGGACAGGATGGAAGCTGTTATCTCTAATCACTCCTTATTGCTTTTTATTAAGTGCCAACAAGGTGTTTCATTTACGGATGGAGGGAGCAGCTGTGTGCAATCTAACCCCACCAGGTAATACTTTTTTTCCCTAGCAGCCTGACCAGATGAACATGCCCAGGCTCCAAGCCTGCAAGTGTTCAAAACCAGGCTGGATGGGGCCTTCAGCAGCCTGGTCTGGTGGCAGGCAGACTGCAACTGGCTGATCTTACAGGTCCCTTCCAACACAAACCATTCCAGCATTCACAGAATGGTTTAGGTTGAAAGGGACCTCAAAGCTCAGCCAGTTCCAACCCCCTGCCATAGGCAGGGACACCTCTCACTAGACCTCTCACTAGGTCGCTCAAGGCTTCATCCAACCTGGTCCTGAACACTTCCAGGGAGGTCTTTGATCCCATTCTGTGCTTCTGTGCTCCATAACCTTCCTGGGCAACCTGTGCCAGTGTCTCACCACCCTCACTGCAAACAACTTCCTTCTAACATCCAGTTTCAATCTCCCCTCTGCCACTTTAACCCCATTCCTCCTCCTCATCCTCTCATTACCAGACCTTGTCACTAGTCCCTCCCCAGCCCTCCTGTAGCCCCATTCAGATCCTGGAAGGCCATTCCAAGGTCTCCTGGCAGCCTTCTCTTCTCCAGGCTGCAGAGCCCCAACTCTCTCAGCCTGTGCTCAGAGCAGAGCTGCTGCAGCCCTCCCAGCATCTTGGTGGCCTCCTCTGGACTGGCCCCAACAGTTCCATGTCCTCCTTCTCCGAGCCCATGAGCTGAGAGTCAAAGCAAAGCCCAAGCCCATTGCAAAGCCTGCCAGGATGGTTTGCTAGCAGGCAACAGCCTCTCTTTTATTTAACAACATAATGGAGTTTTGCATCCATTTCCGTTCCCAGAAGAAGAAAACAAATTCAGAATGTACACAAGCAGGCAGACCTTAGCCCCGGCAGGGTTTGCTCGGGGACTCTCTCTCCTTTGTTCTGCTACTGTATACATTTTGACAAATATTATCCCAGAATTACTGTGGTGTTTATTTGGTGACGCCATTAACCCAACTGGTTGTGTCAAGCAGGAGTTCAAACACTCAAGAAGAGCAATCAAGGCTGCCAACAGCTGGCTTCCAGCCCTCCTCCACTCCCCAGGTCTGCCTCTTCCCCTCCAGCTTACATTTGGACTGCAGTTGTGGGGTTGTTGGATTTTTTTTTTTTTCTTTTAAGCATCCTTCATAGAACCACAGAATGGTAGGGGTTGGAAGGGACCTCTGGAGACCATCCAGACCAATCCCCCCCTGCCAAAGCAGGATCACCCAAGGGCAGGTCACACAGGAATGCATCCAGATGGGGCTTGAAAGTCTCTAGAGAAGGAGACTCCATGAGCTCTGTGAGCAGCCTGCTCCAGGGCTCCAGCAGCCTCACACCAAAGAACTTTCTCCTCATTCCTGGGTCCCAGTTTGTGTCCCTTGCCCCTTGTCTAGGACACCACTGAAGAGAAACTAGCACCTGGAAAAGGCCTCTAAGGTCATCAAGTCCAGCCCTTTACCCCAGCATGTCCATGACCACCAGACTATGTGCCCAAAGTGCCACATCTTATTCTATTCTATTCTATTCTATTCTATTCTATTCTATTCTATTCTATTCTATTCTATTCTATTCTATTCTATTCTATTCTATTCTATCTACTTATTAAAGAACCACAGAACATCAGGGGTTGGAAGGGACCTCCAGAGATCATCCAGTCCAACTCCCCTGAAAGAAATGAAAGCTCAAGCAGTTGGCAGAGGGCAGCTCCCCAGACTCACAGCTCCTCTCCCTCTGCAAACCATCACCACAAAACACACCCAGCAGAAGGAACACCTCTGCACCAAAGCTTCATCCACTGCACCTTCACACCTCCACCTCTACAGCACTGACCTGGGGCTGGCTCCTGCACCAAGCCTCCAGCTCCTCAGTGTGCTGCAAGGTCAGGCTGGGCAGTCCAGGGGGGCCTGGGTGGTATTTTTGGCCTTTCTGCTCTCCTGTTTATGGAACCATGCTGCGTCTGTGTGTGTCTGGAGTCATCTTCCTGCCTCTCAGCTCCTCAGGCTGCTGCGCTGCTCTGCAGTTATATTTACTACTCTCACAGGGTTATTTACTGCACATGAATAAACAAACCATCATCACTTATTTATACGTCTGTCACTGCTGTCTGCACAGCCAGCAGCACCTACCAAAATGCCAGCCCAAACCCACCTGCCAAAATCCAAACTCAAACCCACCTGCCAAAATCCCAACCCAAACCCACCTGACAAAATCCCAGCCCAAACCCACCTCTAGCATAAACACAGCACCACAGAATTGCCTACACTGGAAGAGACCTTCAAGATTAAGTCCAATCGTTGCTCTAACACTGACAAGTCCTCGACTAATCCATGTCCCTGAGCACCACATCTACACAACTCCTAAGTATCTCCAGGGATGGAGACTCCACCAACTCCCTGGGCAGCCTGTTCCAATGCCTGCTAACCATTTCAGTGAAGAAATTCTTCCTAATATCCAACTGAAACTTCCCCTGGTTCGACTTGAAGCCATTTGTGACTTTGGTTAAAGAGCCCAACCCCACTGCACCACAACCTCCTCTCAGGGAGCTGTAGAGAGCCATGAGGTCTCCTCTTCTCCAGGCAATGAGGTCTCCTCTCAGCCTCCTCTTCTCCAGGCAATCAGGTCTCCTCTCAGCCTCCTCTTCTCCAGGCAATCAGGTCTCCTCTCAGCCTCCTCTTCTCCAGGCTAAACACCCTCAGCTGCTCCTCCCCGGACTCTTCCCCAGCTTCCTTGCCTTTCTCTGGACCAGCTCCAGCCCCTCAGTGTCCTGCCGGGGCTGGCCCCAGGTCCATCTGTGCTGCTAACACCTCCCTTCCTCAGCACTCACCTCCTGGGCAAACAGTCGCAGTGATGCTGAAGAAAAGCACAGAGGAGACAAAGGCAAAGCACAGCAGGGTGCTGGGGGCTGCGGGATGGAGCTGTGCTGTCTCTGGGCTCCCGTTCCTGCCCTGATGGGCACACACTTGTCAGGCTCAGCGCCGGGAGCTGAGCTCTGCCTGCGCTGGCTGCCAGCCTGTGGCTGCTCCACAAACCCACAGCACAGGAAAACAGAGCCAGACACAGAACAAAACCAGGATCAAATGCTCCTGCTGAGACCACACCTGGAACACTGCACCCAGTTCTGGGCTGCCCAATTCAAGAGAGTCTGGGATCTGCTGGAGAGAGTCCAACGGAGAGCTGTGAGGATGATGAAGGGGCTGGAACTTCTCTCTAACCAAGGCCTGGGACTGTTTAGTCTTGAGAAGGCTGAGAGGGGATCTGATCAGTGTCTATAAATGTCTGAGGGGTGGGTGCCAGGATGAAGGTGCCAGGCTCTGTTTGGTGGGGCCCAGTGATGGGACAAAGAACCTCCCCATCTTATCCCAGACTCTGCCTTACAGGCAAAGTGAACTGGAAAGATCAGTGATGGGGGCTAGAAGCAGAATGGATTAGTTGGGTTACACAGACCCTGCTGGAAGCCAGGGAGAGACCAACAGCCAGAGCTCAGACTTCAGTGACTCTGTCCTACCTATATTTACGTCCTTGCTTTTATACATCTCAGCAAACCTACGAGTGAAGCAGACATCACCCTCGTTTTCTCTTCACAGCCTAGAAGCTATTTTTTTTCTCATTAAAATATTCCAATTTAGCCTCAAACCAGCACAAGTAGGCACAAGCTGGAACCCAGGAGGTTCTAGCTGAAGATGAGGAGAAAGTGTTTTGGTGTGAGGATGCTGGAGCCTTGGAGCAGGCTGCTGGGAGAGGCTGTGCAGTCTCCTCTGGAGGCTTTCAAACCCCATCTGGATGTGTTCCTGGGTTGTGACCTGCCCTGGGTGACCCTGCTCTGGCTGGGGGGGAACTGGACTGCAGCATCTCTGAAGGTCCCTTCCAACCCCTACCATTCTGTGATTCCATGGTCACGGAAGGACAGATCCAGAACCAAGCCAGGATGAAGCAACCAAACCCAGCCAGCACTGCTCCCAGCTTCATTGCTTTGGGAGAGGAATCTTTGCTGAGCAGGTGGCTGCTGTCCTGGGCAGCCTGACCACTGCACCTGTGATTCCATGGTCAGAGAAGGACAGATCCAGATCCAGAACCAAGGCAGGATGAAGCAACCAAACCCAGCCAGCACTGCTCCCAGCTTCATTGCTTTGGGAGAGGAATCTTTGCTGAGCAGGTGGCTGCTGTCCTGGGCAGCCTGACCACTGCACCTGTGATTCCATGGTCAGAGAAGGACAGATCCAGATCCAGAACCAAGGCAGGATGAAGCAACCAAACCCAGCCAGCACTGCTCCCAGCTTCACTGCTTTAGAAGAGGAATCTTTGCTGAGTGGGTAGCTGCTGCCCTGGGCAGCCTGACCACTGCACCTCACATCCCCTGACCCCAGCCTGCTCCCCCCCAGGTTGGAGACTGCCAAGCTGCTGCTCCTCACAAACAGCACATCCAAAACAACATCGATTTTCTTTTTTTCTTTTTCCTTCCCCCCTCTGCTAATTAAATGCAACATAATTAAACTAAATAACTTCGCTGCTTGATTTGCAAAGCACTAATTGAATCTTTAAACATGCTGCTCCCGCTACATGGGGAAAAAAAAACAAAAAAAACAAACCAGAGGCATTCAAAGCATCTAAAGTGACAACTGAGAACCAGCCACGACTCCAGCAGCACAGAGAGACAATCTGAGCCCTGCCTGAGCCTCTTCTGAGCGCAGCCTCCCCCGGCTCTGGCGCTAGGCGAGCACTGCAGGCGAGGGGAGAGCTGGGCAAGAGAGAGGCAAACCCACAGCAAGCTCCCTCTGACATTTAGCCCAGGTCCTGTCCCTGTTTTTGTTGTTGGTTTTGGTTTTTTTTTTTGCATCGTGCACAAGCAGCAGCAGAGGAAAGTTGGAGAAGTTGCCATGAATCGGTGCGGGTAGGCCCCAAAGCGCTGCAGCGCTCAGGCTCTGCTGATGCTCTGCTGCATGGGGAAGGGTGGCAGGCTGCGGGAAAACGAACAAAAACCGCAGGACAAAAGGGGTGGAAAGGGAAGAAAAAAAAAAACAACAACAAAAGAAGAAAAAAGCAGAGGAGAAGACAAAAAAGGCAGAGGCAGCCGGCGGCAGGGCAGCACAGCAGCAGTGCCGGCAGCGGGGCCGCCGAGCACAGCATCCCCCGCTCCGCTCCGCTCCGCT
>VWZI01020010.1:128707-139619 GCA_013396835.1 Psilopogon haemacephalus
GCTGCGGCCACCGCTGCTGCGGGCAGGCTGGACAGGAGCGCCGCTGCGGGCACCGCTGCTGCGGGCACTGCTGCTCCGTCCCGGGGCTCTGCGGAGGGCGTGCGGGAGCCCTGAAAGGAACAGACGGCTCCGGGGCAGCCCTGGGACTCTTGCGGTCATGCAGTCACAGAATGGCTTTGGTCGAGAGAGACCATGGAGGTGATCGAGTCCGACCGGTGCCGCAGCACCGCTCGGGCGCACCGAACCCTGTCCCTCAGCACCGCACCTGTAAGGCTCTCTAACATCTCCAGGCATGGGCACTCCACGGCTGCCGTGGGCAGCCCCAGTGCAGGGCTGGACAACCCATCTGGAGAAGAATTGCTCCTGGTGGGGATGGCCCTAGGCACCCATAAATGGCTTATGAGTGTGCTTGAAAATTGACTCACTTCTACAGCTTAATTAGGGCAACTGAACCGCGGCAGCACCTTGACTTGCAGCCAGTGCCCTCTGCTATGGTGCCAGTAAGCCTGGTGAACCCTCACAGGCTGTTTACAGCTCCCTGAAAGCAGGTTGCAGCCAGGTGGGGATTGGTCTCTTTTCCAAGGGACGAGCAACAGGACAAAAGGAAATGGTCTCAAGTTGCACCAGGGAAGGTGTAAGTTGGACATCAGAAGAAGATCCTTGACTGAAAGGGTTCTCAGGCACTGGAACAGGCTGCCCAAGGAGGTGGTTATATCCCCATCCCTGGAGGTGTTTAAAAGCCATGGAGATGCAGTGCTGAGAGATGTTCCTGTGCACCAGTCTTGGTGGAGCTAAAGAACGGTTGGACTGGATGGTCTGAAAGGTATTTTTCCAGCCCAACTGGCTCTGTGATCCATCACCTGAATCACTCAGGAGGTTGCCGTTTTGGCAAGGTTCACAGACAGCTTTGAAAGAGACTTTCCAGCTCCTCACACACCTGAGGCTGGGCACAAGCTACAGGAGTCACAGACTGCATTGGGTTGCAAAGGACTCTCAAAGCTCATCCTGCCCAACCCACCCCTGCAGCCAGCAGGGACACCTCCACCTAGACCAGGCTGCCCAAGGCCACACCAAGTCTAGTGAGATCATTTCTAAGAGAAAGAAGTGTGCATGTGTCCCTCGTTAATTCTTTCTCTCTCTGTGTGTAGAGTTCCTGGGTGCATTTGCTTAATAAACCCAAAGGAGGGGGGGGGGAAAAAGGGAAGAAAAAAAAAAAATTGGGGCCAGATTCTTCTCTCCCTCACCCTGGTGTAAGTGTGGCTGTTGTGCAGCCAGGCTGAGCTGACTCACCACTATTAGCGATAGTAACTGGGAGCTGTAGTGGCTGCCGCCGGTGCGAGCAGCCCTGGCTGTGAGTACGCACAGGAAGCAGAGGGGTGAAGCAAGAAGCTGCTATTCTTACACCCTGCGTCTTCAGGCTTGGGTGAGGAAGAAGCCTGTGTGCAATAATGTGAGATATGAACGGAGCAGCTCCTAAATTGGAAGGTCTTTTCATAGTCTCTGTTATAAAAAGCCCCGTGTCTGCCCGGGATGTGTTGCCTCCGGGGGATGCTGGAGTTCCTCTCTTGCTTTTTCTGCATTCAAATGTTGAAGCACAAGGCTGGGAAAAACCTGAGGCTTCCCAAAATCCCTTCGAGTCAGCTGGAGAAGGGGAAAAAAAAAACCAATAAAAAACCCCACACCAGCCCAGAGCTGGGTGTGTGACTATGGCTGTGTTGTTATCACAGAGTCATGGGACTCTTTCAGTTGGAAGAGAGCTCTAAAGACCATCCCAGCCCAACCTTCAGCCCAGCACCACCACAGCCATGAAATTATGTCCTCAACTGCTATGTCCACACATTTCTTGAACAGCTCCAGGGATGGAGACTCCACCACCTCCCTGGGCAGCCTCTGCCAATCCCTGACCACTCTTACAGCAGAAAAAAATTGTTCCTAATCTCCAACCTAACCCTCCCCTGGCATAATTTCAGGCCATTTCCTTTCCTTCTATCACCTGAGACTGGGGAGAAGAAGTCAACCCCCACCTGGCTCCAATCTCCTTCCAAGGAGCTGTAGAGAGCAATGAGGTCTCTCCTCAGCCTCCTCTTCCCCACATTAACCAACCCCAGCTCCCTCAGCTGCTCCTCCCCAGCCCTGTTCTCCAGACCCTTCCCCAGCTTCATTGCCTTTCTCAGGCAATGCTCCAGCTCCTCAATGTCCTTCTTGGAGCAAGAGCCCCAAAACTGAACGCAGTATCTGAGGTGTGTTCAGCACACAGAAGATCCAGCAGACAGAAACTGCATCTCCAGAGGGTCATTTCCTGCAGTGGGTCACTGAACTTCACAGCTGAGCCAGCGACCAGGGAAGTTGTGTGAGAAATGCCAGGAGCTCCCGAGCTGTGCCACCAGAACAGACTTCTCCTGCCCTCTAGTGCCCTGCCCCTCTGCTTCTCCCAGCCCAGCCTCAGCTCTCCTGCTCTCCTCCGGCATCTGGGGCGGTGCAGTGTCTGTCCCCGCAGAGATGCCAGCAGCTGGCAGCCGTTCGGCCCCAAAGGCAGCTGCCCGAGTGGGCTCCGAGTGGGCAATGCAGTTCAGCCAACAGCCTGGGGAAGAGAAGGCTCCTGGAGCACTGCAGTGGCATTGCAGTGCTTAGAGGGGTCTGCAGGAAAAACAAAGAGAGGCTTTGTCAAGGAGTGCAGGGATAAGCCAAGGAGTGAAAGAGAGGAGATGTAGATGAGACAGGAGGAAGGAACTCTTTACTGTGAGGCTGGTGAGGCACTGGAACAGGCTGCCCAGAGAAGGAATGGATGCCCCAACCCTACAAGTGTTGGAGGCCAGGATGGGTGAGGCTTTGAGTACACTGCACTGGTAGGAGGTGTCCCTGCCCATGGCAGGGCAGTCGGAACTGGATGAGCTTTAAGCTCCCTTCCAACCCTACCCAATCTATCATCTCTGTGAGCTGCATCAGAATTCATGGGAGCAAAGAAGCACAAATGGGAGACCTTGGCATTGGGTCCCTCTCCACTTCCACTCCCTTCAGGCAGCCTCAGGTTTTTGGTTTTTTTCCCCATCAGTCTGCCAGTCCCAGCTGCAGGACAGGCTCAGGCTCACAGGATGTCAAGGATAGGAATGGACCCAAAGAGCTCATCTAGTCCAAGATGAGGACCATCCAATCAAGCTCAGGGCACACGGCAACACATCCACACAGGCCTGGAAAGGCTCCAGGCAAGGAGACTCCACAACCTCTCTGGGCAGCCTATGCCACTGCTCTGGGACCCACACAGGCAAGAAGTTGTCTCTTGTGTTGAGCTGCAACCTCCTGTGCTGCAGCTTCCATCCATTGCTCCTTGCCCAGTCCCTGGCGGTCCCAGCTGCGGGAGCCAAGCTCTTACTGGGAAGTTGCTGGTCCAGGAGGATGGGGCAGGGATGTGGATTTCCCACACAGATTCTCAGCTCTTGCTGCGCTTCCTGGCCGTGGGAGCTGCTGCCCCGTGGGGGTCTGCCCCCGCATCCGCGCTGGGGATTTTGCCCGCTTGGGACACTGACACGAGTGGGTGTCAGGACTCGCTTCCCACCAGCCTTTCGCTTCCGAGCGACAGAAGTTTGGGTGCCGACTCTAGAGGGCAGCAAATGACGGCGGATGGGGCTGGGGGGGCCCTGCGGACACCCCCCCCCGAAAGCCAGAGCCCAGCGAAGCCTCCTGCGCGGGGAGAGGCACAGCCCCGGCACTGCCACCCCCGCCCAGCATCCTCCCCATGTCCTCTGAGCAGGGGACCAGGGAGGCACCCGAGTGGCCGCAGTGGAGCTCATCCTGTCTGCAGGTGGGACAGCCCAGCCCTGCCATCCCTTGAGCCCTTCCTTGCTCGGCCACAGACTTTCAGTTGTTTGGACCTTTTTTTGTTTTGTTTTGTTTTGTACCCCAGAGAAATCTGACGAGGCTGAGGTGCCAAAATCAACCACTGGAGATCGGAGCCCAAATCCCTGCCCCTGCCAAGGCAGAGTTCTGCAGCCACAGGCTCCCCACCCCAGCTTCATCTCTGGCTCCAGGATCCTGTTTGTGATGCATTGCTCATGGTTTGAAGGCTCCCCCCAACCGTAAAACACAACCAAGCCCCCCTGGTGATGCTCAGGTCACTGGAGCCAAGATGGTGTCACCAAAGCAAGGAAATATTTGCATCTTCAGATCTGGGCAAGTGGCAGCTCAAAGTGAAGCTCTTAGATGTTCCTCTCCTCACCTTTTGTGAAAGGAAGAAAACAGAGGAAAATTGTGTTGGGCTCACACTGCCACAGGAGGATGAGGTGGGTCTAGGGAGGAAGGCTGAGAAGAAATTCAGATCCTGGGATTATGAAAAAGAAAAAAGAGAGAGAGAGAGATTAACAACTTTTGACAAGCATTTTGTACATGGAAAGCAATTAAGGAGGTGAGAGTGGAAGGAGAAGAGGCTGTAAAGGTTCTCTCCCTGGCTTAATCTTATCCCTCTGCTGGGGACTCTATTTTACAGTGGAAAAATGAGGCTGTGAATGCCCACAAAACCTGGCTGCCCCCACAGGGAGAGGCTAAGCAGCTGTCTGGTACCCTGAGGGGCTTCTGTCAGCACTCAGTGGTCAGACCTCTGCTGTCCTTCCACCTCACCACTCGAGGAGGTCCACATCAATAGCTCCTCCTCAGGGGTTTATTGAGGCAGTGGCAGGTAAGTCAATACAGATCTCAACTGTGCACGGTTGGAGCTCAGCTGCTGACCTGGCTGACCAAAACCCAACCATGTGTCCATCCCTGCTGCCCCTGAAGAGCAAAAGCAGCTCCAGAGCCAGGACTGTGGAGCCTGTCCTGACTCGTTTGGCTCTGCAGTCTCTGAGGCTGCTGAGGACAGGAAAGTTGAGAAGATTCCTCCCTGCCTTCAGAGCCCAGGGTGGGGCAGGACATCCTGGGCAGCTCCTTCTGCTTCCAAATTCTGAGGACAAGTTCCCAAAGACACAGAAGGTCCCAAGGGCATCCCCACAGGATAGCCTGAGCACAGCTGGTGCCACCCTGCATCACAGAGGCTGTAGCCAGGCCCTGGAGGTGGAGAATCAAATGAAAAACCTCAAAAGGGAAAGAATAAGAGGAGATTTTTCTCAGCCCAGCTGCTGCTGCTGAAGGGCTGGGCTGGGTGGCATTTCCCTGTGTCACAGTGCTCCACTGGCAGCAAAATGGGGAGAGAACTAACTCAGGAAGTAGCTCAGTCAGTAAGCAAGGCTCAGCTGCCTTAAAACAGCACCCAGGGGCTTGCCCCCAGCAGTTCTAGACCTTGGGCAGCCTCTGCATGCTGAGCAAGCAGGAGTTTGTCAGCTCATGGCATCAGCTCTGCAGGACACCTGCCTTAGCCTCTGCCTGGTTCAGATGAATTTCCCTCACCTGAAGCACCTTTAGAGGTCACTGCTGAAGGTGGGACACAAGGAGATGGGCACACTCCTGTGGCAAACTCAGCTGAGGGTTGGCCCTGATGTTCCTGCTGCCCACAAAGCCTGGAGGAGCTCCACATCCATGTCTTCATCTCAGTGCAGCTCACATCCACCTCTGCAAAGGACCTCCTGGAGAAGGAGACAAAGGTAGCCTGGGGGCACTGAGGAGGGACAGGATGGAGGGGTCCAGTTCAGAGCATCAGAAGCAAACCCATTGCACACACACAAAGGAGCTCTTTCAAGCATTGCTTTCCTCCCAGGTCATTTTCCACGGAGAAGTGACCCTCCCTGCCTCCCACCACCAGGCAAGCACAAGTTGAAGGTGACTCAAGTCAGTCACTCCCCGCAGGAAAGAGAGAAACCAAAATGAATCAAAAAAAGGAAATCAAAATCAATAGTCCAAAGTCGAATAATCAAAATTGTGTTATGGAAACAGAGGTCACCCCAGGGGAAAACGTAATGGGAGGTGACAGCCCAGCTCTGGCTGCCTCTCCCTGCCAGTCCCAGGTCGGGGGGGACCTGGTGCCCAAGCCAAAGTGTCACCTGCCCACGTCACCAAGGCACCACAGGGGGCTGCAGCAGTGCACACCCGGGAGGATGGGGGAGAAACACCCCGGGGAGCTGGGTGGGATGCAGAGGGTTGTGGTTTGGAGCAGCCATTAGGGCTTGCAGGGCAGGAAGGAGCAAACCCACCCTGGGAGTCCAGGGCTGTGCAGGGCAGGACTGGGATCTACTGAATCCTGAAGGGTCCAGGCTGGGGAAGTGCAGCACAGGGGAGCTGCAGGAGGGAGAGGGCACAGGTCTGCTGCTGGGAGGGCATCACCTTCCGTGCAGGGAGCTAACTGGGGGCAGGCTGATCTCTCTGTGCCTCAGTTTCCCCCTTTGCAACCAGACAAGAGAGGCTCCAGCTCCTCAGGACCTCCCTCATGAGCCGAGCAGCTGGCAGGGAGCTGTGCCAAGGCTCCTGACCCCCTGCTGCAAGGTCCCTCTCAGAATCCTGCGGGGCCCTGAGCTTCGTGCAGGTCCCTGCTTTGGCTCTGCCGTCCCAGGAGGAGGGACTGTGCCTTCCCCCTCCCCCCAGAAACGCTGCTTCCACCACGCCTCACAGGTCCCAGCTCGGCTGCATTTCAGAGAGCATTGCAAATGTGGGGCACGTCCCTCTGATAATGATGCAAACTTCAAACCATTATTTCTCAGCCCTGAGCACTTCTCCTCCTCGTCAAGCCACTGCTGATGAGTTGTTTAGTGCACTTTTTGGTGTTGTTTTTTTTTTCTCCCTCCCCTCCCCCCCCCTTCCCTTTTTTTTTTTTTTTTTTTTTTTTTTCTCCCCCCCCCCCCCCCCCCTTCCTTTTTTTTTTTTTTTTTTTTTTTTTTTTAAACTTGACCTCCTGATTCTGCCTGGGAATTTGTGCTGGATTCTTTTTATTATTGCCCTTCATTTTTTTCCCCCCATTATTATTGTTATTATTACTTCTGCACAAAGTTAGCAGCAGGGAGAAAAACTTCCCACGAAGTTCACCCTCCAGCAGAGCTTTCTTTAGCAGAGCAGACAATGGAAGAGCAAAAGCAATGCTCTGCCTGGAGATGACATTTGCAGCACCATGGTGACCGTGGTGGCTGCTCTCTGTCCCCCCACAGCCAGCCCAGGGGTGACTTTCAGCTCGGTGAAAGGCTGCTTTCTTTGCCAGCTTTGTGCCTGCCTCCCTGGGCTGAAGCCTCCCACCACAGGAGTTGCAGCTTCTCCATTCTTTTGGCAGTCTCCTCTCCAGCTTCATTATCTTGTTTTGCTGCCTCTGGCCTCCAGTGCTTCCCTGCAGGCTGGAGCCTTTGGAGGATGCCTCCTGTGTCCTTCAGGACAGCTGGAATTAACTGAGGGGTGAGGAGAGAAAGTGAAGAGTGTGGTGAGGTGGAGGGGTTGAAAGCTCAGTCAGATTCCCATTAACCAAGGAAGCTCCACAGAGAAGGGACAAGGCTCAGGGCTAAGCTGAGCCTTGTCCTTGGAGCTCTCTGGAAAGGTCTCTACTGAAGACAGGGCAGTGGGGTGGAGGAACGAGCCTCGGGGGAGTGATTCCTGCACCTCCAACAGCTTCACGGTAAACAGCCTGAGGAGTGGCCCAGAGCTACTGAAGGGGAAACAGGAGCTGGATTTCAGCAGCTGCCTGGAGCAGATCCCATGAGCATCCTTGAGGGACTGGGCTGTGAGATGTGAAACACATCTGAGGACCTTCAAAAAAAAGCAGGAGTGAAGAACAATGCCTGGCACCCACAGCCTGCCCTTCATCCCTGAGGCTCAAAGGCAGTGCTGGTGACTCTCTCCTGTGTGCTGAGGGAAACTGAGGCACAGTGAGCCACGGGCAGAGCTTTGGGAGCTCAGCTGGAGCCTACAGCTCCCACACACACGTGTGATGCACTGACAGCTGCTCCCCCCCGGAGCTGCACTTGCAGCTGGCAGCCAGGCGAGAGAGTGCTGCAGGAGAAAGAGAGCAGATGACAAAGTCAGGGCCAGGAGGCTGCCCAGGGAGGACTCGGGGACGGGGGGAAAGATGCTGGCATGCCGGAGGGGCACTCTCAGCACCGTTTGCAGCAGCTTGTCCCACTGCCCTGCAGCTAACAGCATCCCCCGGGCGATGTGGGGACAGGAGGATTTGCAGGCAAAGCTGCTCAGATGCCTCCTGCCTGGCCAGGGCAGGACGAGGAACAGGTCAGGGAGCTGGGGCGGGGGGGGGGGATGATGTGGGGACCACCTGCTCCACCTGCAGCCTGCTCAGAGGGTTTCGCCGGGCTGCTGGCAGAGCCCAGGCAGAGGACTGTGCTGGAGCCTGCCTGCAGCCCAGTGACATTTATCAAGTGCTAATCCCTGCAGCGTGGCTCTCGCCAGCGCCTTTGATAGCAGCTCCGTGCCGGCTCCCGCGGCCGCCGCTGCTCAGCTCTGCCTTGGATGTGCTTCAGAGACTCCTTGGACACTTCCCCCCACCCCAGCCCCTAGCCACTTCTTCCACCAGCAATTCCTCTTCCTCCTGTCCCTCTCCTGCTGGATTTACCTTGCTTTGATCATCTGCTCCCTCCCTCCTACCCCAGACCCCCAACTTCCCTCCTCCCCAGCCACGATCCCTGCTGCCACCGCTGCCGGCTCAGCTCTGTTTCATCTCTAAACGCGGCTTGAACGATTCTTTACAGGGGGAATGAGGAGGAGAAACAAATATTCTCCCCCCCCCCCCTCCTGTCTGCTGGCATCCTCCTGCCAATCCCCCACCAGCCCCAGCCCAGCCTGGAGGCACCGGGGGAGGGCTCGGGGGAGCGCCGGTGCCAACTTGTGCGGCTCGCTCGGTCGCCCTCGGGGAGGAGAAAATGAGCAACTGTAGCTTTAAAACAAAGATTAGATGCAATTTTCTCTCCCTCCCCGTCCCCCACCCTTTCCTCCCTCTCTCTCTCCTTTATTTATTTTTTNTCATTAATTTTTTGTCATTTGCATTCCCACTGTTAAATAATGTATTGATTGCTCTTTCTCTCTCTCTCTCTCTCTCTCTGCCTCTTTAATCCTCTGCCTTCTGCGGCGTCTCGCAGCTGCTGGCCCTCGCCCGGTGACAGATGAGCCTGGCAGGGGCAGCTCCTGCTCCCCGGGATGGGCTGGGACCAGCACTGCCACACGAGGCACGGCCCTGCTGGCTCCAGCTGAATGTGGAGGGCACACTGAGGTGCCCCACAAGCCGGCTGCCAGGACATCCCAGTCCATCATTAGGGTGGGAAAAGCCCTCTGAGATCCCCCAGTCCAACCTCCAACCCAGCGCATCCATGGCCACCAAACCCTGTCCCCAGGTGCCAAGGCCACACAGTTCTAGAATATCTCCAGGCATGGGGACTCCACCACCTCCCTGGGCAGCCTCTGCCAGTCCCCGACCACTCTCAAGCAAATAAATTCTTCCATAACCTCCAACCCAAACCTCTCCTGGCACCATTTCAGGCCACTTCCTCTCCATCACCTGGGCCTAGGGAGAAGAGACCACCTCCCCCCTCCCCCCCAGCTCCAACCTCCTTCCAGGGAGTGGTAGAGGGCAGTGAGGTCTCCTCTCAGCCTTCTTTTCTGCAGACTAAGCACCCCCAGCAGCAGTAGTGATGCAGTGATCCATTCCCAGCTGCTCTGGCTCAGCAGGTCAGGGACAGCAGCCCCGCGGGTCCTGGCACACTTGGGTGTCATTGGAGGAGCAAGAGGAATGCTGCACAGCTGGGACAGCATCAGCCCTGCTGCCCCTCTGCCAGCCCAGCTCCTCGGGCAGCTGCTGGGAGATGGCCACGCCAAGGGGGTTCTCCTCCTCCTGCCTCCAGCAGGGATCTGCTTCCCTGTCCCTTCAGAGCCCAGGGCCCTGGGAAGTCAAGCAGCAGGTCCTTGGAGGTGGCAGCTGAGCTGGAGCAGAGTCAGCACCATCAGGGCTTTGCTCGGCGTAATGTGCCTCGGCTTCCTCTTTAATTAATAAATACTTAATTGCATAGTTAATATTTTAATGTTTCCTTTTAAAAGCCTCTAATTCAGAGGCTTTACTGCCAGCTATTTGTTTTTGTATGACTTTTATGTTTATCTTCCTCTTTCACTTCCCATTTTCCCCCTCCACCCACTGCTCTAATCCCCCAAGCTCCCACCCGATCCTGGCTACTGGAAATGAGCTTCCAGCTGGAGCAGAGTCAGGGCCTGGCTGCTGCCACCCCTCAGCCCAAGGTGAGCTCTTGGCTCTTGAGTGCTCCACCACAAATATTCCAGACCCTGGAGAGGAGAGGTGGGACAGTGCTGCAGCCATTCAAAGAGGGGAGGTGAGAGAGCAGCCAGGGTGGTGAGCAGGGTTGGGGCTACCCCTGAGGTCCCCCCCAAAGCTGGGCAGAGCCCTGAGCCTATGTTTGCCTCCAGCCAGACTCCAGCTGCATACAGGAGCAGCACATCTGCACCCAGCTGAGGGTGGAGCAAGGTCCCAGTAGTGAGGATGGAGCTGGATGTGACCTCCTGCAGCAGCGATGGCTCCACACCTCCTTTCCTAAGCCCTTGGCTCCCTGCTCCATCTCCCCTTACTCCAAGGTGGTGCCCATAAAATGGTTTGGTGGGAAAAGACCTTGGAAGCTGCTCTGATCCAAGCCCCCCACAGCCAGCAGGGACATCTGCAACTGGAGCAGGCTGCTTAGAGCCCCAAACAACCTCAACTGGGATGCTTCCAGGGATCACAGATTGGTTGGTAAAGTCCTCTAGGATCATGAAGTCTAATGATGGGACAGCCTAAACCTCCTCTCTCCCACCCCTCATCCTGCCAATGCCATCACAGAATTATGGAGTCCTTGGGGCTGGAAAAGCTCTTTAAGCTCATCCAGCCCAACCAGTCCCTAACTGGTGCCAAACCATGGCCCTCAGAACCACAACTCTGCCTCTTCAAACCCCTCCAGGGGATGGGGATTCACCCACCCACCCCGGGGCAGCCTGCTACAGAGTTTGTGTCAATACAGACCCCCCCCCC
>VWZI01020010.1:139865-152544 GCA_013396835.1 Psilopogon haemacephalus
TCCTTTGGTGCCTTTTCTTAATGAAAAGGCTGCTCCCCAAGCCCCCCACCCCCACCCCACCCCGTGCCCCTCCAAGGGTTGAGCTGCTCTCACCTGCTTAATCCTGCAAGATTATTTCCTGCTCTCTTCTGCAAACTAACCCCAGCACCCCAAACCCTTCAGCCTCCTTTCAGTTCCTTTAATTTCACCGCGTTTAATTCCTCGGCAGCTTTAATGACTCGGTGGTAATGAATCAGATGGAAATGAGGGCTTAGCAAGCCTTAAGACAAAGCCAGGGCTCCTTGCTGATGAAGGGAGCAGGCTGGTGGGAAAGTGGAGACCCAGGAGAGCACAGGGATAACCCCAAAGCTCCTCCTGACCTTCAGCTGGGCGATGCCAACTCCAGCCTGTGACTGGTGACAGGGGCAGGATGCAGCTGGCATCAGGGACAGGTCAGTCCCTGGACACTGGAGGGGATGGACATGAGGAGGGGGTGGCAGAGGGGGCTGCTGGAGGGGGAGTGACCTCCACACACGAGAACAATCTGGGCTGGAAAGGACCTCCCAAAAGTCACCCAGTCCAACCCCCCCTTGCAGTCAGCAGGGACAGCCTCAACCCTCCCAGCAGCAGCAGAGAGCCCCCAGAGATCTCTTACCTTGGAGTGTCCCTTTGGAGGAAGCTCTGCTTGGGCAGTGCTGCAGTTGCTGTCCCAATATCCTGAGAGGTGATGAAAGGGACCTGTGCCAGGGCAGCCTGTGAGGCTGGTGGGGATGATTGGGGTAGGCATGAAGGCAGGCACAGAATTCAGGCTCCGAGGGACATCCTTGGGGCACAAAGCTGAGCAGGAAGGAGCCTTTCCCTTCCCCTGGGGTTGGGGAGCTGCAGCATCCCCATCCTTATCCCCCCAGACCCTGTGTGCCCCAACCCACTGCTGCCAATGAGCTTTCACTCATCACTGGACCTGAGAGCAGCTTCCAAAGGATGCTCCAGCCCCCAGACCTGCCTTTTAGTTCTTTTGCAATTCATTTTTTTATCATGAGAAGTCTTCTCCAAGCCTGGTCCCACCGTGGCAAGCAGCTCCACTGAGCCCCCACCCCATCAAAATGGGATGCAGCTGCCACCCAGCCCCAGATCAGAAACACCTGCAGTGGGGATCGATGGCCTGAGGAGAGGGAATTGATTGCCCCAGCCTCATTAGCATATAATTAGTGCTGGCCCCGCTGGAGGGGTCATGACCTGGATGGATTGAAAAGCTTCATGAGCCAGGAGGGAATCAGCAAAGAGGAGAGGCACAAAGCCTGGTACATGGTACCCACCTCAGCAGGTGTGGGAGCACTGCTGGGGGCTGTAGCTCCTGGGACGCAGAGCTCCCTGCAGGGAGCAGCCCAGGGAGGGTTCCTGCAGCCCTGCTGAACGCTGACTAATAGGGCTTGGGGGTTTTTTTTTTGGTGCCTTGAGTCAGTAGCCCCAGATAAGGTTTCCATCTGTGCTGTGTGAGGCCTCACCAGACTGCTTCAGGCAGCTGAAGAGCCCAGAACTGGACAGAGGACTCCAGATGTGGCCTCAGCAGGGCAGAGTAGAGGGGCAGGAGAACCTCCCTCAACCTACTCAATGCCAGAATGGCATTGCCCCTCCTGGCCACCAGTGCCCATGGCTACCTAGAGCAGATCATGCAGGAGTGTGCCCAGATGGGTTTGGGATGTCTCCAGAGAAGGAGACTCCACAACCTCTCTGTGCCACTCCACAGCCTTCTCCAGGGCTTCAGCACCCTCAACCTAAAGGAGTTTTTCCCTGATGTTCAAGTGAAACCTCCTTGTCCTGTCACTGGGCACCAGCCCCAGCCCCATCAGGCTCTGCTCACTGCTCCCTGCCATAGGCCAAGGAGCAATGGATGGAAGCTGCAGCACAGGAGGTTGCAGCTCAACACAAGAGGCAACTTCTTGCCTGGGTGGGTCCCAGAGCAGTGGCGCAGGCTGCCTAGAGAGGTTGTGGAGTCTCCTTCTCTGGAGATATTTCAAACCCACCTGGATGTGTTCCTGAGCTGGATTGTCTGATCCTGCTCTGGCAGGGGGAGTTGGACTCGATGATGTCCTTGGGTCCCTTCCAACCCCTGAGATGCTGTGAGCCTGGGATCCTCTTCCCCCCCCCTCACCCTTTCTGTCTTGCTGAGCACTGAGGAACTCCCCTTCCAGGCTGCCCTTCCCCAGGCTCCTCAGCCAGGAGTGGTGCTCAGATTTACGATGCACAAAAGGTGCTGGCAGCAAATAAATTCTGCTTTCCCAAACGGGCAGCACAAATTTGGCAAACCAAAAAAAAAACAAACCACCCAAAAACCCACAAAGAAAGGTGCGGGGGTGGGTGGGGAAGAGGCTTCCTCGCTGCTCTCTGGGATCGCCTGGGATGATGCAGCGATCCCAGCGGGATGGAGCTCGGCGGCCGCCGCTGGCCATCGGCTCTGGTCAGGGCTCCTTTTCCTGGCTGGGTGAGCTACAGCAGGAGGTTCCTCGCCGCCAGCCTGAGCTCAGCCCTCTGCCCGCTGCTCTAACACGGCGAATTAATTAGCAGCGATGTGCTAACGAGCCGCGAATCTCGTCGCTGTAATTGCACCGCAGTGCCCCGGCGAGGAGCATTTGATCTCCTATCGATTAACGAAGCAGGTCTCTCCCTCCCTCCCTCCCTCCCTCCCCCTCTTCACAAGCTGTCTCCCTCCCCGCTGCCCTTCCTCCCAGTTGCGACTGAAGAGGAGCAGCTTGGCCGGGGAGCAGGAGCCGCAGCTGCCCACGGGCTGGATGCAGCAGTGGGGGAAGAGGAGAGCACCCAGGGACCACAGACAGCCCTGAGCATCTCCCAGCTCCTACAGGTGCCCCAGGAAATGTGGCTCCTGCTGCTTTTTGGCTGTCGAGCCCCGAGGAGGCATCTCTAAGGCATCCTGCTCACACAGGTGACTGGCTTGGGCTTGTTGGTCTCCAGCTGTCCCTTCCATCCCCCACCCTTCTGTGACTCCTTGATTCTGCTCTGTGCAACAGGCCAAGAATCAAACAGCAAATGTTCTTTTGCTGCCCCCGACCACCTCCACCCAGCTGGCAAAAGGCAGGTTCTGAAAACTGCTGTGGCCTTCAGGAAGAGTAAGGAACCTCCTCCCCCTGAGCCCCCTCCAGGCTTCCCCTTCCCTCCCCTTGTCAAAACAGGCAAATGAGAAAAAGCTGTTGGCAATGTCTCATCACCCCCACCCCTAACATCTCCTGCAGGTTTGGTGTTGCCCCTCTTCAGGAAATCAGCCTTGGCCAAATGGAGTTGTTCTCACACCATTTCAAAGCTTTAAAGCTCCAGCTTTAAAGCATCACTGAGGGAAGGTTTTGACACCAAGGCCAAGCTCCCATTCAGCAGCTTCCCCACCTAGCCCAGCACCAGTTCAGGAGCAATTCCCATCAGCTCAAAACTGCTTCTCACTGAGGAGACTCAGCCCCAGGTGCCTCTATCAGTGTGCACATCCTCATCCCTCTGGGGAGACCCAGCAGGGAGATGCCCACCAGACCCTGGGAGCTGAGGACCTGCAGGTCTTGCAGGGAAAGGGGACCCCAAGGTTCTTGTGAAGCTTCTCCTGGCTCCAAGGTGGAGCAGACATGGAGCAGACCTATTCCACCTTCTTACTCTACAGAGACTGAATGAAAACCTGGATGAGTTGGGTGCCAGCAGCCCCAAGCATCCCCTCCCCAAGCCCAGCTCCTCCAGCCCTTGTCTCCAAGGGAAGTCCCCTCTGGGAGCAGGCATGAGCAGAGGGGCTCAGCTCCTGGGATAGAGAGGCAGATACTAAGGTGTTATCCAAAGCCCCTGAACTTCAGGGCTTGGAGCAACAGGAGTGGTCAGAGGTGGGCCTGACCATGGGCACATGTGAGCTGGGGATGCCCTTGAGAAGCATCTCCCACCAGGTAGAAGTTTCACCCAGACCCATCCAGTCCCCTGGGATGCTGCCTTTGCCCCAGCCACCTGCCTGAGAAGGAAAACAGGCCTGGGTTGGGAGGGGTGGGGAGGGAGAAGAAAAATGCAACCAAAAATAAAGAAGCAAAAGCAAAAGGAGATTAGAAATGGTAACAGGCAACAGACAACAACAACAATCTGCAGCCTTCTCCTCAAACTGTTCTTTTAGTCCCAACAGCGTCTGCTGTGCAGAGCTCGCGCCTCAAGATTCACAGCTGCTCAAAAAGCCCCCAAAAGCTCATGAATTATTTATCCCTGCTCAGATCAATCCTTCAGCACGCTGTCAGCCAGGAATCAAAGCCCCAACGAGGCAGGCAGGGGAGGAAGCAGCTTCCAAACCCCCACCCCTGGCGGCCAGCAGGGCCAGCAGCTCGCGTGCGGCACCTCTCCTGCTTCTGTCCCTATCCTTGTCCTCCTTCTCATCCTCACCCCATCCTCATCCTCATTCCCATCCCTGTTCTCATTCTCATCCTCACCCCATCCTCATCCTCATTCCCATCCCCATTATTATTCTCATCCCCATCCCTCTTCTCATCCTCACCCTCATCTCCTTCCCCATTTCCATTCCCAACCCCATCCTCTTCCCCATCCTCATCTTCACTCTCATCCCCATTCCCATTCCCAACCCCATCCTTGTCTCCATTCCTGTCCCCAGCCACATCCCTGTCTCTGTCCAGATTGGCACAGGCTGCTCAGGGAGGTGGCTGAGGCCCTGACCCTGCAAACATTCAGGACCAGACTGGATGCAGTCCTGGGCATCCTGCTCTGGCTGGAGGTGTCCCTGCTGCCTGCAGGAGGTTGCACAAGATGCCCTTTGAGGGTCCTTTCCAGCCCAGTGCCCTCTGTGAATCTGTGCCACTGCATCTGCTGCTGCCTCATCCTGCCTGCACCCCGCTGAGCAAGGGGTGCTGGGCACAGGGGGCTCAGCTGCTCCCCCAGACGCTGCCTGGCTCCACTCTGTCCCCAGCCAACACCCTGGGGAGAGCATCCAGAGCAGCCCTGAGTGCCTGCAGCACCTTCCCTGGTGCAAAGCCATTCATCAGCCCACACATCAGCTCCCTGCTAAAGGCCAGGCGGTGACAAGACGCCAATAGCTGCATTTACATTCAAGATGTCCCTGCAGAAGGCTCTGCTGAATCCATCCCTGGCTTCCTGGGCATCACCTCTTTAATCAGCCTCTCCTTACTGCCCACAGATTGATTTCAGTTCCAGTAGCCAATAGCTTTGCCTTTTAATTTCCAGCATCACGTTTAATTAAGGCAAGGTGGGTCTGACCCCATCAAATCATATCAAAGTCTGCCCAGGCCCCAAGTGAGTGAAAGCAGAGGCATAAATTATTGATCAATCCTTGTTCAGATTAATCTATCACTGCCCTTCCCCAGGCAGTGTGAGGATGGAGCTCCTGAGAGGTCTGTCTCGTGGTGGCTGGCACCCAGGGGGTCTCCAGCCAGGGTGGGATGGTAGCAACCTCCTTCCTGAGAGCACCTCAGGATGGGCTGGGTTGGAAGGGACCTCCAAAGCTCTTCCAGTCCAACTCCCTCTGCACTCAGCAGGGACATCCTCCACTAGAGCAGCTTGCTCAGAGCCTTCACCTTGAGTATCTCCAGGGACAGGGCCTCAGCTACCTCCCAGGGTAACCTGTTGCACTGTTCCAGCACCCTCATGGTGCAGAATTTGTTCCCTCACTCCCTTCTCCCAACATATCCCAGCCCAGGGACACAGAAGGTGAAGGCTTCACCCTGGGAGATGTTAAACATCCAGAGCCTGCTATCCACTGGGAGAAGGATGAATCAAGGCATCACCAAGGCTGGAAAAACCCTCTAAGGTCATCGAGCCCAACCTACCCAACACCTCCATGACCACTGGACCATGTCTTGAAGTGCCACATCTGCTCATTTCTTGCACACCTCCAGGGATGGGGACTCCACCACCTCCCTGGGCAGCCTGTGGCAGTGCCTGACCACTCTTGGAGTAAATAAACTCTTCTGAACACAAAAAAATCCTCTTCCTAGTGTCCAGTCAGGATAAAAAAAAAAAAAAAAAAAATCCCAGGGGAAAGCAGGATTTAAGAAATCATCTCTGCTTCTGCACACAGGCCATGGGCTGGCAGGACAGGAGCTTCTCCCTGCCCACGAGGGCCTGGAGCTGAAGGGGCTGCAGGGAGATCCTCTGCCCTGCACAGCTGCTGTGGCTGCAGCAGATCCCCAGCTGATCAGTGGAAGCCACCAGAAACCTCCTGCCTGGAGATGGGTTTAGGTCAGCATGCCCAGGAGGTGTGGGCCAAGAGATGGCTGTGATGGGGAGGGAAAAGTGGGCAGGGGGCCACGGAAGGAGGTGCCTGCAGCTGCTGCACTGGTGAGCTGTGCCCCAGGGGAGCACCCAGGCACCAGCCCCGGGGGGGTGCTGCCCCTCCTGAGCTGGGTGAGAACCTGGGCTCAGAAATGATCCCCAAGAGCCAGCAGAGCTGTGCTGTACCTGAGCTGTTCTCTGCAGCTCGGCCAGGGCTGGCTCCTCCAGCACTGCAGCAGCTCTGAGAGCAGCAGAGAGGAGTTTGAGTGCTGAGCAAAGACCGAGGAGCTCCTCCTGCTCCTGCTGGAGCACCGAGGGCTGCGCCGGGCTGAGAGCACTCGGATGCAGCTTCGGGGCCAGGGGCTGGGGCGGGCAGCAGAGCATCTGCATCCCTCGGGGACCAAACAGGTGGCACTGCTGGATCCAGCAAACTTCTGCTCTCGGAATAAACTTCGGAGGCTGCCAAGAAGCTGAGAGGGGTGAAGGGCTGGATGGAAATAGCTGGAGGGCGGGGAGGGATTGCCAAGAGCATCAGCTCAGCTCGTGAGTCAGCAGCATTAGCTCTCAGCTCACCAAGCAATCTGCAAATTGTGCAGATCTGCTTTTCACAGCTCACCTCACCTGCTAAATGGCCTCGGATTTACAGCCCTGGCTCCCAAATGAGTTAATGAAGGAGCAGAAGAGAGGGGAGGGGAAGGGGGATTCAAACAAACATACCCAGAGTTTGGGCTTCATCTGCATCTTGTCCCACACCAGGGTTTATGCCACACGATGCTCACTTTGCCTTTACATCCCCAGGAGCCCCTCGGAGCAGCTCCCAAACTGAGCATTCCTTTCTCTTCCCTGTTTTCCCCTGGGCAGGGGAATTCTGTGATCAGCTGAAATTCCCAATCCCTCTGGATGAAGCCCTTCCCACCACCACGCACAAAGCAGGCAAAGGGACCAGGCTGTGCAAGCAGCCGATGAAAGGGGCTGCGTTTGCCCTCCCTTTGTGAAGTGGTGAGGTCAGGACCAGGATTCCACCGGGATGAAAGAGGCAACTCGGCTGCAGGAACCGCCTGGGAAGGAGGAGGCAGGAGGAGAAGGAAAGGATGGGAAGAGCCACCCCAGGGGTTACCTTTAAAGTATTTTTAGCCCCTGCAAGGGACTAAATCAGAGCAGGACAAGTGGAGGACACCTGCGTGCCGTGGAGGTCCCTTTGTGTCAGGGGAGGAGGAGGGGGACGAGGAGCAGGGAAGGTCGCAGAGGCTTTGGCTGCTTCTTGTGCTGAGCTTCCTGGGAGCGTGTGAGAGGAGCATGGTGGCTTCAGAGTGTCCCCTGGGGTCTCACCCCTTGGCTTTTAGAGCTTCAGAAGGAACTCCAAAGGCTGCTGGCACAGAGCTGTGCGTGGGAAGGCTCCTGCCAGCCCCAGGCGTCCGCAGCCTCTGCTCACACAGCCCTGGGCAGCTGCAGCAGCTGCTGGAGCTCTGCCACCACTTGGTCCTCCTGGTGCTGTCCCAGCCCTGAGGTTCAGGCACCACCTCCGAGCGACTCAGAAGTGGCCACACTCTGCTGGGGACCAGGGTTAGTGCCAGGCTGTGCACCAGGGGCTCTGCCACGGGCTCAAGCCACCACCTACCTCTGCCCAGGGAAACTGGGAGTGTTGATCCCATCCCAATCCTTACCTCGCAGGGGCTCTGCTCCCCTTCCAGGTCATCTCAGTGTCCTCCAGCTGGCCACTCCTCATCTCACACAGCGAGGGATGGGTCATTATGGGGTGGCAGGGCTCTGAGGCACCTTACAAGACAGTGCTGTGCTCTGTGCCTGGCACAGGTCCATGCCCCCCACAGCAGCATCACCTCTATAGCCAGCTCTGGGAGCACGACAGGGAGACACTGGGTGGGAATCCTGGTGGGAGAAAGAGCTTCCTGCATCAGGAGCTGGCAGAGGATGGCCCAGGGCACCTCTAGGCTGCACCTGGAATGTATGGGCCAACATGAGGGCTCTTGGGGTTCCCCACAGAGTGACTGCCCCCAGACCTCCTCTCTGGACTCCTCCTCCTCTCTTCCTCCCCCAGCAGCAGCAGGCAGCATTCCCTCTCCTCACGCAGCACAGCTGGGAGAGGAGCATCAAACTGTTCATCCCTCCCATCCAGCAGCCCACAGACACCCCTCAGTGCCCCTGTGCAAATCCCAGAGGCCCCAGAACCCCACTCCTGTCCTCCAGCATGCCACAGGATCATGTTTTGGTTGGAAAAGCCTTTTGAGATCATTGAGTGCAACCCAGCACCACCATGGCCACTAAAGCCTGTCCCTGAGTGCTATGTCCACAGGTTTCCTGAACATCTCCAGGGGTGAGGACTCCTCCACCTCCCTGGGCAGCCTGCTCCCAATGCCTGACCAAAGTCCCATGCCCAGGGACCACGGCTGACACCCCTGGAGGTGTTACTGAACCGACAGCAGGATCCAGGCTCTTTGCCCAGACCCATCTCTGACCTCTTACTGCTCTGGGGGTTCACAGATGCCTACCCAGGAGGCACTTCTATTTCAGGCAGGCTGACAAAGCATCTCCTCCTGCCCTACAGCATCACCTCAGGAGCTTTGGAAGCAGCTGCTGCATTCCCTCCCTGAGATGGTTGCACTGCTGCACCCTGGGACCAGTCCAAGATCTGTGGAAGCCAGTGGAGAACTCCCATTGACATCAATCAATTCGAGATTAAAAAGAGTTTGTAAAGCCTGTGATACCTCGGGGATGAGAGAGAAAAATGGAACCAGATTCACAATTTACACTTGAAACAAACCTGACTCCCCCCAACCAGCCAGGGGAAGGCCAGCAGCAGGGAATCACTCTGGGCCTGCAGACACTGGGCACAGCTGCTGGAACCTGAGCAGAGACTCGGGGGACAGAGTGGAGCTCTGCTGCCAAACCTGCTCCTGGACTCACATGGAGGAATGCTGCAAGCCAGGAGGCTCCAGCACTGCTGGCCTTGGGCACAGGCAGCCAGAGGAGCAGCCCAGCCCTGGGCTCTGCAGCTTCCTGTGGATAAGGGAGGAGAAAACTCCAAGGATGCAAAGGTGAGAGTGGAGCAGTGCCTCGGAGCAACAGCCTGGGCTGGAGCACCTCACCTGCAGCTGCTGAGCAGCACTAAGGCAGGGCCAGAGAAGGTTCCTGTGTGGGCAGGGACTGTGGCCAAGGGCATGGAGCAGCAGCCTGGGCTGGAGCACCTCACCTGCAGCTGCTGAGCAGCACTAAGGCAGAGCCAGAGAAGGTTCCTGTGTGGGCAGGGACTGTGCCCAAGAGCAGCAGCACAAGGGGCACTGCTCTTGAGCTGGAGAAGAGCAGGTTTAGGTTGGGCATTAGAAGGAGGTCGCCCAGGGAGGTTGAGGATGTGACCTTCCACTATCTGAAGGGGGCTCCAGGAGGGCTGGGGAGGGACTACTGACAAGGGCTGGGAATGCCAGGATGAGGAGGAATGGGTTTGAACTGGCAGAGGAGAGACTGGAACTGGATGTTAGGAGGAAGTTGTTTGCAGTGAGGGTGGTGAGACACTGGCACAGGTTGCCCAGGGAGGTGTTCAGGACCAGGCTGGATGAGACCTTGAGCAACCTGCTCTAGTGGGAGGTGTCCTTGCCTATGGCAGGAGAGGTTGGAACTGGCTGATCCTTGAGGTCCCTTCCAGCCCTTACAATTCAGTGATTCTTTTGGGGTGGTTCTTTCACTCACTGCCTTCTGAGCACTCCTCACAAGCAGATTTGCTTTCCCCTCTGCTGCTTTCCCTGCTGTGCAGTCCCAACCTGCTGCTTCTGCAGAGCTCCAAGGGCTCTGTTCCTTGGGGGGGGGGGGAAGAAATAAAAATCCACTTTTAGCCTGCAGGGCTGGAGGTGGAACTTTGTGTTTGTATCACCACTATTTAATGATGAATATTTTCAGTGCTCCTGATAAGCTGAGGGGGGGCAGATCAATTTCTCCACCCTGGGCTCTAAGGTGGCTTGTATTAAAAAAGAGATAACTCAGCTCTTTCCCAGCCTGCTAGGAGAGGGCCCATGCTGGACTGATTTTTAAGTAGTGCTGACCCTCCCCTTAAAAAAAAAACAAAACCCTTTTGAAAAAACCTTCCCAGATGAAAAACGACCACAAAGCTTTCTGCTGGGTTTAGGAGCAGCCCCAAAACCACCCAGCAGAAGATAAATTGGGTTGGAAACAGCTGCCCAAAGTGGGGTTAGGATTAGAGCTAAGTTTGGGGAGCTAAAAGGAAGCTTTAGAGCCCCCTGGAGCCAGCTTGGGAACTTCTTTCTGGCAGAGGGCAGCATCCCCTGTGCAGCTCTGGGACCACCTTTACCTCCTCCAGCAGGGCTCAGACCACAGCCCCAGCTCTCAGCTGACATTTTGCTCTCCTTCAGCCTCTCTGGCAGCAGGTTCCAGCCTCTTCATCTGCAGGAACCAACAACCAACAGACTTCTTCACCCAGCAGAAGAAGAGCAGTGCCCAGAGGTCACCTCTCCCTGAAGCAGAGGGAAGCCCCAGCCCCCAGCCCCCCCAGCCAGCAAGGCTCCTGCTCTCCTCGCAGCACCTCAGAGAGGGCTCAGCAGCAGCAGTCAGGCTGCAAGGGGAGGGGAGAAAATAATAAAAACAAAAGGGCTAAAAATACCTGAATAAAAGCCAGAGGCATGCAGGAAGTGCAGATGGTGAGAGACAAGGGCATGGCAGCGCTGCACAAGCTCAGGCTGCTTCTCTCCCTGCCATCCATCTCAGTTTTACACCAAGGCTACACTGAAATTTCCTGTGAGCAATTCCCCAGCTGCAGCTGCAGCAGTGAGCAGCTCGGGGTGGGAACCCAAAGGCTGCAAGGTGCCTGCTGCTGGGGGTTCATTGTGATTGGGGCCACCCAGCCCAGCCTGTGCTACTCTTCCCTCCACTGCAACTCTTCTCCTCATGTTCTGCCTGCAAATATTTGTCCTCATGAATTCCAAATGATCTCCCCAGTAATATTTGCTGCAGATTCCTTCTGTTTGTTTTTTCTTTTTCTCTGCTGATGGGAGGAACCTGCTGGGGATGTTGAGTGAGGCCAGACCCAAGCACAGGCACATTGGAGCCTTCCAGCTCAGCACCCGAGTGACAAAACATCTCCATCCTTGCTCCCAGCCCTCTGGTTTGCAGAGCACCTTTCTGACCACAGGTTCACAGGTGCTGCTCCCCCAGGCAATTCCTTTTGCCATCTGCACCCCTTGCCCATGTGCCCTCAGCACAGCTCCTGGGTGGGAGATTTGGCTCAGACAGAAGAGGAGAAGAGAACAGCCTTAGAGAGGCCTCAGGGCAGGTTCCACCAAGGAGCTCAGCACCTCAAACCACCTCCTGCCCAGTGGAGATTGCTTCTGCTGGGGCTGAACCTAAGCTACACCAAAGCCTTCCACCAGCTGAGTGAGCCCTGATGGGCACAGCCCAAGCACTGTAGGTAGGGCCAGATAGAGGAAGCCAGAGGGGACTGGAAGGTGTCCAGAGAAGGGCAGCAAGGCTGGGGAGGGGCCTGGAGCACAGCCCCAAGAGGAGAGGCTGAGGGAGCTGGGGGTGTGCAGCCTGCAGAAGAGGAGGCTCAGGGCAGAGCTCATTGCTGTCTGCAGCTACCTGCAGGGAGGTTGTAGCCAGCTGGGGTGGGCTCTGCTGCCAGGCACCCAGGGACAGAAGAGGACACAGCCTCGAGCTGGATGTTAGGAGAAGTTCTGCACGCAGAGAGAGATTGGCATTGGAATGGGCTGCCCGGGGAGGTGGTGGAGTCCCCATCCCTGGAGGTGTTCAAGACAAGCCTGGATGGGCACTGAGTGCCATGCTCTGGTTGATTGGATGGGGCTGGGGGAGAGGTTGGGCTGGATGAGCTTGGAGCTCTCTTCCAACCTTCCTGATTCTATGCTTCTATGCTTCTATGACTTCCACTCTCCTCAGTACAATTTAAGGCTATTGGTAAGGATCAAAGAGCAAAGCCAAGCACCCAAAGCCTGCTTCAAACCTTTCTCCAGAGGCTTGGGCAGGGATGACACTGATTTGACACCCCAGGAGCAGCCCCAGCCCTGCTCACTCTCTCTCCTGGTGGGTCAATGCCTGCCTGGGATTGCTCTCTGCTGTCTGCAGCTCCCAAATCCACCCGGGGCTGGGGGGGGACTCACTCACAGACTGCATTTGTTTCTCAGCAGCCATTCAAAACTCAGCATAAGCAGGTAACAAATACACAAGAAAGGGAAAAGGAAACTAAAAGGCTTTGGTTAGAAAATTAAAGTTGTTTGCCATGGCTTGATGGCTTAATCAGTGGATCAATATCGCTCCCAGGGCAGCAGCCATGGGCTCTGATGAAAAATGCATGAGGGGACAAAGGGAGACCTGGGAGCAGAAAATTAAAAAGTTCAGCCTGCTACATTTGTCCAGAATTGGCAGAGAAATTAAAGTGGTCTGGGGAGGGGGTGCT
>VWZI01020010.1:153012-171631 GCA_013396835.1 Psilopogon haemacephalus
GGGATGCTGTGAGGAAGGACTGGGATGCTGTGAGGAGGGACTGGGATGCTGTGAGGAGGGACTGGGATGCTGTGAGAGAGGACTGGAGTGGTGTGAGGGGGAACTGGGATGCTGTGAGGGGGAACTGGGGTGTCACTGAGCTACAACCACCCACCCTGGAGTGATGCAGCTCCACCACAGACACACGGCCCCAGGCTCTGCTCCTTCTGCATGTGGATGAGCTTCCTGTTCTCTGTTAAATTTGGCTGCTCCCAATTCCACTGTGGTGTTTGTCTTGCAGGAATAACCACCAGGGGAAGAGCAGCTCTAGAGGATGCTCTGGAAGAGAGAAACTCAAACCACAATTTGGTCATAGAATCGTGGAATTGGTTGGAAAAGGCCTCTAGG
Source organism: Psilopogon haemacephalus (assembly GCA_013396835.1). Classification (NCBI taxonomy): domain Eukaryota; kingdom Metazoa; phylum Chordata; class Aves; order Piciformes; family Megalaimidae; genus Psilopogon; species Psilopogon haemacephalus. The sequence goes on from VWZI01020010.1 coordinate 153,400, forward strand.
ATCATTGATTGAGTCCTTGCTGCTTGTCTGAAAGGTCTGCTGGAAAAGCTGCAGCAAACTCCACTGCTAACAGAGCCTCCACTGCAGCCAACCTCTTCTCTGTCCCCTTCCCTTCTGAGAAATCAGCTCAGCTCAGCTCAGCTCAGCTCAGCCCAGCCCAGCAGCCAAGCTGCAGAGGAAGAACACCCAAATGCTGCACTCTGGCAACAGCTTCTTGGGTTCAGATCTCCCAGTTTCTGCCCCTGCTGCAATTCCTCACCTTCAGCAGAATCCAGCCTGTTCCACTGCCCCAAAGGAGAAACATTCCAACCTCTTCCAGAGCTGCAGGGCTGGAGATCAGTTCCTCCTTAGGAGGGGAGAAGGTTCCCCCTCTCCCCCCCAACCCAAGAGCAGGTCTCTAGGGGCAGGAACGTGCCCAACACCTTTGCTTTGCTTTCTGTGAGACAATTATTTTCTGCACAGAGGCACCCAGAGTGAATTTTATGACTCCCCATCAGGCTCACCAATTACAGGTTTAAAATTCCAGGCTCAATTAACACAGAGAGCAGCTGAAGCTGTTTGCTGCAGCTAATTACCTCCAAGTGCCAAGGCACTGATTCCACATTTCATACTCTTGCAAACTCCAGGCTTTGCTTCCCCTGCACCATGATTTAAGGACAAGCAGCACGGAGCAGGCAGCAGCAGCACCTAAAGCAGCTTGGAGACCACACTGTGACCTTTCCAAGGAACAACAGGGAAAGTGCTGAGCCCATCAGAAAGCCAAAGCTTCCTAATTAGCAGAGCAAGGGGGTGGAGAGCAGGGCTGCTAATTTCCAAGGCTCCCTCTCATCTGAGATGCACACCTTGTCCTGCCTTGCCTGATCTTTGTGCTCAGAAGGCAGCTTGGGTCAAGGAACAGCACAGGAAGTTTGCATCAGGGGATTCAGCTGTGCTTGGATTCGGCAGGGTCCTTACCCCTCTGCTCTGGAATGCTTCTCTTTGGGGATTGGGAAGAATAATAAGGTGAAAAAACGACCAACCCCGAGGAGATGTCACCAAGGTCCTCAAGTGAGCACTCAGCTCCTCCTGCAGACACAGAGCTGTGCCTCCTGAGGGACTGGAAGCTCTCCACAGGCCACCAATGTGTCCTTGGGGACAAGAAGGACAATGCTACCCTGGGGTGCAGCAGGAAGAGTGTGGCCAGCAGGGCTGGGGAGGTTCTTCTCCCCCTCATGGCAGATTCCTCCTGAGCCAAGGATCAAAGATCACATCCCCAAAGCTCATCCAGTTCCAACTCCCCTGTGCCAATGTGATCAAAGACCACATTCTGTGTTTCTGTGCTCCACAACCTTCCTGGGCAACCTGTGCCAGTGTCTCCCCACCTTTAATCTCAAGAATTTCTTCCTCATCTCCAGTCTCAACCTCCCAAGTTTCAAGCAGGCACCAGGGAAGACAATGAACCCACTCCAGCCCCAGATCAGCAAACATTCAGCTGGAGCAGAACCTTCCTCACCTTTGGCTGCAGGGAAAACAGCAGAGGCTGAGGCTGGCAGGAGCTGAACATTCCCAAGCATTCCAAGTGCAGTGACTCCCAGGAGGGCTCTGCCCCTTTGCTGCATGTGTTGCAAGGGCACTTTAAACACACAGTGTGCAAAGAGCAGCCTGGCACCAGCAGAGGTATCTGAGTGGCTCCAGTTTCTCAAGGAGAGGAGCAGTGCTGGAGCCCCCACCCTGGCTCTGGTGTGGCCAAACAACCACTGGCACAAGTTCTGGAGTAGAAAAAGTTTACTTCAGGCTTACAAAAGTCATCAGCGTTGCAAATCCTGTAACAAACCACAAAGTGTACACGGATATTTTGGTTTAGGAGAATGATTGCTGCTGTCAGAGCTCCCCAGGCTGGGTCCCTTCAGCCCAGCAGCACGAAGCCATCACAGGCAGCTTCCTCAGCTCACCTCTGCCTGGCAGATTTGCTTGCAAAGAGTCAAAGGCATCGCTGCAAGCTCAGCACCCTGCAAACGGGGCCACCCCTGAAGCCATCAGCTCTGCTCCCAGCCCACCAGAGTGTCCACTCCTCCTGAGAGCAGCTGGGCTGCTACTGCCTGCAAGTGTCGTGGAAGGCTTCAAGGGTTCGGAAGTCTCTCCAGGTGGGGGGGAGCCCTTCCTGCAGGAACTTCCCGCAGCGCTGGCACGGCGCCTGGAACAGCTTGATGTAGCTCCTCAGCCAGGTCTGCAAGGCAAAGGGGAGAGGCATCAAGAGGACTGGCTGTGGATCTTCCCCTTCCTCATCCCTCCTGTCACACAGCTGCAGCAAGGACAGAGGATGAGCTCTGGAGAGGCCCCGCGGGAGGGCCTGGGGACGGAGCTGACAAGGTCAGGGTGGAGCTGAGTCCCCTCTGCAGTCATCAGCTCTGCCTTCTTCAGCCACTCGAGCAAATTTGTCAACAGACATTCACACCCCCTGAGCAGCAGCAATCTGCAGCTACAGAACCACAGAGCAAGGCCAATGTCCTAAGGAGACCTTCAGGAAGGCTCCTGGGGAGGGGCTGTGGTGGTAGGGCGAGGGCAATGGTTTGGAACCAGAGCAGCTCTGTGGAGAGGGAGCTGGGAGTGCTGGGGGAGAACATCCATGGCACAGCAATGTGCCCTGAGGGCCAAAAGGGCCAGGGGGGTCCTGGGGGACATTCAGCAGTGTGTCCAGCAGATCAAGGGAGGTTCTCCTGCCCCTCCACTCTACCCTGGTGAGACCTCATCTTGAGTACTGCCTTCAGTTTTGGGCTCCCCAGGTGGGGCTGGGCAAGATGACCTTTGAGGGTCCCTTCCAGCCAGATGCAATCTGTGACTGTGATGCTCCTCACCATTTTCCTGGACTCTGATTGCTCTGGATGAGTTCCTTCCTCAACCCAATACTGTTTTGCCTCTCCCCATGGCCATCCATCACCCCCCTGCAGTGGGCTGAGCTCTCCGGGGCTGAAGACAAAAGGGCTTCCACAGCAGGCTAATGAGCTTCCTCCCTAATGTGATTTTGGGATCAATACTCATTGGTCATGGAAGTTCTGTACCATTTGAAATCTGATTAGAGTGATAATCAGATACCTGCAGGGCTGGAGCTGCCCCTCCAGGTGTCAGTTCAGGTGTTCCCAGGTGAAGCTCCTGCCCCTGATGTGGCTCATCCCCAGGTGCAGCAAGGAGCATTTCCCTAACTCAATTCCCAGCCCGAGGAGATCCAACACCTAAGAGCCTCCTGGGGCAGCAGAGCTCTGCTCTGAGGGGTGCACATGAATCTTGTCACTTCAAGCCCTATCGAATCACATCGATGAGAGAAAATTGTTCTCTGAAGAAGAGGTCAGATGAGTTTATTGAAACAAATCCTTCCATCTTCATCAGAGCCTTTGCTATAGCAACCCAGGCCCTCCCTGCCTGTCAATAACTCTCCCCCACGAGAGCTGCATCTTGCCTGGCTTCAGCAGGGAGTGATGGGGGCAAGGACACAACACAACAAGCAAACTGCTGCTGCTTGCTTCAGCTTTGTATGGGCTCTGCTTGCACCACAGAGGAATTGAATTTCCTCAACCAGGAAACAACAGAACAGGGAAACGAAGTTCAAATGTGCACTTGAGACACCTGCTGAAAGGAAAACCCCAAAGTGTTCACAGAAAGGCTCAGGTTGGAAGGGACCTCAGAGCTCAGCTGCTCCAACCTCCCCACCAGGGGCAGGGACACCTCTCAGCTGCTTAAGGCCTCATTCAAACTCACCTTGAAACCCCCAGGGAGGAGGCAGCCACAGCCACATTCCAGCCACAGCCCATTCTGTGCACAGCTCAGCCTGCCCACACCAATGACCCCAAGGTGATGGGAATGAGCTCTTCACCCTTGGCCAGGGATCAGATCCAGAGCACCAGAGGCACTCTCTGCTGGCCAGCCTGGTTGGATGGGAGAAGCTCCAAGTGCCTCACAACTACCCAGTGGCAATCCTGGAGTCACCTGGCTTGGAAAAGACCTTTCAGGTGATCCAGTCTGAGCATCACTGTAGGCATGCTGCAGTCTTCCCTTCCCAGTGCACTTACCATGAAGGACCTGACCACCACGTCTGGCATCTGGGGCAGCTGGTAGTGCAGCAGGGCAGTGGTGGCATGGTCTGTCACCTGGGGAGAGAGGGACAACAGTCACTGACTGCTCCTGCAGCTCAGCCCCAGCAGTGTGAAACCTGCAGGAAAACAGCACAAACTCCACGAAGCAGCAGCAAGGGAAAGGATTCTGTCACTGGGGGGGATGGGGGACCCCCTCAGAGTCGTTTTGCCTGGGTTTTGACAGCTTCCATTACCTTTGCCACCTGCAGACATGGGTCAGTGGAAGTGACCATGACAGCTTTGAGCACAGACAGGAGAACCAAACACAGCAGCCCAGAGACATGATAAAAGCTGCAGGTGCTGGGGAGAGGATCAAAAACAACACTGAACTAAGAGGCTTTGCCTCCCACTCTGGATGGCAACCCAGCTGTAAAAAGGAAACAATTCCCAGGATCACATAAAACAGAACATCCCTGGGAAAACAGCTGCCCTGCAGCCTAAGGGCAGAGTCTCTGCTCTTGGGACTGAAATCTCAGCCACTTTGTGACATTAAGGCAGATTTAGACTGGAGGTTGGGAAGAAAGTCTTTACAGGGAGGGTGGGGAGACACCTCCCAACCCAAAGCATTCTGAAAGCTACTCCAGGGAGACCTTGGAGCAGCCTTCTAGTACCTGAAGGGGCTCCAGGAAAGCTGGGGAGTGACTTCTGACAAAGGGTTGGGGTGAGAGGACGAGAGGCAATGGCTTTGAGCTGGGAGAAGGGAGAGTGAGAGTGGAGATGAAGAAAGAATTCTTTGCAGTGAGGCTGGGGAGACACTGGCACAGGTTGCCCAGGCTGAATGCTGGAATTCCAAATTTAATGCTGAAACTCCAGGCTGAATGCTGGAATTTCAGGCTGAACACTGAAACTCCTGGCACAGCCCTTCCAGCTGTGCTCCTGAAGGATCAGGACAAGACAAACACTGCAGCTCCTTCCCATCTCTACCTTGTACATCTATTAATGGCCCTCATTAGCGACTTGTAAATCTATTAATGGCCCTCATTAGCAACTTGTAAATCTATTAATGGTCCACATCGGCAATATCAAAGCATGCAAAGGAGGTGGTTGCCTGCGCAGCGATTTTGGTTGTTTTCCAGCTGCAGGAGGCAGCAGCAGAAGTGCTGTGCTGGGGGCTGGGCCATGCCTTTCCCCGGCCTTGCCTCTCCACCACAGCAAGCTGAGCAAAGATGCAGAGCGAACTGCAGCCACAATTGCTACTCCCAGCTCCCTGTGCTGGTTCCTAATTGGGATTTAGGCTAATTCAGCACTGGGAGCTGTGCTGAAGCACTGGAGAAGGAAAGCGAGGAGCTGCTGGAGCTGTTCCTGGAGCTGCCTGTTGCCGAGTCCCTGGCTGCAGAGCCAAGGCTCCAGCTCACACCACGCAGGCTTCCTCCTCACCAGGCTGCAGCACATCAGCCTGGCCCACACAGGATCCACTTCTGAGCTTCACTACAGCTTTAGAAACAGAATCTGCTCCCCAGCACTGGAGCACAACTCCGGCTCCACTCAGTGCGACGCAGATGCTGGAGAGGGAAAACTTTGGAGTGTGATGTGGGCTTGGAAAATATTCATAGAATGGGTTGGGATGGAAGGGACCCCAAAGATCATTCAGTTCCAACCTCCTTGCTATGGGTAGGGACACCTCCCACCAGCAGATGTTGCTCAAGACTCAACCTGGACTTGAACACCTCCATGGAAGGGGCATCCACAGCTTCCCTGGGCAACCTGTGCCAGGGTCTCACCATCCTCACTCTCAAGAATTTCTTCCTCATCTTCAGTCTCAGTCTGCCCTCCTCAAGCTTCAATCCATTCCCTCTCATCCTGTCACTCTTGTCCAAAGTCACTTTCCTGTAGCCCCTTTAGGTACTGGGAGGCTGCTCTAAGGTCTCCTTGGAGCCCTCTCCTCTCCAGGCTAAACAGCCTGTCCCCATAGGGGAGGTTCTCCAACCCTCTGCTCACCTCTGTGGCCTCCTCTGGATCACCTCCAATCACAAGATTCATTCATGAAGTAAATTCATTAAATGTCCCTCAGCCTCCTTAAGCCATTTGCAGAATCACAGAATCACTCTGGTCGGAAGAGACCTTTAAGTGCATCGAGCCCAAGCAGCAACCCAGCCCCAGCATGGCCACCACCTCCAGAAAATCAATTAGCAATTGCCTGATTAATGGCATTAACAGCACAACCCCCATCACTCACTCCCCCAAACACCTCTCCTGCAGCATTCAGAGCTGACTGCAATCCAAGCCTGAGCTGAGGTTTTTTTTTTCCCCTCCTTCCCCCCCTTTTCAAGATGTTACTTTATGGGGTAGCAGCAGACATGTCAAAGAATAGCAAGTTCTGAAGATATTTATGAGCAGCAGCTCTCCTTCTGCTCTACTTCTGCTTCTAACAAACTCCAGGTTTTTGGGGGTTTGGTTTTGGTTTTTTTTTTTTTTTCTCCTTTTTTTTTTTTTTCTTTTTCCCTTCTTTCCCCCCTTGCACAACAAAGTTGTTTTCTCTCTCAGGCGCTGAAGGAAGTTGCTTAACAAAAATAATAAACCCGAGTGCTGTTAAGGAATGGAAATGGGGAGGCCACTTGGGCAATGTCCAACATATGCTGCTCCCATTGTGATGGAAAGCTAATGAGATTCCACAGGGAGATGAAAGCCAACCCAGGGCTGCCACAACACTAACAATGGCTTTTTTTTTTTGGAAGGAAATGGAGGTGATTTGTACCCTAAACAAGCGCCGAGAAAGTGCTTCTACAAAAGATCCAAGTGGGAGTCAGAAGCTGAGGAAGAGGAGTAGGGGAAGGAACTTCTCAACCCCAGCCCTGCAAGAGCTCAAGATTCCAGAGGGGCTCAGGTTGAAGAGACCTCAGAGCTCATCTGCTCCAACCTCCCCACCACACCCAGGGACACCTCTCACCTGGATTCAGCTGCTCATAGCCTGATCCAGCCTGGACTTGAGCACCCCCAGGCAGGAGGCAGCCACAGCCTCCCTGGGCAGCCTGTGCCAGGCTCTCACCACCCTCACACTCAACAACTTCCTCAGCTCCACTCTAACCCTGCTCTGCCTCAGCTCCAAACCATTCCCCTTGGCCTGTCTCAGACACCCTCAGCACAAGTCCCTCTGCAGCCTTCCTGCAGGATCCCTTCAGGCACTGGCAGCAGCTCTGAGGTCCCCCTGGAGCCTTCTCCTCTGCAGGCTGCACCCCCCCAGCTCCCTCAGCCTGTGCTCACAGCAGAGCTGCTCCAGCCCTTGGAGCATCTTTGTGGCCTCCTCTGAACTCTCCCCACCAGTTCTGTGTCCTCCTGATGCTGGGGATAGCAGAACTGGAGGCAGGATTGGAGGTGAGGTCTCAGCAGAGCAGTGCAAAGGGGCAGAATCCCCTCTCTTGCCCTCATAGGTTCACAGAATAGTTTGGGTTGGAAGGGACACCCAAAGGTCACCCAGCCCAACACCTTGCACTCAGCAGGGACATCCTCCACTAGGTCAAGTTGCTCAGAACCTTGTCAAGCCTCACCTTGAATATCTCCAGGGATGGAGCCTCAACCACCTCCCTGTGCAACCTGTTGCAGCATTCCAGCACCCTCCTGGTGCAAAGCTTGCTCCTCACATCCAATCTCATTCTGCTCTGCTCTCATTTTAAACCATTGCCCTCATCCTGTCCCTGCAGGCCCTTGGGAACAGAAAAGAGCTGGGTGGAAGCAGATGTTCTCTAAGGTCCCTCCCAATCCAAGCCATCCTGGGACTTTACACCTGGCTATTGCAAAAGGAAAAGATAAAACTCCCAGTGCCCAGGAGGCGAGGAAGAATCAAAGCCCTCCACCTCCCCAGATCACAGAGATGATGAGAGAGAGCACAAACTGGCCCCAAAATCTTAAAGGAATTGGTGGTGGTAGGGAGAAAATAATAATAAAAAAAAAGATCAATAGAGAGCTTTAGTAACGGCACAAAGATTTCACCCCAAAGCAGAGCAGAACAGGCTGCAGCTGTGCCAGCTCACTTAAGGGACACACTTCTTCTTCTTCTTCTTCTTCCAGCCGAGCTGGAATCACAAACTAATTTATTGTGGGTGTAGGATGAGATTTTGTAACATTGTGGGGGTTGATTTTATTAGCTTCCCTTTTATTGCTCTTGCCTTACCTACTGCAGTGGCAGCCATGGGTCCCTTTCGAATTCCTCCTGCTCTGCCTGGCTGGGGCACACTCAGAAGAGCACATTGATTGGGGTGGTTGTTACTCTGCACCTCAAAATAGATTGATTGATTTTTTTTTTTTCCCCTTCCCCCAAGAGATCTGGCAGAAATGTTCAATATTTCACAACTCAGACGTTGGAAAGCACTTGGAACTTCTGTCTTTTAAAAAGGAAAAGCTAAGGAAAGGGCAACGTCCTCAAGCGCAACTTTGCTACGCAGCACAGCCGGGGCTGAACTGAGCACCTGGAGAGCAAAAGGGGCTCCAGATGCAGGGAAAGAACAAATTCTGGCCAAGAAACTCAATCTGGACACACACAAAAATCCCCAAAACCTTTATGTTAATTAGATCACAGGATCCCAGGGTTGTTTCAGTAGGAGAAGACCTTTAAGATTCACAGGATCACAGAATAGGCTGAGTTAGAAATGACCTTAAAGATCATCCAGTTCCAGCCGAGGTGGTGAGACACTGGAACACCCTAACAACCCTGCCCCCATGGTCTGCACCTGAGAAAAAGGCTGCAGAGAGAGCAGTCAGACCTGGAAGCATTCAGAAAACCTTAAAGAGAGAGATCTTAGATCATCCATTTCCAGCTGAGGTGATGAGGCACTGGAACACCCTAACAACCCTGCCCCCATGGTCTGCACCCGAGAAAAAGGCTGAAATGAGAGCAGTCAGACCTTAAAGAGAGAGACCTTAAAGATCATCCAGTTCCAACCAAGATGGTGAGACACTGGAACACCCTAACAACTCTGCCCCCATGGTCTGCACCTGAGAAAAAGGCTGAAATGAGAGCAGTCAGACCTGGAAGCATTCAGAAAACAAAAGGGTCTGAGGTAAAGCTGCAGGGTATGGACTGGGAGAAATTCTTTGCAGTGAGGGTTGTGGGGACACTGGAAGAGGTGGCCCAGGGAAGCTGTGAATTCCCCCTCCCTGGAGGTGTCCCAGAGAGGCCTTGAGCAAGTTGGGCTGGTGGAGTTGTCCTTGCCCATGGCAAGGGCATGGAACTGGCTGAGCTTTAAGGTCTCTTCCAACCCAAAGCACTCTACAATACTTCCTCTACCTGCAAGAAGCAGCCCAAGAGCCATGGTTTGGCTTTGCTCCCCCGGGCTGGGCGTGTTCCACAGATGCATGAAGCTCCACCTGGCATCAAAACCCAACCCAAACACCCAAGCAGCATCCAGCTGAACTCCAGGAGCTGTCTCTCTCCTGGGGTTTTGCCTCTCTGCCAGTCAAATATGCTTTGCCAAGCTCCCTTTAAGAGGCAGAACTTTCCTTGCCACTTACTTATTGGTTTATCCCCTCAAGCACAGCACTGACAACTCCATCTCATATAAAAGGATTCTCTAAATCCCCTGGAAGGTTTTTAATTTTTTTTTTTTAAACCCTGCTAAGTTCGTGGCCTTAGCAGAGAGCAGCCTGGAGCTCTGCAGGCTGATCACAGCACTGCAAGACAAGAAAAGGGAGGCAGCAGTGCCTGGACCTTTCCCCGTGTGGGAAACTGCACCCAGGGCTTTTGGTTTACTCCCAAGCATTCCCATTCCTCAGCCTGCCCTCCAGGACCATGAGATGTTAGGAGGAAGTTCTTTCCAATGAGGGTGGTGAGACACTGGCACAGGTTGCCCAGGGAGGCTGTGGAGCACAGAATCACCAAATGTGATCCAAGATCCCATTCTGTGCTTCTGTGCTCCACAACCTCCCTGGAGGTGTTCAGGACCAGGTTGGCTGAGGCCTTGAGTGACCTGTTCTAGTGGGAGGTGTCCCTGCCTATGGCTGGGGGTTGGAACTGGCTGATCCTGGAGGTCCCTTCCAACCTAAACCATTCTATGATTCCACCTGAGCATCTCTGGGGGCAGAGTGGAGGTTGTGCCTCTACCAACAGGCACTGATGAGCTCCGCATGGATCCCCCCACACATCCTCCACCCCCAATTCAGTAAAGCACTACCAGCACTTCCCAGGCAGAGCATTTATCACTTGTTTCCAGGGCTCACAGACTGCTGAAATTTATATTTTGCTTGTTCTGCTTCTGTGCTCTGAACCACAGAGACTTTATTTTGCCTTCTCTGCACAGAGCCCAGCAGCGGTCATGCCACAGGAGCCAATCCTGCAGGTGACCCTGGACCAGTCCAATCTCCTCTCCTTGAACAGGCATCATCAGGAGCTCAATGCTGGTCTCATGCATGCATTCATCCTGCATGTGATTGTGCTCTGAGATTATTGACAGGAATACATCTTCATACATTACAATAGTTATGTGCCCTTGTCGTGGGGGAAACTGCTCCTGTGCTCCAGGGCCTGGGGGCTCCAGAGCTCACAGGCAGCTGGGGAGGCACAGAGCTCCCCACAGCTTTGGAAGAAGCAGATGGAGCCAAACCCAAACCAGTTTGTGGCATGCTGAACTGGGCAGACCACCTAGGGGTGATTAAGGAGGGGGACTCTGAGATCAGAATGAAGTATAAAGGTTTAAAGCCTACGTGTGGGGCTTGGGCAGCCTGTGAGAAAGCTGGGGAGGGACTTTCTGGGCTGTCAGGGAGTGACAGGACTGGGGGAGATGCAGACTGGATGTGAGGAAGAAATTGTTCAGCATGAGGGTGGTAAGAGCCTGGAAGGGGTTGCCCAGGGAGGTGGTGGAAGCCTCATCCCTGGAGGTGTTTGCAGCCAGGCTGGATGAGGCTCTGGGCAGACTGATCTAGGGTAGTGTCCCTGGGCATGGCAGGGGGGATGGAACTGGCTGATCCTTGTGGTGCCTTCCAGCCCTGACTGATTCTATGATTCTGTGATCCCTCACACAGCACAGCACAGCTCAGCTCAGCTCAGCTCAGCTCAGCACAGCACAGCTCAGCTGCCTGTCAGTGTCTGCAGGGAGTTGCATGCAGGCTGGGCAGGGGCTGTTCAGAAGGGCCTGTGGGGATGGGATGAGGGCAATGGTTTGGAGCTGGAGCAGGGCAGAGTCAGGTTGGACATCAGGAGAAAGCTTTGCACAGTGAGAGTGGGGAGAGAGTGGCACAGGCTGCCCAGGGAGGTGGTTGAGGCCACATCCCTGGAGACATCCAAGGTCAAACTGGCTGTGGCCCTGAACAACCTGCTCTAGTTGGAGGCGTCCCTGCTGCCTGCAGGGAGCTTGGACAAGATGACCTTGGAGGGTCCCTTTGCTGTGATTCAAACCAAGCTGTGCTGCTCTTCTGCCTGACGCCAGCTCCCATTGGGGTCCACCCCCAGCAGCTTCCCTGCTCCCCATTTTGACCTCTCTGCTGAATGCAAAGTTAGGAATTTTGCACCATCCTCTACAACATTTATTGTTTTGTAATCCCCTACACAACGAGCTGGGATTTTGCAGCTTTCCTGAGCATTCTTCCTACCAAGATTTAAGCCCACAGATATTTGGCTATTTCCCTCCTCTCCTTCTGGTGTTAAAAGTGTTAAAAGGAGGAGGTTTGAGATGAAAGCAGTGCCTGCTCCTGTGGAGTTTAAATGTCAGCCCCACCTGCAAGTCTGAAAAACCTTTTCTTTGCTCCTTGTTCTTTTGCCCTTTCAGCCTTCCCTCTCTCATTTCCCAGCTCCATTCTCTCCGTCCAACCCTGCTGGCAGACTCAATGCCTGCAAAGCTTCTTCACCCCAGCACCAGATTGAGGGAGCCTCCAGGGAACTGAGGCAATGCCCACACATTTGATGGGTAATGGCCCTCCTGGAGCCACCCCCCGGGCTCACAGACACTCAGGCATCCTGCCTGCTCCGGAGGGAAGAGGCTTGCTGACACAGGCAGCCTTTGCAAACAAAGGCAGGACAGATTTAGCTGCGTTTGACAGGGTTGGACTGAAGATCAGAGGTCTCTGGTCCTTCACCTAGAGAGTCATGCTGCAGCCCTCTGAGAATTTGACAGGTCTGCAGCTACCCCTGGCAGGCACCTTGTGAGCTCCAGATGTTGTTCTGCTCTCACTGAAGGGAGCTTGGGGAGTTTAAAGAGAGGCAGCCCTGCCCTTCAGAGGGATGGCTGCTTTTGGGGGGGGGTGTTAAGGGTGGGGGAGCAGTTACTCGGCTGGATTTCTCCTTCTCAGCACAGCACTTCCACATGGTGTTACTGGTGACTGCCACCAGAAACACATTTCAAGAACATTCAGATGTGCTCTGACACATCCACTGATGAGTTTTTAATGGCACGAAAACATTTGGTCTGAAGGCACTGCAGTACAGACCCTACATTAGGAACTGCCTCATCATTCCCCTGACACTGTCTCATCAGTTCCTTCAGCTGGCTGCTGCTGAATGAGTCCTGGGTGTCATCAGTGGGTGCAAGTGCAGCTTCAGAGGATAAAGAGGAAACCAAACCCAGCCCAGCATCAGAGGAAACTTAACTATGCTGAACCACAGCATTTTCTATTATCTGCCTGAAAACTTGACTCGGGTCTTAGCCTCAGCTCCTCCAGCTCTCGGCTCAATAGCACAGGAGCTATTGATTAGTGAGCACCATCACCTTGCATTTTGATCACACTTGTCATGCAAGAACCCGGGAGCATTGGGCAACCAATTCAGCAGCAGCTCCTGTGAAGTCAGCAAGTATTGCCCCAGCCTAAGGGATGCAGAAAATGGATCCAAAGAGAGGTTAAATGGCCCAAGGTAAGGCAGTGACAGGGCTGGGAGTGGAATGCACACAGCTGCTGTAACAAAAGGCACAGGAAAGGCCTTCCTTGCTCTCTTTTCTTTCTGTTTTTGGAGCTGAACAGTCACACATTTGCTGCTGTTTTTGTCAAGAGAGAACTGGACAAGAGGAGGTTGATGTTCAGGCGTTAGAGAAGGAGAAGCAGATGTAGACTACAGAAGGGGGAAAGGGAGGTCACAGAACGGCAGAATTGTTTGGGTTGGAAAAGACCTTTCTGATCAAGTCCAACCTTCACCCTAAAACCACCATGGCCACTAAACCATGACCCAAGTGCCATGGCCACAGGTTTCTTGAACATCTCCAGGGATGGGGACTCCACCACCTCCCTGGGCAGCCTGTGCCAGTGCCTGACCTCGCCTGCAGGAAGGAAATAGTTCCTAATATCCAATCTAAAAGATGATGCACTCGACTGGTTTAGCTTTGAAGAGTTGAACCTGATGATCTTCAAGGTCTTTTCCAAGCAAAAGAATTCCATCACCCTAATTCCAGAAGCTCAGATGCATTCCATCACTAAAGTTACCTTCAGCACCCCAATAAAGGAGGAAGTGGGACTGACACTGCTCGACTCCCTGCCCTGTTACTCCACTTGACACCAACTATTTCTGAGGCATGAGAAAACCAGCAAGAATATTGAACCCACTAATCTCAGGGGGAAAGAATCAACTGCAGCAAAACTTCTCCTTTTTGATGCTTGACAGAGAGGGAGAGCAACCAACCTCCCCAGAGCTGTCCTTTGATCCCTGGCAGGTTAATATCACAGGTCGAGCATCTTCCCTTCCACCTGCATCTGAAGTCTTGGGAGGAAGATGCACAAACAGTCAATATGCCACACTGCTGACCCCTGCTTTTATGCCCTTTTGAGTGCCTGACCCCTATTTGTTAGACAAACCAAAAGCAGATGAAAGGAAGCCTGTGCACCAGCTGCAGACTCAAGCCCTTCAGCTGTGGCTGGAAGGTAAAGGAAAAGGGAACTTAAAGCTGGATCGATTGGGACTTACTGTGTTCTGACAAGGGCCTTCAAAGAGGAATGTTCTCTTCCCTGCCTGGACAACAGCAAGGCAGAAATCCTCCCCAAATCCACTTTCAACTGCTCCACACTTTTATACTCATTGCTGCCCCTCTCTGGTTGGGCTTTTCTTCCTTCCTGCAGGGCCATTCGCCTGGGTCAGTCACTCCTCCTGCTTGCACCAGCATGGGAAGAGAAGCAGGCACCATGGAAAGCATCTCCAACCCCCCCTGAAAGTGAGCCCTGCTGATTTACCAAACAATTCTTCAGGAGAGGGCAGGAACAAAGCAGCAAAACCAAGGAAACAAAATCCAAATGAATCTGAGTTCCTTCTTTCTCCAAACAATTTCAGGGCCAGGCTGGATGAAGCTTTGTGCAACCTAAGCTAGTGAGAGGTGTCCCTGCCCATGGCAGGGGGGGTTGGAACTAAGTCACAGAACCAGTTGGGATTGGAAGGGAGCACAAGGATCAGCCAGTTCCAACCCCCCTGCCATGGGCAGGGACACCCTACCCTAGATCAGGCTGGCCAGAGCCTGATATTCTTTAAGGTTCCTTCTAAGCCAAACCACTGTAGGGTTAAGGGTCCTGAAAGATTCCTGCTGAGAATTTAAGGCTGGGGTAGTGCAACCTCCACTTTTCCCCTTCCAAACCAGGGACTGAATTAATAAATCCAAACAACCCAGCAGCAGTGATCTCCTCTTCCACTCACAGGTTCCTATCGTTACAGATTGTTTTGTTGTGATGACGAAGGAATAAATTCTGAATTCTTTTACACAGAAGCTCTGCACACACCATGGAGAGAGAAACGTGAGCCTTACCTTCTGAAACACTTGGTAGTTGGACTTGGACCAGATGTCGAGCTACAAGAGGGAAAAACAGAGTCAGACATTACCACGTGTGAAGAAGCAGCTTTATGCAGAACAAGCAACAAACACAATCACAGCACAGGGTCCTCTGGAGACCAAGCCAAGGCAGGGTCATCTAGAGAAGGTCTCGTGGCTTGAGTTGAATCTGCTATTCAACACGTGACAAAAGGTCACTCAGGAACATCCCTGGAGGTGTTCAAGCAAAGCCTGGATGGGGCACTTAGTCCCATTGGATAGGGCTGGGGCATAGGTTGGACTGGATGAGCTTGGAGCTCTCTTCCAACCTAGCTTATTGTATTGTGTTCTGTCCTGTCCTGTCCTGTCCTGTCCTGTCCTGTCCTATCCTATCCTATCCTATCCTATCCTATCCTATCCTATCCTATCCTAACATGTCCATGTAGACTCTGAACACCTCCAGAGATGGAGACTCCAGCACCTCTCTGGGCAGCTAAGCAGCTGTTCAGAGTAAAAGAGCAGCCCAGGATCTCTTGCTCCCTGTGGCAGGCCAAGGAGCAATGGATGGAAGCTGCAGCACAGGAGGTTGCAGCTCAACACAAGAGGCAACTTCTGGCCTGTGTGGGTCCCAGAGCAGTGGCACAGGCTGCCCAGAGAGGTTGTGGAGTCTCCTTGAGTGGAGCCTTTGGAAGCCTGTCTGGATGTGTTGCTGTGTGCCCTGAGCTGGATTGTCTGGTCCTGCTCTGGCAGGGGGGTTGGACTGGATGAGCTCTTTGGGTCCTTTCCAACCTCTGCCATCCTGTTAATCTGTGATCTCTGGAGATGCAGTTCCCAGGTCACTGTCTTGCCCCACTGCCTTTACCTGCTGCACCCCAGGCAAGGGAGGGAGTGCTGAGAGGCCTCCTTTGTGCTGGGCTGAGGATGGAGCCCAGGCCATCAGCTGCCTTCCCAAAGAGATGCTCACAGGACCTGCTGAATTAATGTGGTCTTTAAAAAGAGCAAAATCTTCATTTGTAGGGGGTTGTGGCTGAGCTATGCAAATACTCCTTCGGCTTGGGTCTGCTGTGTGAAAGGAGGGCATTGATGGAGCTGATGCTGGAGTCTGAATAAGCAATTCAGTTCCAAAGGACACAAAGAGCATTTAGCTGAATTAGGCCAAAGCTCTGCTCTGCTGGGGCCAAAGAAAACATCCCTCAGGAAGCTGCATTTACATTTGCAGGCAGAAATCACACTGCAAGAGATGTAAGGTTGTGGATAACTGCAAGCATCCACGCCCCAGACACTGTGGCTGGGAGATCTGCACACTGAAAGAGCCAAAGGGGATGAAGTCTTCCTAAGCCCTGGAAAGCTGAAGGGGAGGCTGCTCCTGGGTCAGCACCCAACTGGCTCACATGGAGAACAATTCTGCCTGACAGCTGATTGATGCTTTTTAGCTCAGCCCTGTGGAATGGACAATCACAGAACTGTTTGGGTTGGGAAAGCCCTCTGAGATCATCCAGTCCAGCCCTCAACCCAGCACCACCACAGCCACCAAACCCTGTCCCCAAGTGCCATGGCCACAGGCTTCTTGCACACATCCAGGGGTGGGGACTCCACCACCTCCTTGGGCAGCCTCTGCCAATCCTTGACCACTCTTGCAGCAAAGACTTTTTTCCTAATCCCCAACCTAGACCTGCCCTGGCACAACTTCAGGCCATTTTCTCTTGTTCTGAGGTGAGTAAAAGACACTAGAGGGAGGTGAAGGTGGAGATGGGGAGGATGCTGAAACCAAGTAATTGGTTCACATTGCTAAAGCTGTTCAGCATGCTGGAAAGGCTCACCCTGCTCAGTGGCTCTCTTCTAAACAGTGGTGCAGAAGTGACCCCTGAGTCCTCAGCCCTCAGCCTGGACAGGAGGCAATGATAAATACTTTAAAGCTCCCTCCAGGATGGTTGTTTGATGGCTTCTTGCAGCTGACCCTGCCGAGACAAAAGGCAGCTGACAGCTCAATGCCTTTTCCAGGTTAGATGAAGACAGAAGTAGCCTCAGGCAGGTATCTACAAACCTTTTTTACTGTGTGCCCTGAGCTAGATTGGATGGTCCTGCTCTGGCAGGGGGGTTGGACTCGATGTGTCCCTTCCAACTCCTGACATCCTGTGAGCCTGGGATCTCTGGAGAACCAAGGTCACTGTCCTGCCCCACTGCCTTTACCCTGGCTCTTGGGGAGGGGTCAAGAACCTGTGTGACTGCCACCAGCACTCATGTGCTGGAGCCCAGTCTGGCTACCAGGATGGAGACTCCCTTTTTACAAGTGGTCCCATGGAGAAGGCAAGAGATGATGGGGACAAGTTACTGCTGGGGAGATTCCCACTGGACTCCAGGAGAAAACTGTTCCCCAGGAGAACACTTGGACATTGGAATCACCTCCCAGGGGAAGTGGTGGAGCTGCCTACATGGGTCAGATTTGAGACTCAGCTTGCCAGGTGCTGGGACAGAAGACTGTAGCTAGACTGTGACCTAGAAAGGTTGGATCCTTGGGGGTCCCATCCTGGGATTCTAAGACTTGGACCTGAGCTTGATTTCCGCTGTAAGAGCAAACCTGTTGGGAAGGAAGCTTCCCATTTCCAGCTTAGAAAAGTCTACACTTGAAAATAAAATAGAAAGAATCCATATATTTGAAAAGCTGTTTTCATGTCATTTAAAGCTCTCTTCCACTAGAGACAGAGCTGCATGTATGGCTTGGCTAATCTCTCCTGATCAAACCATGGATGTGATCCTCTCTACTTAAGAGAGCTGAAAACAAAACAACCCAAAACAAAACCCAAAGTCTACTTCAGATGCTGCATCTGAGGTGAGCCCAACAGGTCCTGAATGTTCATTAGCTGTCAGGAAGATTGAAAAGCTGAAAAAGTAATGGATGTCCATCTTAGGGACAAGTTCAAAAGAAGGAAGGGGAAAAAAAGACCCAACAAAAAAAAGCCATGAACCACCCCAAAAAAAAAAAAAAAAAATTAAGAAAAAGGCAAAAGAGAAAGAAAAAAGGCAAAGCTACCAAAGCCCCCCTGAGCACACATCCTAACTGCCTGCCCACCTTTCCCCTCTGACAGAGGGGGATTAAAGAATGCATCGTTAGGGCTCTATTACTCTTCAACTTTTCACTTTCAATCAAGGCTCACATCTGTAACTGAAACAAAACTGCTGAAAGCACAATTTCAGGGCATCCTCTGCATGTGAATTAAATGCAGGTTTTTTGGTTGTTTTTTTTTCCTTTTTGGGGGGAGTGGTTAGGGTTGGGGTTTGGTTTTTTTTGGGTTGTTGTCTCCCAGTGCCCCACTCTCCCCAGCCAGCCCCAATGTAAGGAACAAGAGGCCATCTGCTGAAGGTCGTCTGAACGATTTCAAAGGCACTAACAAATCAGAATGTTCCTGCATCTAATATCAAACAGGTCTGGTGCCAGCACTTATTAGAGGAATCTGATTCAACACCCCCCCCCCCTTCACCCAA
>VWZI01020010.1:180855-198820 GCA_013396835.1 Psilopogon haemacephalus
CTTTTTCATTTTGCCTCCCCCACTGGAGCTGATACCAGATGAAAAGCTCTTTTTAGACCCAGTTTTAAAGCAGCCATTAACAAACATTCCTTTCCCCCCCAGTTTTATTTAGAAGGTTGATATTAGGAAAGCCTTTGCTGACAGCTCCAAGACTTTGCACACAATTCCCCAAGCTCCACAGTTCCTCGCAGCATCCCAGGGAATGTGGTGCTGAGCTGAGCTGCAGATGCTCTGCAATGCAGAGCTGGAAGTTAAGCAAATGTTCTGCTCACTCCAGGTGGGTGCTTGTGTAGAACCCAGCACAGGTCTGTACCTGCCTTTCATTCACCTTGCAAAGCAACCAGGCCACATCACCCCAGAGCTGGAACCACACTCCAGAGTGTTTCCAGCAAGAGGCCAGACACTTGCTCTGTGCCACCCTCACTGCCACTCTGAGCCCTGAGTCATAATCACAGAGGGGCTCAGGTTGGAAGGGACCTCAGAGCTCATCTGCTCCAACCTCCTCACCATGCCCAGGGACACCTCTCAGCTAGACTCAGCTGCTCAAGGTCTCATCCACCCCCAGGCAGGAGGCAGCCACAGCCTCCCTGGGCAGCCTGTGCCAGGCTCTCACCACTCCGGTACTGAACAACTTCTTCCTCAGCTCAACTCTAACCTTGCTGTGCCTCAGCTCCAAACCATTCCCCCTTGGCCTTGCTCAAATGACAGGACAGGAGGAAATGGCCTCAAGTTGTACTGGGGGAGCTTTAAGTTCAGGGAATCACAGAATGGAAGCTTGGAAGGGACCCCAAGGATCATCTGCTCCAACCTCTCTAGGTTGCAGCAGAGTTGAAAGGAGCTGGCCCAGCACCTCTCAAGCTGAGTCTTCAACCTGCCCAATGGAGGGGACTCCACTGCCTCCCTTGGAGATGATTCCAAAGTCCAGCTGCTCTCAGAGGGGGCAATTTTCTTCTGGATTCCAACAGGTCTCCAGTACTAACTTATCCCCATCCAGCAGCAGCTTGTCTGCATCACCTCTTGTCTTCTCCATGGGACTCCTGCACAAAGGGAGTCTCCATGCTCCTGGCAGCCACCCTTCATGTCCTGATATGTGGTATTAGGATCTCTCCTAAGCCTCCCCTTCTCAAGTTGGACATCAGGAATAATTTCTTCCCCAAAAGTCTTGTCAAGCCCTGGAGCAGGCTGGACAAAGCCCTGGAGGGGTTCCAAAGCTGCAGCAGTGGTGCTGTGAGGGCCACGGTTCAGCAGTGACCTGGCAGTGCTGGGTTAAAGCTTGGGGTTGATGATCTTAAAGGTCTCTGATTGTACACAGCCTTAAGCTTGTCCTCCCAGTGTGTGCCTTCCTCATCAGCCCCATGCCTGCAAAGCTCATTTCTATACACTGCAGACCAAAGCCTTGCATTAAAAAGGCAAAACCCACCCAGACTTCCACCTCGTTATTTTTCCTCCTCTGTCTCATCTGCTGCTGCTCCCAACACTGCTCCATCCCTCACATGCTCATTACTCTTTAATGATGTCTATTTGTAAATAGCAAGAGAAGATGCAATTAAGCCATTAGACTCTAAATAAACAAACATTCTAATTAGGTTCTTTACAAGGGTTTCTGGGGTTTGGTGTGGGGGCTGGAATTTACCTTTCATCAGCTGAGCCTAATTGCAGTGGTGCAAGACAAAAAGAGGCAGCAGCAGTGTAGGACTTCCAATGGTTAGGACTTCACCCAGGCTAGGGGTGAGCTGGGGACCCTTTCCCTTCCTACCGTGGCAGGGGCTCCCTGTAAGGGGAAGAAACTGGCACAGGATGATGCTCAAAGGTCAAGGGAGAGATTTTGCCAGTGGCCAGCCACACTGATGGAAGGGTCATGCTAGCCCAGCATGGCTGCAGAGGACAAACTCCACTCCAAATTATAGCACAGAGGAAGTTCTCAGGGGGGGAACCCAAGTCTGGTCTTGCAGAACACAAACCCTGTGGGAATACCACCACAGGTCTGCAAGGCTTTGGGACTGGACAGCAACCCTGGGGCACTGGAACCCTGTGGAGGCAGCAAAGCTGAGCAAGTCTCTCATGGGTCTTTCTCTGCTGCTGAGCAAGTCTCTCATGGGTTTTTCTCTGCTTTTCCTACTCTTGTTCACTTTCCCATCAAAGGATTCTCCTTTAACTTCCTTATTCTTACATCAGACAAGCCAGAGAATAATTTATAATTTACTTTCCTTCTCTTGCTCACACAGAACCACAGAATGGCAGGGGTTGGAAGGGACCCAAGGTTAGAGATCAAGTCCAGCTCCTCTGCCAGAGCAGGATCACCCAGGGTAGGGCACATCCAGGTGGGGCTGGAAACTCTCCAGAAGAGACTCCACAGCCTCATCCAGCCTGGCTGCAAACACCTCCAGGGATGTGGCCCCAAACACCTCCCTGGGCAACCCATTCCAGGCTCTCACCACTCTCATGCTCAACAACTTCCTCCTCACCTCCAGTCTGAATCTCCCCACCTCCAGCTTTGCTCCATTCCCCCCAGTCCTGTCACTCCCTGACAGCCTAAAAAGTCTCTCCCCAGCTTTTTTGTAGCCCACTTAAGATCCTGGAAGGCCACAAGAAGGTCACCTGGGAGCCTTCTCCTCTCCAGCCTGCACAGCCCCAACTCCCTCAGTCTGTGCTCACAGCAGAGCATCTCCAGCCCTCTGCTCACCTTCGTGGCCCTCAGTGATCCATTTACAGCTCCTGACATCTGACCAACCAAATCTCCCAAACACCTTCAGGAGCCCACAGTTCCCTCTGCTGCTGCTGCTGCAAATTAATTGAGCATCACCCTGTTATTAATGCTGATACAATTCTGCCTTTAGTAGTTTTTTTCTTTCCCTTATGCATAGGGCGATTAAAAGATTAATTGAAAAAAAAAAAATCACTGCTGAAGATTGGGATTAAACAGCACCTTGAAATGCCACAACAAACTGCTTTCAGAAGCAGCTGAGGATTTCACCCAGCTCTGAAAGGTTTCAATTATTTATGTGTTTGGTTTGTGGACCATAAATCCAGACTAATGAGCTCCAATTGCTGGGTATAAATCTAAAGCACGAACCCCTCCGTACTGTCTGGAGGAAGCAGCAACCTCAAAGGACCAGGAAGGAGCAACCTTTCAAGACACAGCATTTGTGCTCTCAGGAGCAGTTGATTTTGCTTTCTGCCTCTGTGGAAGCCGTGGCCTGCTTAGGGAGAACCTGGATTAACACAAAGGTTAGCCAGAGGAAAGGCCAGCAGGCTCATGCTGCTGGTAATGACTCCTCCTGCAGCAGCAGGTGACCCTCAGCCCACCAAAGCCTCACCTCTGCAGCTAAGGATAGAAACTGATTTCCATAGCATCATACAGTCAAGGGGCTAGAGCAGGTCCAGAGAAGGGCAATGAAGCTGGGGAAGGGTCTGGAGAACAGGGCTGGCGAGGAGGAGCTGAGGGGGCTGGGGGGGTTTAATGTGGAGAAGCTGAGGGGAGGCCTCATTGCTCACTACAGCTCCCTGAAAGGAGGTTGGAGTTGGGGATTGGTCTCTTCTCTCCAGTATCAGGTGATACAATGAGAGGAAATGGCCTGGAATTGTGCCAGGGGAGGATTAGTTTGGAGAGGAGGAAAAATTTCTTTGATGCAAGAATGGTCAGGGATTGGCAGAGGCTGCCCAGGGAGGTGGTGGAGTCCCCATCCCTGGAGGTGTCCAAGAAACCTGTGGCCATGGCAGTTGGGGACATAGTGGTGTTGGGCTGCTGGTTGGATTTAGAAGTCTTTCCCAGCCCTAATGGTGCTGTGATGTTGCAGAATCTCCAACAACAGGCTCCAGAGCTTTTAAGGAGCAGCATTGCCAGGCTGCTGCTGGAAGTGGCTGTTTAACTGAGCCTCCCAAACACTGCAGCTAAGACACTCTTCTCATTTTAGTAATAAGTGGCAGAACATGAGGAAACAGCCTCAGGTTGCACCAGGGGAGGTTTAGGTTGGATATGAGAAGAAATTTCTTCACTGAAAGGTTTCTCAAAGCCTGGCACAGGCTGCCCAGGGAGGTGCTTGAATGCCCATCCCTGGAGGGGTTTCAGAGAGGCAGAGATGTGGTGCTGAGGGACAAGGCTTGGCACCAGCCTTGGCAGAGCTAGAGAAAGGTTGGGCTGGATGACCTCAAAGAGCTTTCCCAACTGAAACAGTTCTATGACCTCTGCATCCAAGCCCTTCATGGGCACCAGCAGGTGTGCTGTGACTAGCCCCAGGATGGCAGCAGCCTGATGTGCCACAGTCAGCAAAGGAACTCTGGACAAAGAGAAGAAGCTGGGAAGCACTTTCAGCTGCCCCCAGCACGCTCTGGGTGCTGCTGTGGCAAACCAACCCTGCTGGATGCCAGCGGCTCCAAACCTAACCTGAGAGAAGTTCAGTGTGAGAAATCACCAGCACTGGAGAAACCTCCCTTCTGGGGGAGGTGCTCTTCACACTGCCCATCCTGCAGCACCTTGCACTGAACGAGCTGGGGCTGAAAACAGCAAAAGCTTTTGTAGCAGCCGGGGCCAGATGGAAAGTGCCATATTGGCAACATCAAGCGAGACAGATGGGAAAGGAGGAAAACCTGCCTGGAAGAAGAAGAAGAAATGCTAAACCCATCACACAGCCACATACAAAAGGACTTCAAAAACAAGCTTTGTGATCCCTGATCCAAGGAAAATATGCCCAGCACTGGCTCAGCACAGGGCCACGATCCTGGAGCAATCCTGCCCTTGATGTAGAGAGCAACTGCTACGTGGAGCTGACTCAATTACTACTGCTTGTAAAAGGAGTACAGCCAGCACCCTTCACCCTGCCTTATCCCTTAGCAGCCACAGCCACCTCAGCCACTAACTGGGCCTGAAGACTGAAAAGCATCAGCTGCTGCTTTCTGACCTCAAAAAGCTACCAGCAGTGGAAGGCCCAAAGAAGGTCTCTAAGAGAATGGAAAAGGGCTTAAAAGTAAAGGAAGTGAACCCAAATATTTATTTTTTCTGTAACAAAATAGCTTATAAATAACAAAGTCAGCTTGAGAGGAAATGCAAAAGCCTCCAAGACTTAAAACTTCTTTAGTCTGCACTGATGAATTCAACTCCTTTCTGGAATTTGTTGTTCCACTTGGTGGAATCCAAGAATGGCAGAGCAAATGTTTTCATGCCAGCTGTTTGTTTCAACCTCTGACTCAATTAATCTCCTGAAAACTTGGGGCTGCTCAAAAGAAGTTAATCTTGGGATGTCAGACAGTTGATTAATTAAAATGAAATATAATTGGAGCTATACTTACCAGGGAGGAATTAACAGAACCTTTGAAAACTAGGGGCAAAAATCTATCTGTAGAAGTGTTAGACGAGTTTAAATCTAAGCTTAAATCTAAGGAGTGATACTAACTTGCCGTGGCCCTGGGCAGCCTGCTCTAGTTGGAGGTGTCCCTGCTGCCTGCAGGGAGGGTTGGACAAGATGATCTTTGAGGGTCCCTTCCAACCTGATGCAACCTGTGAACACTGACTCTATTTCAGGCTCATTTAACTGTCTTTGGAAGGAAGAAACAGACTGAGAGGCACACTGCAGCACAGCCTTTGGCCAGAGCTTACGTGAGGAAGGAATATGAGGAGTGCCATGAGGAATCTGAGATGGGAAGACCTGACCTGGTCTGAGCTCTTCACCCACAGCCCACCTGAGCTCTTCACTCACAGCCTATTTTCTAGTTCCAGGTAAAGTGTGGCATGAGAGCAGCTTTCTGCCTGTCACCCTGCAGGAGGCAGATCAGCATCCAGCCACCATGCTACAGACTCCACTTCCAAGCTGCTGTCTTAGAGCAGCAGCTCCAAAGCCTTCTCTTGCTAGAAGCACAGCAGCTGCCTGTGACAATGGATGTGAGCAGTAGGTTCTGCTGCAAGGAAATCTTGCTTGGTCAGGCAGAAGTAAGTCAAATGTATTGGATTTGTTTATCTCCAATCCAGCCTTTGCTGCTCATTTACTTTGAAGGCAAATTCTTGACTTCATCATCCACCAGGGATTCACTGACCCAAGAACAATTCCAAGCCATTGTAAATCATATTGGTTTCCTTCCTCTTTTCTTCCTCCCAATTTTTTCCTTCTTAATTATCACGATGAAGGCTCACTCGTTGCCCAGACTGCTGGAACACAGTGAGAATGGGAGTTGTGTTTGTATTTCTAAGGTCATATCTAGCACTAAAAAGGGTCAAATCTTTCACTGAAAGGTGAAATTCTTTTCATCACTCATTTGCAAGGGAGGTGGTTGGGGCCCCATCCCTGCAGGTATTCAAGGGAAGGTTCAACAGGCCTCTGGGCAACCTGATCTAATTGGGGATGTCCCTGCTTAGGGCACAGGGGGTTGGACTGGATGACTTTTGGAGGGCACTTCCAAGCCAGACCATGCTGTGATGATTCTATGATGAAGAAAAATCCAGTACCTGGAAGGGGCCTACAGGAAAGCTGGGGAGGGACTCTCACAAGTGACAGGATGAGAAGGAATGGATTGAAGATGGAAAAGGAGAGACTCAAGATGCAGATGAGGAAAAAATTCTTGCCAGTGAGGTTGGGGAGAGACTGGAACAGGTTGCCCAGGGAAGTCGTGGATCACAGAAGCACCCAATGTGATTTTTGATTACATTCAGTGCTTCTGTGATCCACAACCTCCTGGAGGTGTTCAAGGCCAGGCTGGATGAGGCCCTGAGCACCCTGTGCTAGTGGGAGTCCTCCCTGCCCAGGGCAGAGAGATTGGTATTAGATGACCTTTAAGGTCTCTCCCAACTCAACTCGTTCTGTGACTCCATGACCCCTGCACTGCTACGATCAATTCAGCACAGCCTGTTCAAATCTCCACCAGTAACCCACAGCATTTTGGGGACGCTAACTCAGCCTGTGGAGAAGTCTACCTGAAAGGTTTAGATGAATTCCAACTCACCAGCAGCATTGCTGAGGTCCCATTGGGCCTGGACAGCTGGATGGACATCTCGGGGAACATCCTGTCGATGCGGCTGATCACATCATCCACGTACCTGGCAGAGAGAGCAGAGCAGCAGGCTCAGCAGAGCAGCAGGCTCAGCAGAGCAGCAGGCTCAGCAGAGCAGCAGGCTCAGCAGAGCAGCAGGCTCAGCAGAGCAGCAGGCTCAGCAGGCAGGCTCTGGGGCACAGTGCCCACAAGGCTCTCCTCAACCAACCTCTATGACACCTGTGTGGTCTTCAAAAATGAATGCAGACATAATCATAGAACCACAGAATCACAGAACCATAGAATCACAGAATCAGTCAGGGTTGGAAGGGAACACAAGGATCATCCAGTCCCAACCCCCCTGCCAAGAGCAGGGACACCTCACACTACATCATCCTGGCCACAGCCTCATCCAGCCTGGCTGCAAACACCTCCAGGCATGAGGCTTCCACCATCTTCCTGGGCAACCCCTTCCAGGCTCAGGCAAGGCTCAGCTCTGTCAGAGCTTTTGATAGATTCATAGAATGGGTTAGGTTGGAAGGGACCTTAAAGCTCACCCAGTTCCAACCCCCTGCCATGGGCAGGGACATTTCTCACTAGAGCAGCTTGCTCAGAGCCTCATCCAGCCTGGCCTTGACCACCTCCAGGGAGGAGGCATCCACAACCTGCCTGGGTGACCTGTGCCAGTCTCTCCCTCCCCTCACTTCTCTTCTCAGTCAAGAAGATGTCAGAGAAAATGCAGGAGCAGTGTGACAGAAGAGCTCTGCTGTGCTTATCATGGCTGTGCCCCTTTGCCTCCTTTCAAGTAGGCATCAGGGTGTCCTGAGCACTCATCAGAGCAGAAGGATCCTTCAAAGATGAATATGTAATTACTCAATTAGCCCAACTGCATGGCGGCCCCAACCATCAAATGACAAACAACCTCATCCAAAGCAAAATTCTTCTGCAGAAATGTCCTTCAGAGAGGACATCTGCTGAAACATCTTGTGAAGGGCTGGGGATGATAAATCAGACGCTGCAAAGCAATGTGGAAGTGGAACTGGTGATGACTGCGGAGGAAACTGAAGAACATATGACCAAGAGAAGCCAAAGTGCACTCCTGAGGCTGTCTGGAAACAGGGTCAGAGGAAGCTGCTGTCTGGAGCTTATTTTGCCAACCTGCACTGCAATAATTTGGTGCCAAAGTGAGCAGAGGCAGAAGTGACACAGCTCTGCCCCATCGCTGCCAGCCCTAAGCTACCAGGAGCTCCTATTTTTGTTCCAGAACCTTTTACTCCACCTCGGATGAGCACAGCACTTAGGGATGGAGAAAAGGCTAATTTTACTTTGCCAATAAGCACTTCTAACTTTTTTTTTTTCTGACATTCTTGCCACATCTCAAGTTTTCTCCTACTTACAAAAGATGCTGCTTGGAACAAGCATTTACAAACCCAGGAGCACTAACGCAAAGCGGGGATGGGATGGGGGGAGAAAAGCAAATGGAAATAGATTTGCTCAAACATTTGGCACAGCTTAAAAGGAAGGAGAAAAATCCATGGAATTCTCAGAATTCGAGGCAAGCTCAAATTTATATGGTGGCAGCTTCCCCTCCTGTCCTAAACCAGGCATTGTTCCACCTACAAAGGGCTGGATAGTGTCTAGACAAACTGTCCCCCATGGCTGCTCCATCAGCCCGGCACAAGCCCAGGCTGGGTGCAGAGTGGCTTGGGAGCAGCCCTGAAGGAAGAGGCTTGGGGGTGTTGGTGGATGGGCTGCAGCAAGAGGAGTGTGGCCAGCAGGACAAGAGAAGACATTCTGCACTTTGCCTCTGCTCTGCTGGGACCACACCTGCAGAACTGCCTCCAGCTCTGGGGCATCCAACACAGGACAGATGTGGACCTGCTGGAGTGGGTCCAGAGGAGAACACCAAGATGAGCAGAGGGCTGCTGTGAAGCCAGGCTGAGAGAGCTGGGGCTGCTCAGCCTGGAGAAGAGAAGGCTCCAGGGAGACCTTACAGCTGCATTTCAGTACCTGGAGGGGACCTCCAGGAAGGGTGGGGCGAGACTGCTTAGGGCTTGTGGTGACAGGATGAGGGCAATGGTTTGAAAGTGGAGCAGGGGAGGATTAGGTTGGACATCAGGAGGAAGTTCTGCACAATGAGGGTGAGGAAACACTGTCACAGGCTGCCCAGGGATGTGGTGGAGGCTCTATCCCTAGAGACATTCAAGACCCGACTGGATGTGCCCCTGGGCATCCTGTCCAGCTGGAGGTGTCCCTGGGCAGCCTGTTCCAGCTGGAGGTGTCCCTGCAGGCAGCAGGGGGGTTTCACGAGATGCCCTTTGAGGGTCCCAACCCAGGGCAATTTGTGACTCTGAGAATGCTAACTGAGGAGTTTTGCATGGAAGCAGCAGGCTGACAAGGCAGGAAGAACTCAGGAGCCATCCTGGTAGATAGATGGGGTGTTAGGAGGAAGTTCTTCACAGTGAGGGTGGTGAGACTGGCACAGATTGCCCAGGGAGGTTGTGGCTGCTGTCTCCCTGGAGGTGTTCAAGACCAGGCTGGATGAGGCCTTGAGCATCCTGTTCTAGTGGGAGGTGTCCCTGCCTGTGGCAGGGGGTTGGAACTGGATGATCTTCGAGGTCTCTTCCAACCTAAACCATTCTATGATTCTATGGTCCTGTAGCATCACACAAAAGCCTCCAGACCACACTCATCTAGAAGAGGAGCTGTCAGGAATGCCCTGCAGATGCAGGCTGCACAGATGGCTTCCTTCTCTGATATGACCTCCCTCCCTTGTTCTATCCTTTCCCTGGATCAGATCCAGCAATCCAATGTTAGGTGATGTTTTACCAGCTCCAACAAGACTTCAGGAGCATTCGTCTCACACAGTGCTCAAGTTCATGCTGTTCAATTCTTCCACTCAATACAACAATTAAAGAGGAGAAATGCAGGCATTAATTATCTGAGGAGGGCTTCTGGAAGAGAGAAGAATTTACAGAGCGATCTTGGGAAGGCAGAGAGGAAAATACACATTGGGGACAGCAAAAGAGATCTGCCCCACACAGCCAGAGGGAAACACCACAGAGAGATGGGGGAAAACTCTACAAGTCTGTTGAACCTGGACTCATCACGTTCTGGAGAGCAACAGGGAAACTCCAGAGAAGGAGACTCCATAACCTCTCTGGGCAGCCTCAAAAGTCCCTCCCCAGCTTTCCTGTAGCTCCCTTAAGATCCTGCAAGGCCACAATAAGGTCACCTGGGAGCCCTCTCCTCTCCAGACTGCACAGCCCCAACTCCCTCATCCTCCTCACAGCAAAGCAGCTCCAGCCTTCTGCTCATCCTTGTGGCTCTTGTCCCAGGGGCTCCAGAGCTGGATGCAGTACTCCAGGTGAGGTCTCAGCAGTGTGGAGCAGAGGGGCAGGATCCCTTCCCTGGCCCTGCTGCCCACACTGCTCTTGCTGCAGCCCAGCCTCTGGCTGCTCTCTGGGCCGCCAGAGCACACTGAGGGCTCAGACTGAGCTTCTCATCCACTCCTCATCTCACTTGTCTGATGGTTCAGCAGCACAGGCTGGCCCTGCAGACCCTTGCCAGCAGTGAAGGCACCAGTGAAGACCTTGCTTGCATCAGCTGCTTTTTGCAGAACCAGACTCAAGACACAGAATCACAGAACGAGTTGAAAAGGACCTTCAAGGTCCTCAAGTTCCAACCCCCTGGCACTGGCAGGGACACCCTGCACTAGCAGGTGGACCTTAAAGCTTTTAGCATTTGAAATCTTAGAGAGCTTATAAAGAAATTAAATAGTTTTCAGGCAACCTGATGAGTGAAATGCTCCAGCCTGGAACAGCTGAGGCAGATCCCAGTTCTGCTGTGATTTATTAATCAACGAATTAAAGTTTTAATTTGATTCAGCTACCTGCTGAGCAAGGCTCTGCAGGTGGCACACCCAGGTTGATAGAAAGCCTTCCAGAAGCATCAATTAACAACAGTTATTAAAAACGGTGACCTCTGCCAGCTTGTGTGAGATGCCACTTCCTGCTTGGGTGGGCAATGAGAAGAGATCTGACAACTCTCATGCTGAGAAAGAGACTTCAAGCCTCAAGCCTACAGGGGCTGGCACAATCCCTGGCATCTGGACACTGAGCCTGGGAGTCTCTGCCTCCTTCCCCACGTTCCACAGGTTCTGCTGGGGATGCTTTTAACTGTTAATTCAGGCTCCTGCTCTTTTCTTCTCTACAGTCTCTATAAAGATGTCCATTCCCTGCCTCCTTGCTTTGAACCAACTTCTCCTCCAGCTCTAAGCTCCCTTGCCAGGCTGTCTCCTCTCTCAGTTGTTTGCACTGTCCTCTTGTCCTTCCTGAACCAACTGCTTCAGCAGTTCCCTCTCTCTCCTCACCCAACTTCCAAGTTTCTGTTAGTGGAAGACTCCAGGCAGGCTCCTCCTGGCTCACCTCGTTCCCTTCTGTTCCCTTCTCACCTGCACACCAACTCAGGCTCTGCTGCTCCTTCAGTGCCTCCCTCCTTGCTGTGCAATCTCTACTCATGACACAGGAAGGAACATCCTCACCTCCTGCCCAACGCTGCCTGAGTCCTAACTGCTGCCTTGGCAGCTGAGGGCAGAAGGGGCAAAGCTGAGCCTGTCCAGTTGAACATAGCTCTGTGGGACTGAAGACCAGCACCAGGGAGTTCCAGCTGATCTTTGAGGTCCCTTCCAACCTAAACCATTCTATGATTCTATGTCAGAAGTCCTTTTCCAGCTCTCCTGTAGCCTCTCCAGATAGTGCTTGCTGTCTCTTCCCCAGTTCTTTCAGCCTGCCCTTTTAGGGGAGGTTCTCCAGCCCCTGGGTCATCTTTGTGGCCTCCTTTGGACCCTCTCCAACAGTTCTATGCCCTTCTTATGCTGGGGCCACCAAAACTGGAGGCAGTGCTGCAGCTGGGGTCTCAGCAAGCCCATGGCAGTGCAGTTCTCCAGCTCCCCCTGCAAGTGCAGCTTGCTGCCAACTGTGCTGTGGATGTTATTTCGGTCACAGAGGAATTGCATTTGATTATTGAGTGGATGCAAAAGATTAAGTTCTGTGCCTAAATAGTCTCGAAGTGTTTACACATAAACACAGGGTGGTCTGCTTCAAAAGCATATGCACAGAGAGCTGGATCAAACACTTCACCATCTGCACTTCTCACTCACAAAAGGCCAAAGCTGCTGCAGCAGCACTGAAGGATGAATGTGGAATGGGTTTGGCCAGTTCTCCAGAAGCCAAGACAGAGTGTTTTGAGGGGCTGCATTTCCAAAGACATTTTAGAAACCTCAGGCTGTGATTCAACAAATTTGCAGCCTTCAGCACCAGTAGTGACATAAGGCAGTGACACATCCCCTCCTGCACGCTGCAGCATCCAGCCCCCTCAGCTCTGCTGTTCTGGAGGAGCACACAACTGAGTTGGCTTTGGGGAAAGGGAGGAAAAAAAAAATAGAAGAAAAATGTATTAATTTAAATCTAAAGTGGTTTCATGAGTCAGTTGCCTGTGTGCCAGCACAGTTCCTGCTGGGACCATGCATCATGGGCCAGGATTAATGTACGCTGGGGTCACTCTATCCCAGCAATTGGCTTGGGGATGGGGAGGGGATGGGCTGCTTCTACTGGATTTAAAAAAAAAAATAATTATACAGTAAACACAGTTCTGAGTTCTTCAGAGCTTCCCTGGTAGGTCCTCAAAGAGAAGAGCTGCCAGCAAAGCTCCAAGAGCAGGCAGGTTCCATGCTGAACGCTTAGGCGATGCAAACCTGCCCCTGAGTCAAAGCAGCTCCAGGCAGCTGCACATTTACATTAAATAAGCACACCTCCGGAAAGCTCTCAGCAAACACACATGTTCTCACTCTGCTCTCTGAAGGCAGAGCACAAAAAAAACAGACATCTGTTCACAACTTCCCATTCCAGGGCACCACCTCAGGCAGCTTCAGCTCTGCTAAGGGGAAGATGAAGCTGCAAGTGGAGCCCTTGCAGCCCAAATCCCACTCACACTTCAGGGCGTTGCTGGAGTAGCTTTGGTCGTGCTCCTGTGGGACACTCCTCAAAACGCCTCTAATTCTGGGCTCCCCAGTTGGAGAGGGACAGAGATGTACTGGAGAGGGTCCAGCAGGCTGCCCGGGGAGGCTGTGGCTGCTTCCTCCCTGAGCAGCTGAGCCTGGCTGAGAGGTGTCCCTGGCCACGGAGGGGAGATTGGAGCAGATGAGCTCTGAGGTCCCTTCCAACCGGAGCCATTCTCCGATTCTAATTCACAGCAGTAATCAAGAGAGGAACTGGGACATTAGGACGTGTGAAAGCTGCCTAACAAAAGCAGGCATCTGCTTTACAGTCATCACCCGGATCTTGCCTGAGCCTGCAAGCAGCCTGTACCGCAGGGCAAACATTAACTCCTTGATGCATCACCTCGAGAGGGAAAGCAGCACCCCCAGACTCTGCGGTCAGAGATTCCAGAAGCAACACTTGGGAACAGAGAGGCATTGTCTGTCTTGCTGCTTGAACACAGCCCAGCAATGACCACACACAGCATCAATTCCCTGGATGGGGATCGGGGTGAG
This sequence comes from Psilopogon haemacephalus, assembly GCA_013396835.1. Taxonomy (NCBI): domain Eukaryota; kingdom Metazoa; phylum Chordata; class Aves; order Piciformes; family Megalaimidae; genus Psilopogon; species Psilopogon haemacephalus. The sequence continues at coordinate 194,366 of VWZI01020010.1, forward strand.
GACATCTGCCTGTCTGCAGAGATGGATCCTGAGTTGCTCCTAACTCGTCAAACCATTTGTGTCCCACCTGTTAGCCTGCCTTTGAACACACACAACAGCAAAGCTGCACCCAGGGGAAATTCAGGCCAAGAGATCCAAATGGCCTCTTAAAAATAAGAGAAAATAAAATATTTTTTTAAATCATAGAATGGTAGAGGCTGAAAGGGACTCCAGAGGTTGAGTCCAACCCCCCTGCCAGAGCAGGGTCACCCAGAGTAGGTCACACAGGAATGGATCCAGGTAAGGCTTGGAAGTCTCCAGAGGATACTCCACAACCTCCCAGGGCAGCCTGCTCCAGGGCTCCAACACCCTCACAGCAAAGAAGTTTCTCCTCATATTGAGATGGAACTTCTTGAGTTCCACTTTGTATCCATTGGACACCACCAAACAGAGCCTGGAACCCTCTTCCTGACACCCACTCCCCAGATATTTATAGGCATTGACCAGATCCCCTCTCAGCCTTCTCTGCTGCAGGCTAACCAGCCCCAGGGCTCTCAGCCTTTCCTCCTCACACAGATGTTCCAGTCCCTTCAGCATCTTTGTGGCCTCCACTGGCCTCTCTCCAGCAGATCCCCTCCTCGTTCAACAGGGCAGCCCAGAACTGGACACAATACTCCAGATATGGTCTCACCGGGTCAGAGAAGAACCTCCCTTGACCTGCTGGCCACAGGATGCCAGGCTCACAGGATGTTAGGGGTTGGAAGGGACCCAAGGAGATCATCAATTCCAAGCCCCCTGCCAGAGTAGGACCATCCAATCCACCTCAGGGCACACAGCAACACATCCAGGCAAGCCTGCAAAGGCTCCACAGAAGGAGACTCCACAACCTCTCTGGGCAGCCTGTGCCACTGCTCTGGGACCCTTCAGGCAAGAAGTTGCCTCTTGTGTTGAGCTGCAACCTCCTGTGCTGCAGCTTCCATCCATTGCTCCTTGGCCTATCCCTGGGAGCAGGTGAGCAGAGCCTGTCACTTGCTCCCTGTGTCAGGACAAGGAGCAATGGGTTTAAGTCCTCTTGCTGCACCCCACCAATAAGTGCAGAAGCTCCACACAGCCCAGATGGATGACTCCCAGCCCCTCCACCACCCTGGCTCGGCAGAGCTCACCTGAGGCTGCCTGGCTGTACCGTGCCAGGTGCCAGCACCTCTGCTGCTCTCAGCAGGGGGACAGGGACCAGACTGTGACCTGCAGCTGCTCAGCAAACAGCTGTGACAAAAGGGCTGCCCAGAATGCAGCCAGCTGAGTCCTCCAAAGGATGCTGGGCTGGTTCTTAGCCCACCTGAGCTCCCAAACACAGTCAAGGTGGCAGCAGCAGTGGGGCAGGTCCCCACACTGTGGAGTGGCTGCCGATGGGAGCCTGCCACAGCCGCACAGCACCGCAGGCTGCCGAGCCTCAGCGCAGCCTCCTCCAGCTGCACTTCAGCCTTTCACAACTTGTTATTTTCAGCTCTGCTATTGAAGAATGACTTCAATAGCAAAGTCTTCTCACTTTCTTTCTTTGTGCTTTATTCCTCCCTCAACAGAGCAGAAATTGCAGTGCTTACCTCCTTGCTGAAAAGCAGCAGCTGATGCATGATACCTGCTCGGTATTCTGCAGCTCTCCAGAGCAGGGAGGCTTCACCTTTGGGTGGAGAGATTGATGAAGAGGAAGCACAGCATGGCGTGCACAGCCAGACCTTTTCATACACTGGCACCATATGACAAGCACTGCTGGAAGGGAGAGATCTTAGTGCTTGCTTGTTAGGCATATTGAGTGCCACAGCTTGGAGAAGGCAGCGCAGACTGCAGAGGCTGGGAGGAAGGGAGGATAAAGCAACACCCTCTGGAGAAGGGCTAAAACCAGAGCAAGAGGGCAGGGCACTTGGGCAGACAGGGTTTGTCTGTGCCAGGTCAGTAAGACCCAGTGCTGCCCATTACATCAGAGTCTGCATCAGACTCCTGTCGGATTTTCCAAGCTTGTAACCATCACAGAAATCACAGAACCAGAGAAGCCTCCCGGCTGGCAAAGCCACTCAGGATCACCAAGTCCAACCTATAACCCTACCTGAAAGATTCACCTTAACCCATCACTCCAAGCACCACATCCAAACCACCCTTGCACACGTCCAGGGTGTGCCTTGATTTCCTCTCCTCGGGATTCTGCTCTGAGCAAGGATTTCAACCTGCCTGTGGTACTGCAGAGAGAAAAATCCATCCTCAAAACTCAGAGGTTTATGTAAAAGGCTCCTACAAGGTCATCCTCACACTCCAGCACCAAAAGCTGCAGGGAACAAGCAGAGTTGAGCGTTTGTGGAGTCAAGGCTCTCCCAGTACAGACATTTTGGAGAGGGAAAAAGTCCTTCAAATTCTGATTTTCTCTGAAATCCACTTCCACCACTCCTCCTTGAGCATGACAAGCTGTTCTCCAGGCTCAGAGGGTTTTTTTTTTATAGGGCTCATGGAAATTAATTGCATAGCTTCCACTGCAAGTCAGCCTGGGGGAGGAGAGCTCATTGCCTTCAGCAAATTCTCCAGTGGTGGGGGGAGAAGTAAAAAAAAGGTTCTTTTAAAACACCAGAGCTGGTTAAAGAAGTGGCTTCTCCTTGGGCTTGCCAAACCCCAGCCCAGCACAGCACCTGCAGAAATTCCCTGCTCCTCCCTGGCCACTTTCCCACCCCTGTCATCAGGTTTGTTCTTTCCCCTGGCACACAGGGAGCAGTCTGCAGGCACAGCAGAGCTCACACAGCCTTTGTGGTCACAGGAGCTGCTCAGAGGCTCGGGGCTGTGCTCCTCCACTGGGAGGAACAGGCAGGGAGTTTAAAAGTGCTTCAAGGGCTGAAAGCTGGACTGGAACCAAACAAGCACCAGGGCAGGCAAACGGAGTCCTGATCAGACATGGATCCTTGTCCCTGCTCCACTTCACCTGCAGAGCTTCCCTGCTGCCTTCCAGTACCTGGAACACATCCAGTCAAACTTCAGAGACTTTCAAGCTGCAGGCAGGGCTTGAAACTTTCCAGAGGAGACTCCACAGCCTCTCTGGGCAGCCTGCTCCAGGACTCCAGCACCCTCACGGTGGCAGCTGAGGTGGAACCTCCTGGGTTCCAGCTTCTGCTCATTGTTCCTTGTCCTGCAGGAAGGCTGCAGAGAGACTTTTGCTGAGGGTGTCTAGAGACAGGCCAAGGGGGAATGGTTTGAGGCTAAGGCAGAGCAGGGTCAGACTGGAGCTGAGGAAGGAGTTGTTCAGTGTGAGGGTGGTGAGGCTCTGGCACAGGAAAGGAGCCTTTGGTGAAGGGCTGAATGACAAAGCAAACCTGGAGAGAAATTTGGGGCTCCTTAGCTTGCATGGGAGGCTCAGAGCTGGCCAAACCATGGTCATGGCTCAGAGTGCTTTCAGCAACACCTGAGGTTAAACACAGCTTTGGCATTTTTATTCGTGGGTCAGTTTTAAATTTAAGTGAGGGGAAAAAAGGGGCTTAAGCTGCTTGGCCACCTGCTGCTGAGGTGTTAGCAAGGAACTCCTAAACTGGGACGTTTAGGGAGTAATTCCTGGCTGTTGAGCATGGGTTTGGTGTTTCAGGTGCTGAGGTGTGACCTGGCCATTGACTGTAGTCAAAGCTGAGTGCAAAAACTGAAGCTTGAGGAGGGGAGATTGAGGCTGGAGGTTAGGAAGAAACTGTTTGCAGTGAGGGTGCTGAGAACTTGGCACAGGCTGCCCAGGGAGGCTGTGGCTGCCTCCTCCCTGGGGGGTGTTCAAGGCCAGTTTGGACGAGGAGGAAAGAAACACCCCCCCACACACCCCCCAAAAAAAAAAGCAGCAAAAGCAAAGCTGTCCTCTGGCCTGGGAGTGAGTGGCAGGCAGCAACCCGCGCAGGGTCCCAGGTGACAAAGTGGCCCCTGTCAGATGGCATCTCCCAAGCCCTGCTGCAGGAAGGACAATAAATGCCTCCTCCTGCAGCCCCTGAAGAGGATGCAGGCAGTGGCTGGGCTGTCTGTCAGTGGCAGTGCCTCTCGGCAGGGGGTGCTTTATTATTCTAATAAGCTGCTCCACCGAGCCGGGGTCAGCTCTGAAGCGCTGCCACGGGAAGATTTAATTAGATTTTTCTTTTTTTTTTCTTTTTTCTTTTTTTTTTTTTTTACACCGACTAAAGCCATTCCCTGCACACACACACACAGACAGCAGCTGAAAGATGGAGAGAAATGAGGCTGGAGTTTAAAGCAAGGTTACTTTGGGTTTGGTGGGGGTTGTTGGTTTTTTTTGTGTTTTGTTTTGTTTCAAAGTTGCTGTTTCTATTTTGCCTTCCGATGGCTGCTTACACTCCGGCGCTGCGCTGCTCCTGCTTAAAGCTTGCTTTGTGGAAGAGGTCAAGAATTTCCTGGTTAAAAACCTCTCTAGGCAAAGCCTCTGAAGTATTTTCCTCCCACGCCACCCCCCCCCACCCC
>VWZI01020010.1:222900-250734 GCA_013396835.1 Psilopogon haemacephalus
GTCAAATGATTTCTCCACACTTCAAAGAGTTAATTTATGAATGTTTGGGGAAATGAAAAGGGGGGGAGGGGGGAAGGAAAACACAAGCTTCTATCAGGTTTGATTGATAAAAGTACAGCTTTTAACTAAAACTGAAAAAAACAAAACAAAACAAAACAAAACCCTGAAGACTGGCAACATTTTTTTTTTCCCCCCCACAATAATATGCTTCCTCTGCTTTTTTTCGGCAGAGTGCCCATAAATCAAAGAAATGTTAAAGAGCTCCATACATCACAGGGTGGCATTTCCAAACTATTTACCAAATCTGTAATAGTCAAGAGGCTGGAGAGCAGGGAGGGCTGAGCAGCAAAGCTACTGACACAAACAAAGGCACTTCTGCCAGCCCAGCAGGGTTAATCAGGGTTGGGAGCAAGGCTTGCTTCTAGAAGCTGTGAACAGAAGGTTCAGGGAGGTTCTCCTCCCCTTCTGCTCTGCCCCAGGGAGGCCACATCTGGAGTATCGGGTCCAGGTTTGAGCTCCCCAGTTCAAGAGGGAGAGGGAACTGTTGGAGAGGAGTCCACAAGAAGCTGCTGAGGGGCCTGGAGCAGCTCTGTGAGCAGGAAAGGAATGGGAGAACTGACCTGGGGCTGTTGAGCCTGGAGAGGAGCAGCCTGAGATGAGATCTGAGCAATGCTCACTCTGAAAGAGTGATTGGCATTGGGATGGGCTGCCTGGGAGGTGGTGGAGTCCTCATCCCTGGAGATGTTTGAGAGGAGGCTGCAGGAGGCAGTGAGGGCCATGGGTTAGTTACTGAGAAGGGTTAGGTGATAGGTTGCACTCCAGGATCCTAGAGCTCTTTTCCTTTTCTGTGATTCTGTGGTGGGGAGCAAGAGGCTGGGGCCAGACTCTTGTCAGCAGTGCCCAGCCACAGGCTAAGGGACAATCAATGGGCACAAGATGGAATCCAGAAGGATCCATCTGAACAGGAGGGGAAAATTCTTCGGTGTGAGGGAGCTGGAAGCCTGGAGCAAGCTGGTCAGAGAGGTTGTGGAGCCTCCTTCAGAGGAGAGATTGCAGTCCCAGCTGGGCATTGTGCTGCTGGGCAAGCTGCTGTGGGTGCCCTGCTTGAGCAGAGGGCTTGCACTGGATCAGCTCCAGAGGTCTCTCCCAACCTCCACCATGCTGGGATTCTGTGTAAGTTAAAACCACTAAAGCAAGGCAGTCCTGACAGTGCAAGGTTGCAAGAAGGAAACACAACTGTGCCAGAACAGAGGAGGGAGATCAGAAGCAGCAGCTTGTCCCACCTGGTTCTGCATCAGGAGAAGCAAATAGTCCAGCAAGGCTTGAGGCACCTGCAGCAGCAGACCTGACTTTACATCTGCAAACAGCCAGCCCCAAAACTCCACCAGCTCCAGTGCTCGGCTGCACACCCAGCACATTTTCACCCCCACCCCCCAACACCCAAGCACACAACAGCCTCAGACAGCTGAGGTTTTCCTCCCCAACTTTTCCAGATGAGAATCTCATCTTCTCCCCTGCCAGGAAAGCCACAGCTTCTGCAAAGTTTATCTGTCCATCTGCTGGAGATGTCACACTCTGACTGGGGAGTGCAAAAAGCACAGAGATGTTTTACAACCAAATCCAAACCTGACTGCAGGCTGAGCTGGTGTCACAGCCATATGCTTCCCACAAACACCTCTTCTGCTACACTGCTTTTTTTTCCCCCTCATACCACAGCACAAAGAGTAACAGCTCGAGAGCTGCTGGAACCTTTCACTTCTGAAAATAGCTCCCAGATTCTTACTCTCAGCTGCCCTGCTCGGGTAAGATAACTGCTCAGAAAGCAAAACAAGAAGGAAATATCACACTGAGCAAGGCAGGCTGAGAAAAAACCCCAAAACCCACCCTCCACTGCAAGAAGCCACCCCAGACTGCAGGTGAAGCAGCAGCTCAGAGAGCACAAGAGCAAGAACAAACAGGAGCTTTGCTGGGATGGCACAAGAAGGGGAAGAAGCTTTGCAGTTGTCTCTGTCAGCACTGAAGACTTCACAGATTCATCCAAGGGGTTGAAAGGGACCTCAAAGCTCAGCCAGTTCCCAGCCATGGGCTGGGACAGCTCCCCCTAGAATAGGTTGCTCAAGGCCTCAGCCAACCTGGTCCTGAACATCTCCAGGAAGGTTGTGGAGCACAGAATGTGACCAAAAAGATCCCATTCTGTGCTTCTGTGCTCCACACCCTCCCTGGGCAACCTGTGCTAGTGTCTCACCACCCTCACTGCTAACAACTTCCTCCTCACACCCAGTTTCAATCTCCCCTCCTCAAGCTTCAGTCCATTCCCTCTCATCCTAGGCAAAGTATTTCAGATGGAGCTGGGGAGGGGATGACCTCAGAAGCATCTTCAGGACTAAAACCAATGGAATACACTTTCCATTATTTTCATGGGAGCTTATAATGCTGTTATAATCTTCTGTTGTAATTTAGTTAATTAATAGCCTTTAAAATGCTCCCAGCCATTCATGATAGCTCTAATTAGAACTCTTTTGGTGCTGAGCCAGCAAGAAATGCAAACCTCCCTGCTAACTCCCTGGACAAAAGCAGAAATGCAATTTTCTTTAGCATGCTGATTGTTTCCATGGTCACAATTCCCTCTCTGCTTGGCATTGCTGAGGCCACATCTCACATCCTGGGTTCAGTTTTGGGACCCTCGCTCCAAGAAAGACATTGAGGGGCTGAAGAATGTCTAGAGAAGGGCAACAAAGCTGGGGAAGGGTTTGGAGAAGAGAGCTGGGGAGAAGCATCTGAGGGGGTTGCTTAGTCTGGAGAAGAGAAGGCTGAAAGGAGATCTCATTGCCCTCTACAGCTCCCTGCAAGGAGGTTGGAGCCAGGTGGGGTTGGTCTCTTCTCCCTGGTATCAGGTGACAGAAGGAGAGGAAATGTCCTGAAATTGTGCCAGGAGAGGGTTAGGTTGGAGATGAGGAACAAATTTCTTTGGTGCAAGAGTGGTCAGGGATTGGCAGAGGCTGCCCAGGGAGGTGGTGGAGTCCCCATCCCTGGGGGTGTGCAAGAACCCTGTGGCCATGGCACTTGGGGACAGGGTTTAGGGGCCAGGGTGGTGCTGGGTTGAGGGTTGGACTGGGTGACCTGAGAAGGCTCTTCCAACAGAAACAATTCTGTGATTCTCTGTATCACTGAACAAACAAACAAAAAAAAAAAAAACATGTTTGTGGAGGAAAAAAGAAGTGTAAAAGAAACTATCAAAGGAAAATGGCCAAGGTGCCACTTGAGAAGCTCCCACACCTGCAGCAGCTCACCACAGCTCCCCACTTTATTTCTAGTTTTGCTCTAACAGGGAAGGGCTTCTACAACAGCAGCTGCCTCTCCTCCCACGCATCAACTAATTTGCAAATGCACTCAGGTTGGAGCAATAATGAAGTGCTGAAGGCTTCTCTATTGACAAGTTTTGCTGTCAGGAGGTGGCTGCTGTAGGCGAGGTGCTAAAATGCATCTGCAGCCAAAGGCAAGAACAAGCCACACCAAACCTGGGCTCCAGCTTGCAGGGCAGAGCAAGCAGCTGAGCTACCTCCCGTTGGCTGGAACCTGCAGGAAGAAATCTTCTCCACAGGCTTCTTTTCCTTTGTCTTTGGAACAGGAGGGTTAGAGTGAGAGCTGAGCTTCTGTGCTGGCCCAGGAAAGGTTTTGGTCCTGGAGGGAAGAAGTCCTCAGTTCCCTTGTGCTGTGTATGCTGAAAATGAGGCATTTGAATTGCTCAGGTTACAAATGCAGAATTCAAGGAGGAGAAAGTGCCTGAATCCCTATTGCCTATGCAAACCAAATCAGCCTGCTTCAGCTAAAGATTCAGGATCCCATCCTGGAACACCACATCCAGTGTTGGGCAGCCCAGTCCAAGAGAGACAAGGATCTGCTGGAAAGAGGCCAACAGAGGATGATTAGAAGACCTGAACATCTCTGCTGTGAAGAAAGGCTGAGAGCCCTGGGGCTGTTGAGCCTGGAGAGGAGGCTGAGAGGGGATCTGAGGGGGTTTGTAGAGCAGAGGTGTAAAGGCTTAACCCCTCCTGGGGGTGGTCTGAACCTGCCCCCAGGTGCAGTGCTTAGCCCACTCCCCCCTCCTGTCTCGGACGCCTATAAGAGCAGGCAGGGGGTTGGAACTGGATGAGGTTTAAGGTCTCTTCCAACCTAAACCATCCTATGATTCTGTGAAGAGGCAGCTCCTCAGCACTCGCTGGCACACACAGGATGTTATTTACAGCACTTCACACAGTGCCCACACTTTGCTTCTCTGCTCTCTTCTCTGAGGCTTTTCCTGCTTTTTCTTGCTTCTTTGCAAATGCTGTTAAATTTACCTTCACCATTCTTATCCTAACAGTGCTGGGTGTGGATCTCAGCAACCTCAGATTTTTAAGAATACTAAATGGTTCTTACTACTTACTACATTTTGTAGTAGACTTCCTAGAGATAAAAAAAAAACAAACCAAAAAAACAAAACCTGCAGTCAGATGCTCACGCAAGTTTTTGAAGCAGCCAGAAAAGGCTTTCAAGTCGAATCATGGAATCACAGAATGGCTCAGGTTGGAAGGGACCTCAGAGCTCATCTGCTCCAACCTCCCCACCATGCCCAGGGACACCTCTCAGCCAGACTCAGCTGCTCAAGACCTCATCCAACCTGGCCCTCAACACCCCCAGGGAGGAGGCTGCCACAGCCTCCCTGGGCAGCCTGTGCCAGGCTCTCACCACTCTTATTAGTGAAGAACTTCTTCCTAGGCTCCACCCTAAACCAAGGCAAGGTTGGAATCTCTCTCCTCACATCTACCAAAGGATTAGCTGGCAGCAGTTCATCATTACTCTGTCTCCATCAGCCACTCACTGGGGGAAAAAAAAACAACCCACAAACATCTCTGAAAATCAGTGAAAAGCTGAGACTGTAAACTTTCAGATTAAATTCTGTGCTCTGAGAGATGTTCTCATGGGTACAGACCCTTCCAACTCTGACTCCTCACAGTAGAAAACACATAGCTGGTGAGCACAGGAGAGTCACTAAAGCTACACTGTGGTTAAGAGCCTGGAGAGCTGGAGCTGATCCCTTCCACGAGCTTCCTAGGAAACGAAGTCAGCCTAAAAGAGCCACTTAGTCTTGCCTCTCGCCTAATTTCAGTCACTTCTGTGTTTATAATTATAGCAAACGTAGTCAGAATTTGCATGTGCTCACCTTTCAAGCCTTCCACAGGAGGAGAGTCCCACATTAGCCCTCTCCAGTTCCTCCAGTGCCTTAATTACCCTGAGTGTTTAAATCCTGCACTCGGCTGCGCTCCGCATTTGTTAAACTTCCACTTTCAATTACCGAATTTGGGGGCTGGGGGAGGGCTTTGCTTGCTCTAATGAAGTGCCCTCTCTTCTCCACTTCTTCCTCCTCAGCCAAGATGTTGGTACAAAGCAAGTGACTCATCCCTTCTCTTTTCTTCCCCGAATGAAACAAATTGGAGCTGTTTGATCAGGCAGGGGCCGCAGGAAGCCAAATGCTTTTGATCAGCTCCCATTCCTCTCGACTAGAAAGCCCTCAAATTAGCAGGCACCCGGACTAAATGGCAACCAAGCAGCTTCACAATTAAAATCCTGCTCAAAACCACTTATTTTTTTTCTTTCTTATTATTTTGAAATGTTAATAGGTGGAAATGTTATTTGCACAGGTAAGGGAGCCTGGTGTTAAAAATAGATGGCTTTCTGCTGCTTCAAATCAGGGATTTTTTTCAAGGCTGACCTTGTCCCTTTTAAATTTTCATAGCATCTTCAGTTCCAATTTGAAATTTTCATACGGGGTAGGCAAACCTTCTTATGTTCTGTATTAAATGCAAGACACCTTCTTGGCATGATCTGCAGTATCAATAATACAACAGTGCCAATTTCAGGAGCGGCAGCGCAGGCACAGCTACACCCAGCCAAATTTAACCATGTCCAGCACGGAAACCTTGTAGAGATGACAGGGGAAGGAGCAACTCTGACAGCTCAGACACCACCTGAGAGCTCCTCTGCTGCCACACGAACACACGACCTTGGCATGCTGCAGAAGGTGGCACCAAGGCAGCTGAGGCCAGGCAGCAATCTCTGCTCTTCACCAGACTCAGCACAGGAAGAAAATGATCCAGAGGCCAAAGTCAGTGACCTGCAGCTGCCACTGCATTCAGCAGGCAACCTCCCACCCACACCAGCTCCACAGGACCCCTACTGCCTCCCAATACCTGCTGGAAGGATGCAGAGGACTTCTCATGAGGGTGTCTTGAGACAGGCCAAGGGGGAATGGTTTGGAGCTGAGGCAGAGCAGGGTTAGAGTGGAGCTGAGGAAGAAGTTGTGCAGTGTGAGGGTGGTGAGAGCCTGGCACAGGCTGTCCAGGGAGGCTGTGGCTGCCTCCTGCCTGGGGGTGCTTAAGGCCAGGTTGGATGAGGCCTTGGGTAACCCAGTCTAGTTGAGAGGTGTCTCTGCCCATGGCAGAGGGCTTGGAGATCATCTCTGAAGTCCCTTCCAACCTGAAGAGTTGGACTTGACAATCTCTTTGGGTCCCTTCCAACCCCTGACATCCTGTGATCCTGAGCCATCCTAGGATTTACAGAAGTCTCTTCTCTTTAGCACAACCCAAGCTGCATCTTCTTTACCTGATTCTAATTCATGACTGATTTCATTTCCCCAAAAGAACTCAGCCAGTTGAGGCTCCTGGCTTCCAGCAAGGCTGCTGCTGTTTACTCAGGGTTTCCAGCTGCACTGAGTGACATGCAGAGAGGGCTGAGGACTTAGTGGAGGTCACATGGAGAGGAAAGCCACTCTAGGATTCTCTGATCACTAAATGCCACAGCAGAAGGAGGAAAGTACTTTTTGGAAATGATGATAAACACTAAAAACTCTTTATTTAGGCAGGAATCTGCACTGATGTTAACAGAAGAGTTTGAGGACTTTGAGGTTGAGCTGTTGTTAAGTTGCTGTGGGACACAGTTAAAAGCCATAGGAAAACCTAAATCTCCAGCTTCAATCTTCCCTCTTCTGGCTTCAATCCATTCCCTTTCATCCTATCACTCCCAGCCCTTGTCCAAAGTCCCTCCCCAGCTCTCCTGTAGCCCTTCTTCAGGTACTGGAAGGCTGCTCTGAGGTCTCCCTGGAGTCTTCATTTCTCCAGGCTGAGCAGCCCTAACTCTCCTGGCCCAGTTCCAGGCTGTTCTTCCTATTCATCCAAATTCTACATGCAACATTAATTTTTCACAGAGTCTCCTTAACTCCTCAGCAGAGCCTAAAGGATCTCTCTGCATGAGATCAGAGCCTCAGCAGCAAGATAAACTGGTGAGCATCTAAGGAAAGTGGAGCACAGAGAGGGAGAAAGGCTGCGGTGCCCAAACCAGCACTGGCTGAGAGGAGACCTTCTCATTCTCTACAACTCCTTGAAAGGAGGCTGGAGCCAGGTGAGGGTTGTCTCTTCCAGGTAACAAGCAATAGATGGAGAGGAAGCATCCTCAAGCTGCATCAGGGGAGGTTTAGGTTGGACAGGAGAAGAAACTTCTTCACTGCAATGGTTCTCAAACACTGGAACAGGCTCCACACAGACTGGGTTGAATCCCCATCCCTGGAGGTGTTCACACTGTGGACAGGGCTTAGCAGCAGCTTTGCCAGAGTTAGATAGGGGTTGGTCTTTTCCAAGATCCCATGATGCTAATCCACCCAGGAGCAGCAGTGCTCCTCTTACTGTCTCAGCCCCCTCCCAGCCATTCTGCATCACACCCAGCAGCTCCCAGCGTCAGCTCTGGAGTGCTACTTTTAGCTCTGCTTTAAATAAAAGTGTGCTGAGTGCAGGCTGCAGAATGAAGTTCTCAAAACCATGGAGATGGCAGAGACTGCAATTGGGCAGCATCTCCAAGTTGGGGTTGGGGGGGAGAGGGGTGGGTGTTCAGTTGGGGGTTTTTCTTCCTGGTAGATTTGCTTCATTTGTGGAACAAAAGCAGACATCAGGAGATGATTTTTTAAAAAAATAATGAATTAAATAGATTTAAGCAACTTGCAAGGAAACAAAAGCAGATACTCAAGGCACTGTTTGACTTCATCAGCCAGCAAGAAAATAACCACGGGCTTGGTGCTACTCCAACTTGATCATTTAAGTCTCTGAAAACTTTGCCTGGTCAATTACTTATTTAAATAAATAAATATCCCCCACACACCCCCAACTCCATTTACCATAAGTGCAGTGAACACAACCCATCAGCTCTGCAGCCTTCACACTGTGGCTGACACAGCCAAGCACACACTGAGGCTGGGAAAGCCATCAGAGCAAGAGTCTCTGCTAGAAGCCACCCTCAGGAAATGCACCAAGAATCCTAGAATCAGTCAGGGTTGGAAGGGACCACAAGGATCAGGTAGTTCCAAGCCCCCTGCCATGCCCAGGGACACCCTACCCACAGCCTCTGCCAGCCTGGCTGCAAACACCTCCAAGGATCTGGCCCCAACCACCCCCCTGGGCAACCCATTCCAGGCTCTCACCACTCTCATGGTGAAGAACTTCCTCCTCACATCCAAACTTCTTCCTCACATCCAACATCTCCTCGGCCCCACTTAGGCACAACCTCCTGCCACTGCTCTTTGCCAGCTTTACAAACAGGTCAGGGATGCTCAGAGAAAAAGCCACAGACCTATGGCAGGGGGTTGGAACTGGATGATCTTTGAGGTCTCTTCCAACCTAAACCATTCTATGATTCTGTGACCCTTCCTTTCCATCCAGCTGGGCATTACTGCATTGTGCAAGTTAGCACATAGGAAAAATGCACTCAAGACAGTACTCAGAGGTAACCTGGGCCCTGCAAGTTCTCCTACAAATAACCTTTGGAAGCCAGTTAATGTTCCCTGCAACTTGCTTGGGGTTTTTTTTGGAGAAAATGGCTCTTAAAAGGAATCATCCTCCCATGTAGTGTCAGTGCAACAAACTCCTCTCCAGGACGTGGCCATCATCAAATATGCAGTTAGGAGCCAGAGCAAATCATCTACTTACTTTGCAACGTTTGAGAAATAGCTAAAAGCAACACTCTGTGGTCTGGGATGTTCCCTCTGCAGTGCAGCAGGGTCAGCTCCCACACCACTCAATCTAGTCCACCTGGAACACTCTTTCTCCTCTGTGGAAGATCTGCAGAGAGCAGCAAGTTCTTGCAGCCAGTTCTGATGCCCCCAGCACAAGAAAGGCATCAAATTGTTGGAGAGGGTCCAGAGGAGGCCACCAGGATGGTCAGAGGGCTGGGGAACCTCCCCTGTGAGGACAGGCTGGGAGAGTTGGGGTTGTTCTGCCTGGAGAAGAGAAGGCTCCAGGGACACCTTAGAGCAGCCTACCAGCTGAAACAGAGCTGGGGAGGGACTTTTGAGATGGGCTGGGAGCAAGAGGGTGAGAGGGAATGGTGAAGCTGGAAGAGGGGAGATTGAAGCTGGAGATTTAGGTTTTCCTGTGGCTTTTAACTATGTCCCTCTGGAAAAGGGAAGACTAAGAAGAAATTATTTGCAGTGAGGCTGGGGAGACACTGGAACAGATTGCTCAGAGAGGCTGTGGATGTCCACTCCCTGCAGGTCTTCAAGGTCAGGTTGGATGAGGCCTTGAGCAACCTGAAAAGTCATTTCCAGCCTTAAGCATTTTGTGATTTTTGATTTTGCAACTCTAGTAACTGAAGGAATCTTCTGCCAGCCAGACTGCAGCTCTCCTCCCTGTCTTCCCTTGTTCTTCCACCTGTGTGGAGTGTGGTGGACTCCTCTGTGTGTATTTCAAATCTTCCAGAGGGAAGGTATTGGCTTGGAGGAAATGCAAGTGAGCAGCTCCTTCACCAAGAGGAGCAAGCAAGCCCAAGGACTTGTGCCCTTTATGTAGTGATGCAGTAGCTGAGTGCATTAAGATGTACAGGGGAAAAGCAAGGAGCAGCAGAAGCTGGGATACAACCCAGACAAGCAGAACAGCAATTTTCTATCTTCTTCAATCTTCTCACAGAGTGATTACAGTTGACCTTTAAATCCAGTAGATCAAGGAATCAATTCTGCTGGCACAACCTTGTGGGTGTGATCTCAGAGCACAGCCACACTTCTCACCCTTCCACTGCCTGCCTGGGACAGTCATTTTATTTTTTTGCTGGAGGAGCTACCAAGATTTGTCTGGATTGATTTTACTTGCAAAGAAAGAAAAAAACCAACACAAAACCCTCACAGCATCAGAAGTGCAGCATCAGCAGACACTAAAGGTCTCAGCTCCTGGCAGGATGAATGCAATATCAATAGTTATTAGGATGTATTCATACAAGGTACACAAGAGGGATGGAAAGAAGAGGCCACTAAGCTCACTTAATCCTAGCACAACCTCCAGCCAGGTTCTTTAGGCTGTGGGAAAAAGAGAAATTGCAAAACCAAAATGATAAACACTCCAAAAGCCTTTGCCAGACAAATGCTGAACTTGGAAGTGGAAACATTTTGAACAGCTCTTGAAGAAGCAAAGCTTCCTTGACAGCTGAAATGTTAGCTTGAGGATTGTGCTTGAACAAAACAACCCCAAAGAGGCTCTAGGATAGTTTTTGGTCCATGGTGGGCTCAGGAGTGATGCTACTCTTAGGACTTGTTGAAGTACTCAGCCTGCAGCACAAGCCTCATTTTACAGATGGGAAAACAAAGACACAACAAAGTGTTTTGGGAAACCTCATCCCAAGAGCTAGGGACAGAGGAGAGAAGAGGATGCACAACTCATGTCCCTCCAGTCATTGGGAACTTGGCACACTGCCACCTCCAAACCCCTCTCTCTCCCCACCATGACATCTTCTATTTGATTTCCTCTTGAAGCTGTAAAAACTCTTTTCTGTCCGAAGAACAGCAAGGGGATGCTCACCACCTCTACCAGCTGTGGCAGTGCTCATATATCTTGAATGCCCTTCACATGAAGGTGCAATGATTAGAACAGCCTGCCCAGGGAGGAGGTGGTGGAGTTCCCATCCCTGGAAGTGTTCCAGAAATGTGTGGACATGGCACCTGGGGACATGGCTAAAGGCCATGGTGGTGTTGGGTTGATAGTCAGACTCAGCCTTAGAATTGTTCTGGTTGGAAAAGCCCTCTATGGTTCTCCAAGTGCCCACCCAAGCTATCACCACACACTCTGCAAGAGGCACCACGCAGAGCAGCCAACCTCCCCCACCAAAAATAAAAAGGGGGGGGCTCTACACACCAGCTACACACCAGTTACACACCAGCTACGGCACTGAGCAAGCTGGAAGCGCTCCATTGGCAAGCCTGAAAATAGAAGATGTGAGTGCAGAGTAAAAAGTGAACCATAAGGCAAGGCAGAGAACTTGTGAAGTCTGAGTGCAGAGAAACCTCTAAATAGAACCCAACTGAAAGCAGATGGGGAGGGCAGGGAAGAGCAGAACAAAAACTCCAACTAATGGCAAACCACACAGGGGTGTTCTTCACTGGTGTAGGAGAAACATCCACCCAGCCTCTGAGCTAACCTCGGCAGGGGGGTGGGGGAAGCTATTATCCTTTTAACTGCTCCTCCTTTGATACTAAAGTGACATTTTCTCTGAATGAAGAATTCTCTCAGCAGAAAGAAAAGCCAGTTCTGAAACGAGAGATCCTGGGAATGCTGCAGTAGAGAATGTCAAGATTTCCATCAAAAAAAAAAAACCCAAACCCAACAAACCAAACAAACCTGGTTTGCAGAGCTCAGGAACAGCTGTTTTAACCTCAACTAGACTAAAACTAGAAAGAAGCTGTCAAGATCCCTCCCCCCCCCAAAAAAAAACTATTTTATATAGATAAAAGCAGGTATTTGACTCAACTGCTTCTGGTGGTGGTCAGCCAAGAGAGAGGACTAAAAAAGAACATTCCAAGATTCCAGACGTTGTGGCAAAGACTCTCTACTTTTTAACACTCTTTATGCAGATTTATTCCTTTAAGCACTTGGAAAAGGGAAAATGTCAAACAGCTCATAGCACAGATTCTTCAACAGTTGCAAACCATGGGCAGCTTAAAACAGTTTCAAGACACCTGAGGATTCTTTCTGCTCTGCATCTCCTGTGGCAGTAGCAGGGATTTGCAATAAGGGAAATAAACTCAACTGCTCTTGACAGAGAGATGAAAGTAATTCACTTCAGCTCATCCCTTCTACCAGTACCTGCAGGCAGCTCCTTCCTGGGCACATCTGCAGATCCTAAAAGGCTTTCATAAGATCATAGAATTGTTTTGGTTGGAAAAGACCTAAAGATCAAACCATCAAGGCAGCACCACCATGGGCACACATTTCTTGAACACCTCTAGGGATGGGGACTCCACCACCTCCCTGGGTAACTTCTTCCAGTCCTTAACCACTCTTGCAGAAAATAATTTTTTCCTCACCTCCAACCTAACTCTCCCCTGGCACAATTTCAGGCCATTTCCTCTCCTATCCCCTGATACAAGGGAGCAGAGCCCAAGCCCCTCCTCACTCCAACCTCCCTTCAGGGAGCTGTGGAGAGCAATGAGGTCTCCCCTCAGCCTCCTCCAGGCTAACCCCCCCCAGCTCCCTCAGCTACTCCTCCCCAGCTCTGTTCTCCAGACCCTTCCCCAGCTTCGGTGCCCTTCTCTGGACACACTCCAACCCCTCGATGTCTTGGGGTGAGCTACCCAAAGCTGAACCCAGTATTTGAGGTGTGGCCTCACTGTGTTGAGTCCAGGGGGGCAAACACTGCCCCACTCCTGCTGGCTACCCTCATTTAGAGCCTATTCAGTGCAGAGGCACTGAAGAAGCAAACTCATCCATCTTGGAAACCACTGCAATGTCACATCTGGCTCAGCTCTTTCGTGTCTAACAGCCCATGCAGTGCAGTGCACAGAGCACCTCACACCATGCCACTGCCACTTAGAGAAGCTCCAGCCACCAAACAAATCAAGACTGGGGCTGCTTTTGACTAGAACTCTGTCCCAAAGTGCAGCTCTGAGTATCAAAGACCCCTCTGAGAGGGCTGCATGCTGTAAGCTGTGGCCATTACTCTGCTTCCCAGACCTAAAGCCATCCTGAGAACAGCCTCAGCACTTCCATGTGGTCATTACTCTTCATAACCATGATCTCTATTAATTCTGCCCAATAAGTCTACTGGTTATTACTGTCAGCTTGTCACTTTATGTGCTTTTGAAGAAGACTCATCTGGGAAGAGGCCAATTCGTGAGCGCATAAAACATGAAACGCTCCAAGGGGCACATTTTGAAGGCTCTAAGACACCAGGCAAGCTGCAGCCCTGTGCCCACTCACCTGTCAGCTCACTCACACTGTCTGCTTCCAGGCATTCCACTCCCTACCTGGGGCCTCAGACCCACTGGAGCAGCACAGCAGGCAAGAACACTTCACAGCCAGGCAAGGACCTTCCAGCAGAGCACCAGGTAAGTGCTGCTCAGGGGACAGCAAACTTCTGATGTCTGCGTGAACAGATCAGAAGTGCAGAAGATGAGCAGCAGGTAGAATCAATCAGCTTCCCTTCCATCTTTAATTCATTCAGCAGGCAGCTTTCCCGAGGTGTACTCTAATTGAACAAATGGCAGTGGGAAGGAGATTTTTATTCCTGGTTTGGTTCCTGAGTGAAGCTTCACATTCAGGTATTTAAGATGAGATCAAACGAGCTGCTAAGCGTGCTTGGGCTAATCTTGTGTTGGCAGAGGAAGCGATACCACGGGCTGATAAATCATCTTTATCTCCACAACGTCAGGATTTAGCAGCTCTAATAGATTTAAATGCTGCTGCCGAGAGGAGGGACCTGCCTCAAAGGGAGTTAGGAGCGAAGCAGCTGGGTGCAAGGTTCACATTCTTGCCTCTGTTCTTCCACCAAACCCCCAAACCTGCCTGGCTCTGGCATCACTCAAACTTCCAGGAGGGCCAAGAGGTGTTTCTGCAGCTACCAACCAAGGCATGAAGCCACACAGGCTGCAATTTAGTCCCACATTTACAACATTGGTTTGCCCCAGTTCTACTCCCAGCTGACCCAAGACAGGAGAATTAAAGGGGCAGAAGAGAAGGTAATAAAAACCCCAACCCAGTTGTCAAGAGGCAGCATTTTAGCCCAGCCTCTTGCTTTACTACAGCAGCTGCTCATCAAACAGCATTCAGCAGAGCAAAATGAAGCATCCCTAAAAACTTGGTCAGGTACCAGCAGGATCTGAAGCAAAGTTAAGAGTGTGTCCAGCAGATCAAGGGAGGTTCTCCTCCCCTTCTACTCTGCCCTGCTGAGACCTTATCTTGAGCACTGCCTTCAGTTTGGGGCTCCCCAGTTGAAGAGGGACAGGGATCTGCTGGAGAGGGTCCAGCAGAGGGCTATGAGGATGATGAGAAGACTGCCCACAGAGGCTGTGGAGTTTCCTTCTCTGGAGCCTTTCAAGGCCTGTCTGGATGTGTTCCTGTGTGCCCTGAGCTAGACTGAATGGTCCTACTGCAGTGAGGGGGGGGTGGACTTGATGAGCTCCTTGGGTCCCTTCCAAACCTGCAATCCTGTGAAGTTCACCTGCAAAACCCAAAGGTGTTCCAACCCCCTGCCATGGGCAGGGACACCTCCCACCAGCCCAGGTTGCTCAAGACCTCATCCAGCCTGGCCTTGAACACCTCCAGGGAAGGGAAATCCACAACCTCCCTGGGCGATTCCTGGATTGTCCCAGCATCAGAACCACAAACCAACACCACTCCTGCAGGGCAAGACTAACCCTTCCTCCCAGGCAGGTTTTCACCCCATGAGGCAAGAGACTTCCAGAATCACCACAGACCTTCTGGATTAAGGACATCAGAAGCTCAGCATCAACTCTGCTGAAGAGAAAACTGCTGCCACACCTCTGCAAAGCATAGTTCCACTGAGCAGCAGCCAAACCAGCGGGGCTGAGCTGCACTTCTCATCACACACAGCTCCACACTCAGCCTATTGTCCACTTTATTAGCTTTTAGGTGATTTCCATGTTTGTAGCCCAGTTCTCAACAGTTATCTGATTAAGATAAAAGGGGGAAGAATTGGGTATTGCTTCTGTGTGATTCAAGCAGCTGCAGCACTCCCTGAACTCTGCTGGCCAGCTTCAGCAAGTCCAAGGGAGAAGTCCAAACAAGATTAGAAATGAGCACACTTCTGCATTAAAAACACCAAAGAAGTCACACAAAAAAGAGCTGACAACAACAATAGCAGAGAGCAACAAGGTGACATCACAAAATTTTCCATTTTATTTGATTTCCTCTAGCAGCTATAACAAAACCTTTTCCATAGGAAGAATATCAATGGGCTGCTTATCTCCTCTATCACTTATTTTATATTAGTGCTCAGGTGCCTCCAGTGCCCTTCACATGAAGGTCCCCAAATGCTTTACAAACATCTTTAACTTGCCTCAAAAGTAAGTCAGACAACTTTTGAGGCTCTGGAATCATCCTCTGTGCTTTCACAGTGGCCAGCAGCTAGCAGATCAGTCAGGCCTGCAGCAGCAGTGTGAGCCATCAAGAGCTGAGCCAGCAGGGGAAGCTGAAATTCAAAGGGGTGCTTGGTCCCAAGGTTCCTTACAATGCTGCTCTTCTTCTACAGTCCTATAGAGTCTGCAACTCATCTCTTGACAACCTTACAAGAAGTTACACCTTGCTGAAGAGGGCCACAAAGATGCTGGTGGAACTGGAACATCACTGAGAAGAGGAAGGGCTGAGAGCCCTGGGGGTGCTGAGCCTGGAGAAGAGCAGCCCCAGAGAGTATCTGAGCAATGCTCAGCAAAAACTAAAGGGTGGGGGGCAAGAGGATGGGGCCAGGCTCTTGTCAGTCCTGCCCAGCCACAGGACAAAGGGCAATGGGCGCAAACTGGAATCCAGGAGGTTCCGTCTGAGCATGAGGAGAAGCTTCTTTGGTGTGAGGGTGCTGGAGGCCTGGAGCAAGTTGCCCAAAGAGGTTGTGGAGCCTCCTTCTCTACAGAGATCCCAACCCCAGCTGGGCACTGTGTCCCTGGGCAAGCTGCTGAGGGTGCCCTGCTTCAGCAGAGGGCTTGCACTGGATGATCTCCAGAGGTCCCCTCCAACCCCACCGTGCTGGGGTTCTGTGCCACTGCTCAACTTGCACAAGCAAAGCCTTTTTCTTTCCACCTAATGCTTGCTGTAGCATGACTTTATTGAGCCACACTTCTACATGTGCCTGTGCACAACTCCCTGTGATTCCAGGTCTGCTCTACGCGGAGCAATGCAGACTTAACCAAACGGGTTTGATGATCACATCCTGCAGCTCAGAAAGTGATCACTGACGTACAAAATTACATAATTCAACCATCCAGCATCAACTGTATGAAGAGTTCTTGCAGAAAGGGGAAAAAAAAATAAAAAAGAGTTAGGAGAGGAAGAACCAGGAGTGGGCAGAAGTGTTTTGGTTAAAATAGAGCAACATCAATCATCTGCATCCTGAAATAAGCTAACAGCTAGAACATTAATACATACCAAAGAAACTGGGAGGGGAGGGGGAAGCCCCATTCATTAGCAAATAAAGGTGTTGCAAAGCATTAAGTAATTCTCCCCAGCTGCCAAGGGGACTGTGATTGATAATGGTGTGGATTGATACATCACTTCCCATCGTTAGGGAAAGTGAGACCAGGGCTGCTCACAGCATTATTTTGATCAGAGCCTTGGGGAAAAAAGAAAACCGAAAAAAAAGAATATATCTATACTGGTGAGAAACAACAAATCAGGCACAGCAACAGCAAAAAAAAACAAAACAACAAACCAAACACAATATCCTGCTCTCAGGCCACTTGAGATGTGAAACTAAACATTCACACAAAAACCTAGAAAGAAAAAAACAAGTGAGATGTGCCCAAACAATTTCACAGTAACGTCCTGGTGTGAATTCTCACTCTTGTAACTCTGGGAAGATCACAAAGTATTCAAACCAGGTAAGAACCAAGCCTCAGTCAAAGGCTGATTAGTTCCCTTGAAGTAAGAAGTTAATCACCACTCCTCCCTTAGTGAGAAACTAACCCCAGGCTGCTAAAACGTCTCTGAATTGTTTGGGCTGGGAAAGACCTCTCTAAGGTCATTGAGTCAAACCAACACCACCATGGCCATTAAGCCATGAGGCACAGTCACACATCTCTTGAACCCCTCCTGGGATGGGGACTCCACCACCTCCCTCTGCCAATCCCTGACCACTCTTGCAGCAAAGAAATTTTTCTTAATCTCCAACCTACCTCTCCCCTGGCACAATTTCAGGCCATTTCCTCTCCTCTTCTCCCTAGCATCAGGTGAGAGGCCAACCCCACCTCACTGCAGCCTCCTTTCAGGGAGCTGCAGACAGCAATGAGTCCTTCCCTCAGCCTCCTCTTCTCCAGACTGATCCCCATCAGCTCCCTCAGCTGCTCCTCCCCAGCCTCCTTGCCCTTCTCCTCAAAGCAACTCAAACCCACAGGCAGGTGATGTGGCACATTCTCCTTGCCAGCAGTGCAAAGAATAAAAGAATTGGTAATTGTCATTTCCTTTTGTTCCAACTATCAAGTGTCAAAGCCACTCTTGTAGTTACAGATGGTAACAATAAAATAGTTAAGATAGCCTCGGGTTGGGTTCTTGTTCAAAACAAACACAGGAATCAAAGGCAAAGAAACACCTCCAAGAGATGAAGATTCCCAGGACTCCACTTAACTCCTGCAGCTTCCAACAAGATGGACGAAGCTGAGGTTATCCATCTCTAATGCTCCCAGATGCTGCTTTGGGCAGGATCTCTGGGGAGAATAAAGCCCAGGCAACACACAGCAGCTGCTGACTCTGCCTTTACTTTTGCTGCTGCTTCCCCATTTTCATCCTGGGGTTCACCATTTTCTCTCTTCACTTCTTTTCAGCTATCCCTGCAGAGCTCACAGACCCCCAGAGGAATAGTGGAAGTGTCCCTGTCCACGGCAGGGGGGCTGGAATGAGATGATCCTCAAGGTCCCTTCCAACCCAAACCATTCTACAAATTCCTTTCTCCTTCTCCAGTGAAGCACAATCAGACTTTGCCATTCCTCCCTCCCTGCTTTACACTTTGGACTGTCAGTTTGGTGCCCACCACAGCTTCTCCCCTCACCTCCCCATACCAAGCATAACTTTGACACTACCTGCAGTTGCCACCCCTGCCATTGCTGCTGGCTGAAATCCAGCCTGCAGTAATCAAATTCCAACCTTCTCCAGGCAGGCAAGTGAGCAGCAATTAATATTTACAGCAGTTGGAAGCAGAGAGGTAAGCACCTGCTTCCCAGCCACACTGCTGATGTCATTCTGCACAGCAAGGGCACTTCACCCAAACATTTGTGCCCAAAATGGCACCAAATTAAAAGCCCATAAAGGGCATTTTTCCAGACTGCCAGGCAAACATTAGTCACAATCCTTGGCATCCACAAAGCATTTCTGTCCAAAGAACCCAATGTACTTGAGACACATTTAGACTCCAAACTCTCCCAAAAAGTAGGTTAAGTATTAGCTTGGTTTATCCTGCAGGAAAATGAGGTACAAGGGGGAAAAAAAAAAAATTAAATCATGCATCTTGGTCAAGGTTACAACAAAGTCCAAGGCCCTGCCAGAGCAGGATCACCTGTGGCAGGTTACTCAGGAATGCATCCAGGTGGGTCTGAAAATCTCCAAAGGAGACTCCCCAACCTCTCAGGGCAGCTTGCTCCAGGCCTCCAGCACCCTCACAGTCAAGAAGTTTCTCCTCATATTGAGCTAGAACCTCCTGGATTCCAGCTTGTACCAACTGTTCCTTGTTCTACCCTCTCCAGCAGACTCCTGTCACTCTTGTACAGAGAATTCAGCTCATTCTGCTGAGAGGTTGTGGAGTCTCCATCTCTAGAGACTTTCAAGCCCCACCTGGCTGTGTTCCTGCCCCTGGTGATGCTGCTTTGGCAGGGAGGGTTGGACTCGATCTCTAGAGGTCCCTACCAAACCCTAACACTCTGTGACTCTATCACCTCCACCCAGCACTGTAACACTGCATTTCTGCACGAACAAAGACCTGAAAGGACAAAATCTTGGCCATCTGCCTGAGCTTCCAGAGCCCTGCCAAGGCAGTAATTCAGTTACATTGTCCACGCCACTGGAAAACTACATTAAATTCTGAATGTTTGAGCACATCCCAAAACTAGAATTAATGTTCTCTGGAACGAACACTTCACTTTACAATCAGGATGAACAACAACGAAAAATTACTTCAGCAGTGTTCCCCCTCCTGTTATGGTTAACATTTAATGTCATTTATTGTCATTAAACTCAATAGTTGTGTCTAATCAATACCAGCTAGCAAGGGCAGTCGTAACAAGCCTGGACTATCTCGTACAGGCTCTATTGATTTCTTTCTTTTTGAGACCTCCAACAAACCCAATTTAGCCAAATAATTTATCAGTGAACACATCCCAATAATTTAATAAACAAAGCCTATATATTCCTTTGCTCTTCTGTCACGGGACAGAAAATCATTTTAACTCATTACTGGCAATCTCAACAGTTCGATTTTGAATTTATGTAAATCCAAGAGGAAGCTATGAGGTAACAAATTCAAATCCAAATATCTTCTTGGGCTTCATCGTGCAGCCCAACAGTAATTCTTTCGGGTCATTTTGCATCTGCCAGCATGTTACTTGTACACAAACTGATGGCAGCTCCTGCCCAGCTTTTGTTCAGCTCACAGAATCACGGAATGCACTGGGTTGGAACTCCTGCCCAGCTTTTGTTCAGCTCACACAATCACAGAATGCACTGGGTTGGAAGGGATCCCCCAAGCTCATCTAAGTCTGGTTTGAGGAGAGGAGATTTAGAGTGGAGATTAGGAGGAAATTCTTTATAGTGAGGGTAGGGAGACACTGGAACTGCCCAGGGATGCTCCCTCCCTGGAGGTGTTCAAGGCCAGGTTAGAATCTTGAGCAGCCTGTGCTGGTGGGAGGTGTCCCTGCCCATGGATGAGCTTTAAGGTTCCTTCCAACCCAAACCCATTCTATGATAGCCTAACCCTCCTGCAATAAGCAGGAACATCCCCAATGAGATCAGGTTGCTCAGAGCCCCAGAGGCATGGAATGTCTCCAGGGATGGGACCTCCACCACCTCCCTGGGCAACTTCTTCCTAATGCCCCCTTGAAACATTTACAACACTCTGGTACAGTGAAGTCTATAGGAGAGCAAACACTGTGCTCCAGTGAAGTTAAAAACCAAGGCCAAGATTTAAAATATCATCTGTTCAAGGCTACAATTGCCCTAAATTTCCTTCACTTCTGCTGCTGGTAATAGCATTTGTAAGGCTGCAAAACTCCTCACTGCAACAGGGAAAAAAAAAATAAAAGAAAGACAACTCCTAGAAGGCAAAATGTTCACTTGGGCAAAGAAACTCTGCTAGCACCAGCACTGCTCAGCAGCTCAGGGAAGATTTGCCTGCTGCTGTCCAACAAACTCACTGCTTAAGTGTGGCAGAAAAGTCCAAGTCTGCAGAGGTTTGGTAGTTGATGCATTTTGCATATACCCTTCAAAGAGAAGCATGTAAGCAAATCTCTGGCAGTGATTAGAGCTCAGATGCTGGGCATGAAATACCTGACAGCACCCCATGAAGAGAGGGGAAGCTCACCCTACAAAGCATTTGCCTTGCTCAGTGGGTAGGGACCAGGCTGGCTATTTTCTGTACCACTGCAGTGGAAACACCTCAACAGGCACTGCCTGGGGCATGCACAGGGCCAGAGTTTACAAATGCTTTGCCAAGGGCAAAGAGGATGAAGGAATGCACACTACAGGTTAAGAAAAAAAAACAAACAAGCAACTCACTGAGGCAGCAGATGGAAACCAAAAGTTTATAGCACTCAAAGAACAAGTTCAAACTCGGGGATTCCAAAAACCTGCACCTGCTGTGCCCTCCAGCACTACTGTAGCTGGGTCAGGCTACACCATCAGAAGCTTTATTGAATGTTTTATAGATGGGGAAGTAAGTCACCCTTAGAGAAGGCTCCAGGGGGAGTTCAGAGCAGTCTTTCAGAATCTGAAGTGGGCTACAGGAGAGCTGAAGAGGGACTTTTGTCAAAGGCATGGAATGACAAGACAAGGGGGAATAGCTTCAAACTGGAAGAAGCTGGATTTAGATGAGACACGAGGAAGATCCCTTTGCCAGCCAGTACCAAGAACAGACACTAAGAAACACACAAGAGCTGCTTAGTAAATGATGCTCTTACTCCTGAGATCATTGCTTCATCTACTGGTACACCAAGAAGCACCCAAGAGCTTGGAAAGGCACTTACACAGGTGTCCTGAAGCAAGCTGTGCAAGTGTGACACAAATGAGGTCACATCTCTTAAATAAAAATAAAATGAGAACTTCATCGGTATTTCAGTCCAGTAAGTGACTTTTAAACATTCTTTTCATCCAAACTTGTAGGTGATGCATTCTCCCCTGGGGCAGCTTCCTATGAATTCCAATAGAATGCGAGCAGCTAGCACCTGGTAATGGGAGGCAAAGCAGCAGCACCCTGCAGATCCAGCCCTGACTCTTCCAGCTAGCATCAAGCCACCACACACAAACAAATCAGAACCCTTCCTGACTGCTGCTGTCATCTCACATTCCAGCTGCTCAGACACAACAATCACAGCACACACACACACAAAAAAATAAATAAATCAACAGCTAAGATATGTTTAGCTCCAAACCCCAGAATGGAGCTACAATTACTGAACGCAGACAGCCCCCACGAAGATGCCCTCTGATTCCCACATGCTTCCTAACTTCCCAATAACACTTCATCTGCATTACCCCTCCAGAAGGAGAGCTCATTTTTATCTCAGCCAATATTATATCTTCACTATTACATTAGAGGCCACATATGGATCCTTCTGGGAAACAGCACTTCGATTGTAATGAAGAAAACCTCTTTTCTTACCTAAAATTAATAATTGAATGAAGTTAATAATTGAATAAAATGGAAGAGGAGGAAAAAAAAAAATTATCAAGCAGAGCCAAATATTGCTGCATGGCTACTACATGCCTGCATGCACCCCTCAGGCAATGTAATTTACTTGAATCATTCCTCAGACATAAAGAAGCCAAAGCAAAGCAAGAAAAGTCTTCAGCTCTTGCCTGCAGTCAGACCAACATCCTGTGTCTTTCAGCTAGAGCTTGTCAGCTCTGTTCAACACCTGGAACAGGAAAGTTCCTTTACAGCTGCATGGGTGTGTAATTAATGCATTTGACAAGCTGCTGTGTTGCCAAACAGCTGCTTCCATTATCCTGACAACTTCACCATCTGCACAACTATTGGGTAAACTAGAGTAAGTAAATACCAAGGTAGCAGGTGCTAATAAATAACAACTGCTGCCAAGAGAACACCTCTGAAAGCAAAGTTTGACACTCTCCCCACTCTGCTTTGCTCTGCCTGTGGAGCAGATAAACTTCAGATCCTCAGCAGCAGAGGAACTAGGGGGAACAGACTCTCAGAAGCAGGTAGAGAAGGTTCAGAATTGGACACAATATTCCAGATGTGGCCTTACCAGGGCAGAGCAGAGGAGCAGGAGAACCTCTCTCAGCCTACTCACCACAACCCTTCTAATCCACCCCAGGATGCCCTTGGCCTTGTTGGCCACATGGGCACATTGCTGGCTCATGGGCATCCTGGTACCGCCAGGACCCCCAGGTCCTTTTCCTCAGAGCTGCTCTCCAACACATCAGTCCTCATGGGTCCAGGGGGTTGTTCTTTCTCAGATGCAAGACTCTACCCTTGCTTTTGTTGGATTCCATTCCATTTCTCCCCATGCAACTCTCCAGCCTGGTCAGGTCTCACTGGATGACAGCAAAGACTCGTGGAGGGTGGTGTCAGCCACAACTCCCAGTTTGGTGTCAGATAACTTTTGCAAAGCTTGGGGAAGTTTTGGCTTGAGCTTTTGGCATTCTGGGGTTTGGTGTTTTTTTGTTTAAGAACAACCATTTCAGGCCTAAGTTTCCTTCAGTTTCTTTTCTTACAATACAGAACAGCAGACCACAGCAAAGTTGGGGGTTTTAAATACACAGAACTTGCTGTGGCCCTGGGCAGCCTGATCCAACTAGAGATGTCCCCCTCAATCCAACTGGAGATGCCCTCCCCTCATCCCATCCAACTGGAGATGCTCCCTGCAAGAGATTGGATGAGATGACCTTTGAGGGTCCCTTCCAACAGGATGCAATCTGTGAATGTGTATTGCTTTGATACACTGAACAAGTTGCTCTCCTGCTGAGATAGGGCAGCTGTTATTACCAACCTTCCTTACCATTCAACAGGTCACTGCCATCAGCCTCTCTGTGTTTTAAAAACAAACAGAAGGCCCAGAACCATGGAACAGAGTCTGTGTGCTCATTTTCCTCTTTGGAATTGCACCACAGCCCCAAAACTCCATGCTCCACCTCCCCTCCCCTGGCAGCCGTGTGGCTATTCGTGCCATCAGTAATGCATGAACAATCTAAGAGGGAGGAAAATGCCCTGATCTCAGCTCATCAAAAATACAAGCAAGCCAGCCACAAAGGGGTCACAAATTAAAAATTAAATGGGGACAGACACAAAGTGTATTGAAACATCAACCACAGCTCAGTCCTCCCTCCAAAGCAACAGCAAACAGCAGCCGCACGGAACAGGAACGCAGAAGGCAGCCAAAAGATGGAATGAAATAACTCAAGAGGTGGATTTAGCAGTGAAGAATGAAGCAGCAACATGGCACAAGCAGCAGCAGGAGCTGTGCTGCTGCTGCTGCTAAACCCAGCAGCTCACACCTCTCACATCTGCTGTGAGAGCAGGGGCAGCCCACCCCTGGCTGCCTCCTGCAAGCCCTAGAGGGGCTGCTAGCAGAGCTCAGAACCATCACTGGGCAGAGAGCAGCTATTTAAGTACAACTTAAAGAGTATCTTTCATTTCACCTGGGAAGCAAATTCAAGAGCTAAGAGGACAAACCCCACAGGTTTTCTCCTGGAACATCTGAGTACACAGGATACCAAAACTTTCTGCCTTCTGAAACCAGAATCCATGCCCACATTTAGCCTGTGTCTGGGGCTAAACCAACAGCACTTCTGCCACCCAATGATCCCTTCCCAGCACAGAAAGGGCTGAATTGAAAACTGATCCCAAAGTATCCAAAGTTACACTGATGCCAGCCACAGTGCAGCAGTCACTACACAGGAGAGCAGTCCTCAAGAACAGCAGAAGAAAGAGGCTCAGGAAGTTCTTCAGTACAAGGGTGGTGAGACGCTGGGACAGGGTGCCAGGGAGGTTGTGGATGTTTCAACCCTGGCAGCATTAAGGCCAGATTTGATGAAGCCTCTGGCAACCAAGTCTAGTTGAGAGGTGTCCCAGCCCATGGCAGGGAGGTTGGAGTAGATGATTCTTTGAGGACCCTTCCAACCTGAGCCACTTTGTGACTATGCTCCTCAGCTTCGTATAAACCCTCTCAACAAACACTGAGAAGTTAACAAATCACAGATCAACCCTTCTGTAGGGACACACGACTCGATCACACTGCTGCAACTCCCTTACCTTATTTGACCATTTGTAGGCTTGAAGAAGCTGGCTGTAGAGAGGAGTTTTGTCCTGGACAGGATCTAGGCTCAGCAGTCCACTGTTGTGCAGAGGGTGGTTCTCAGATGGCTTACCCACGAGGTTGCTCAGACGTTCCAGCTCCCTGGAAGAGAACAGAAGGGCAATTTTAAGCCAGTTTTTCAAGTCAGATCTGCAGATGCAGGTGTCTGAGATCCACCAAGTCCTCCTGCAGGGACAGCAATCCTGCAGAAACTCTAGTTGAGTATCTCAGTGAGCTTCAAATACCTCCCCAGTGTGATACGAAGCAATTGTTCTCCTCACCCAAACAAGGTAAAGTGCTTTGGGAGCTGTTAAGCTTTGTAGGAAAAGAGGAGCCAAGAGCAGCTCAGAACTTCTCAGGGACAAAGCACCAACCAAGAGTCTTTGCAAGACGACCTGGAAGGAGTCAAACTATGGCAGGTCCTCTTCACAAGCACTTCCAGAACCCAGGGCATCTTCTGAGCAATGCACACCCTCAGGAACTGCAAAGTTCTGCCTTTAGCATTGCCTGCAATAGTAGGAGGAACTTCTCAACCATCAAGCAGGCAGAAGCCTCATCAAAGAGCTAGGGATTAACATCGTCCTCCTAAAGAACTGGCACTAGGCCTAAGCCTGAAGAGTGACCTGCAAAGTTTGTGATGCCTCAGCAGTGGGTACAAGGTAGAACACAGAAGGTTCCACCTCAACATGAGGAGATATTTCTTTAATGTGGGTGTGCTGGAGGCCTGGAGCAAGGCTGCCCTGAGAGGTTGTGGAGTCTCCTTCTTGGGAGATTTTCAAAACCCATCTGGATGTGTTCCTGTGTGACCTGCTTTGGCAGGGGGCTGGACTTGATCTAAGAGGAAAGACTGAGGGAGTTGGGGCTGCTCAGTATGGAGAGGAGAAGGCTCTCAGGCAACCTTGTTGTGGCTTTTCAGTATCTTAATGGGGCTACAAGAAAGCTGGGAAGGACTTTTTTGGCTGTCAGGTAGTGATAGAACAAAGTCAGAAACAAGTAGATTCAGACTGGATGTTGGGAAGAAGTTGTTCATCAGGAGGGTGGTGAGAGCCTGGAAGGGTTGCCCAGGGAAGTAGTGAAAGCCTCATCCCTGGTAGTGTTTGCAGCCAGGCTGGATGAGGCTGTGTGCAGCCTGATCTAGTGTGAGGTGTCCATGGGCATGACAGGAGGGTTGGAACTAGATGATCCTTGCGGTCCCTTCCAACCCTGACTGATTCTATGATCTCTGGAGCAAACACACACATCCCAAGTTCTCAGGACAAGGAAGTATCTTCCTTCTGTCTAGATGACCTCCAGATCCCCACCACTCTGTGATTTCCATGACCCTCATCAAATACTCACCTGGAGTTTATAAGCAGCAGCATTTCACCATGATAAAAACCCCTCAGTGTGAAGCCCTGGGTCGTGGCTCCACAGCTCATTTGTCAGACTCCATTTAATAACAACAGGAGCTAAGCAAGTTTTAAAGCCTGCATTAATCAGCTGGAGAAGAAAGGCTGAGCACTTAGCACAGAGATAACACACAGGGCTCCAAGTGACAGGACTAATCAGGTGCCTCTCCTTTTGACTTTTGACGTTCCAGCCAACTCTGAACTGCACAACTTCCACTAAATTAAAAGCAGGATTCAGACCCTTCAAAGGGTGACTTGTGGAAAAACTCTCCGAAGGAAAACCTCAGGACCTGCACTTGCGTTTAATGAAGGTTATGAATACAAGCACAAACCGTCAGAGAACTGAGAACTGGAAGACTTCTGCACTCCACCAGCACAGAATCACAGAATGGTTGGAAGGGAACTCCAAACAGCCAAGGCAGGGTCACCCAGGGCAGGTCACACAGGAATGCATCCAGGTGGGTGGGGGCTTGGAAGTCTCCAGAGATGGAGACTGCACAACCTCTCAGAATTAACCAGGCTGGAAGAGACCTCTAGGCTCATTGAGCCCAACTTATCACCTAACACCTTCTCATGAACTAACCCCTGGCACTAAGTGCCTCATGCAGCCTCCTCTTAAACACCTCCAGGGATGGGGACTCCACCACCTCCCTGGGCAGCCCATTCCAATGCCAATCACTCTTTCTTTGTGGAACTTCCTAACATCCAGCCTGAACATGCCCTGGCACAGCTCGAGGCTGTGTCCTCCTGTTCTGTCCCTGGGTGCCTGGCAGCAGAGCCCAACCCCAGCTGGCTACAACCTCCCTGCAAGTAGCTGCAGAGAGCAATGAGCTCTGCCCTGAGCCTCCTCTTCTGCAGGCTGCACACCCCCAGCTCCCTCAGCCTCTCCTCTTGGGGCTGTGCTCCAGGCCCCTCCCCAGCCTTGCTGCCCTTCTCTGGACACCTTCCAGCACCTCAACATCTCTCTTGAATGGAGGGGCCCAGAGCTGGACACAGCACTCAAGGTGTGTGCTGAGCAGTGCTGAGCACAGGGGCAGAAGAACCTCCCTGCTCCTGCTCCTGCTCCTGCTCCAGCCCAGGATGCCATTGGCTCTGCTGCCCACCTGGGCACACTGCTGGCTCCTGTTCAGCTCCTATCTCCCAGCACCCCCAGGTCCCTCTCTGCCTGCCTGCTCTCAGCCACTCTGTCCCCAGCCTGTGGCACTGCCTGGGGTTGTTGTGGCCACAGTGCAGAACCCTGCACTGAGCCTTGTTCAACCTCATCCCATTGAGCCTTTGCCCACTCACCCAGGTCCCTCTGCAGGGTTCTTCTACCCTCCAGCAGATCCAGACCTGCTCTTATCTTGGTGTCACCTGCAAACTCCCTGATGCTGGACTCAATCTCTCTCTCTGAAAGCTTCCATTCGAAGCCTCAGAGGATTTGCCTTAACAACTGGAACTTAAGGCAGCGACAGCAGCTCCCTGGCACGATCCGCAGGGACAATCAGACCTCGGCTTTGGCTCCGACTGCATGCAACGCTCCTGCTGCTGCTAACCAAACCAGCCCCACCTGCGCTCACCTCCCAGCCTCAGACAAGCGTCGGCAGCAAAATGGCTCTTTTTTGGGGGGCAGCTTTGGAAATAGCAACAAAAAAAACTTCAAAAGAAGGAGGAAAATCCCCCCCCCCCCCCTCCCCCCGGAACCAAAAGCATTCACCCCGCCGGCGCAATCCTGCCTGAAAACCAGGCGAGCACAACCCCCACCTGTACGTTACAATCGGAAGAGCCACCCCGGAGAGGTACGAAGGAAGACAAACAAGGGGCAGAGGCTTCGCATTTCTCCGCCCGAAACTTTCCCCCGACAGGCCCTGGGGACAGCAGCACCACACCAGGGCAGCCCCGGGACACGGCCCCCTCGCCCGTGCCACCCGCGCAGAGCCG
>VWZI01020010.1:251228-288025 GCA_013396835.1 Psilopogon haemacephalus
CCAGGGCTCGCCCCCCCCCCCGCCATCTGGGCCGGCGGGGCCCGGCCTCTCCCGGCAGCAGGCCGCGGCCGCGCCGAGCAGGCTGGGAAACGGAGTCCGGGCGGCAGGGGGCGGCCGGGAGGCAGCGCTGCCCCCCCCAAGGGATCCCCTCGCTCCGGGACCGCTGCTTGCCCCCGGGACCTCCTCCCTCCGGGACCGCTGCCTGCCCCCGGGACCTCCTCCCTCCGGGACCGCTGCCCGCCCCCGGGACCTCCTCCCTCCGGGACCGCTGCCTGTCCCCGGGACCTCCTCCCTCCGGGACCGCTGCTTGCCCCCGGGACCTCCTCCCTCCGGGACCGCTGCTTGCCCCCGAGACCTCCTCCCTCCGGGACCGCTGCCCCCCGGGATCTCTTCCCTCCGGGACCGCTTCTCCCCCGGGATCTCTTCCCTCCGGGACCGCTTCTCCTCCGGGACCGCTGCCCCCTCCGGGACCTCTTCCCTTCGGGATCGCTGCCCCCCGGGGCCGCCCCGTCCGGGCGGGCAGCAGCCGAGGCGCTGCCTCTATAACGCTGCCTTTTAGCTTCCTGCCCTCACCTCGGGGCTGCTCTCAGCTGTGCCCTGCTCGCCCCCATAGCAGCGGCCCGGGAGGTGCCCGCCCGAGCCCGCAGCGCCGGTTGCTGTATCTCTCCAATACCTCTGCTTCCTCAGGACAACGATTTCCAAACCAATGCCCTCTTTTTGCTCCTATTTCCCTTGCGCTGTGCATCGTTCCCTGCTGTGCCACAAGGCATCTCCCCTCCTCTGCACGCTCCCTATGGAGTTTCCCAAGCACGGTTCTAGTGGAAGGTGCAGGGTTGGAACTAGATGAGCTCTGAGGTCTCTTCCAACCAAACCGCTCAATGGTAACCCGTTGAAATTACGAAGCGAGAGCTCCTCTCCTGCCGCAGCGGCTGTGCTCGGCTCGAAAAGGGCAAGAAGAGCTCCACCAGCGTCCTGCTCATGGATAAAAATGAGGGTTTGGAGGGTAGGGTCCACGGCTCGGGCTGAAATCAGCAGGGCGAGGACGTGGAGGGGCTGGAGCAGGTCTAGAGGAGGGCAACAAAGGTGGGGAAGGGTCTGGAGGACAGGGCTGGGGGAGGTTCAGGCTGGAGAAGAGGAGGCTGAGGGCAGAGCTCGCTGCTCTCCGCAGCTCTCCCTGAACTCGGTCTCTTCTCCCAAGTAACTGCCGACAGGACAAGAGGAAACAGCCTGAAATTGTGCCAGGGGAGGGGCAGGTTGGAGACGAGGAACAATTTCTTTGCTGCCAGAGTGGTCAGGGATTGGCAGAGGCTGCCCGGGGAGGTGGCAGAGTCCCCATCCCTGGAGGTGTTCAAGCAACCTGTGTCCGTGGCCACTCGGGGCCGTGGTTTAGTGGCCGCGGTGGGGTTGGGCTGGGTGATGCTCAGGGGAAGTCTTTCCCAGCCTTGACGCTTCAATGGTTCTATGACCTGACCTCGGTTACCCAACGTCTGCCAAGCACTCGAGGCTGGAGAGTGGCAGCACAGCACCAAGCAGAGCCCTGGCTGGGCTCTATAGGAGCTGCTTCTGTCCCCAGTGTCACTGCCAGCTCTTCCCACCCTTGAAAGTGCAGCTAAAACAAACAGAGCTGAAATAAATCCAAGCACTCTCAGCCCGGGAGTCCTCCACCCAGCGTAAATTGCAGCACAGGGCTAGGGGGGGGTGTTTGTTTTCTCAGCTTCTAGAGTAAATAACAACCTCTTTCATGCAGGTATCAATTAAATGCAGTGAGAACAATCCACACAGCCACATCCTTTAGTCACAGGTGGGTTTTGGGGTTTTTTTTTTCCAGTCTGTAAGATGGAAATGACTATGCCAAGGTACAGCAGATGTGTCAGTGGCCAAGTGAATCGAGGCTTTGCCCTCCTCTCAGTGACACTTCTCTGTCTGTCATGAGACAAAAAAAATATGCATCTGATCAATTAAATGTTCCAAGGCATGAAAAGTATTGGTAAGTGAAACCTTGCTGCTTAGCATGAAAAAGGAGAAAAGAAAGAAAAAAAAAAATTAAAAAAAAAAAAGATTGGGAATAAGAAAAGGAAAAGACTGGGAATGAAAAAAGGAAAAAAAGTGGAATGAGAAAAGACTGGGCATGAAAAAAAGGAAAAGACTGGAATGAGAAAAGGAAAAGGCTGGGAATGAGAAAAGCCTGAGAGTGAGAAAAGGAAAAGGCTGGGAATGAGAAAAGACCAGGAATGAAAAAAGGAAAAGGCTGGGAATGAAACAAAGAAAAGACTGGAATGAGAAAAGGAAAAGGCTGGGAATGAGAAAAGCCTGGAATGAAGAAAGGAAAAGGCTGAGGCAAGATTTGTTATATTTAAACATTTATTTTCAGTTGTTAATATCTCATTTATTTATTTATATATTTATCTCCAAGATCCCTGCCACCAAGTAAGGGTTTCTGGTTTCTACATCCTGCCCCAAATGATGAAAGGCCTTGGCAGTTGGTTGACTGTTTTTAAACTGTGAGGACAAAACAGTGGCTGGAAAGCAAACTCAGAAAATGTGTGAGGAACCATTTGGAACTTGCCCCTAAAGAGCAAAGAGCACAGCACAGCTTTGGCTTGGAAACTCAAAGGAGAGCATTCACACTTTCTGCTCCAGGGATCTGCTTTTCCTTGCATAAATGAGAAGCCAATTCTCCTGAACAGACAAGGAGCAATTCAGAGCTCTGAGAACTCTGCTGGGAGTTAAGCAAGACTCTGCTTCAACACCTAGAGCTAATGGCCAAAGGAGAGGGCAGGAGCTCCTATTCCTCTTATTGCTCCTTCTTCTTACTCCTTTTAAATCCTTTTATTTCTTTTTTTTTTTTTTCCCAGTTCTGCTGTCCCCAGCATAATAAGGGCACAAAACTGTTGGAATGAGTCCAGAGCCACAAAGATGCTCCATGGGCTGGAGCAGCTCTGCTGTGAGGACAGGCTGAGGGAGCTGGGGGTGTGCAGCCTGCAGAGAAGGCTCCAGGGGGGTCCTCATAGCTGCCTGCTGCCGGGATTTGAAGTGGGCTACAGGAAAGCTGGGGAGGGACTTGTTACAAAGACATGGAGTAATGGCTTCAAACTGGAAAAAAAAAAAGATGGATTTAGATGAGACACAAGATAGAAATTCTTCCCCACGAGGGTGGTGAGGCACTGAAACAGGTTGTCCAGGGAAGTTGTGGATGCTCCTTTCCTGGAAGTGTTGGCAGCCAGGCTGGATGGGGCAACCTGGGCTAGCAGGAGGTGTCCCTGCCCACGGCAGCGGGTTGGAGGTTCCTTTAAGGTCCCTTCCAACCCAACCCATCTTTTAGTCTATGATTCCATGCCCCAGTGACCTCCTGCCAAGCGCAGCTCACACTTGCAGCACAGAGCAGTGTGGCACAGAGGGATGCGAACGGCACAGCTGCAGCCTCCTCTGCTAGCTGCGTGCTCTGAGCAGCCTAATCAGCTCTGCCTCTTGGTGCTGGTAATGAGCTGTGGCAGTCGGCAGTGCTAACACGGTGCTGCTCCAGCCCCTCACTTAATCTCCGCAGCCTGCTGCGCTGTGCCGCGCAGATCGGCTGAGAGAGGGAACGGAGGAGACTGAGGTGAGCTGCCAGGTCTGGATCTCTTCTGTGGCTAAAGAGAGAATTTCATTCAGGGTGCTGTCAGCCTCCTAACACACATAAGCTCTGAGCTCACTTGGAGAGAAAGAGGGGAGAGGAGGGGAAAAAAAAAAACAAGATGTAAGGATCCAGCCTGGCATCACCTGGAGCTTGAGCAGAGCCACAGCTGAACTGGGGAGACTGAGCAGAGCCACAGCTGAACTGGGGAGACTGAGCAGAGCAGCAGCTGAACTGGGGAGACTGAGCAGAGCAGAGCAGCAGCTGAACTGGGGAGCTTGAGCAGAGCCACAGCTGAACTGGGGAGACTGAGCAGAGCCACAGCTGAACTGGGGAGCCTGAGCAGAGCAGAGCAGCAGCTGAACTGGGGAGCTTGAGCAGAGCAGAGCAGCAGCTGAACTGGGGAGCTTGAGCAGAGCCACAGCTGAACTGGGGAGCCTGAGCAGAGCCACAGCTGAACTGGGGAGCTTGAGCAGAGCCACAGCTGAACTGGGGAGCCTGAGCAGAGCAGAGCAGCAGCTGAACTGGGGAGCTTGAGCAGAGCCACAGCTGAACTGGGGAGCCTGAGCAGAGCCACAGCTGAACTGGGGAGCCTGAGCAGAGCAGAGCAGCAGCTGAACTGGGGAGCTTGAGCAGAGCCACAGCTGAACTGGGGAGCCTGAGCAGAGCCACAGCTGAACTGGGGAGACTGAGCAGAGCCACAGCTAACTGGGGAGCTTGAGCAGAGCCATAGCTGAACTGGGGAGCCTGAGCAGAGCCACAGCTGAACTGGGGAGCTTGAGCAGAGCCACAGCTAAACTGGGGAGCCTGAGCAGAGCCACAGCTGAACTGGGGAGCCTGAGCAGAGCCACAGCTGAACTGGGGAGCCTGAGCAGAGCAGCAGCTGAACTGGGAAGCCTGAGCAGAGCAGCAGCTGAACTGGGGAGACTGAGCAGAGCAGCAGCTGAACTGGGAAGCCTGAGTAGAGCAGCAGCTGAACTGGGGAGCCAGAGCAGAGCAGAGCAGCAGCTGAACTGGGAAGCCTGAACAGAGCAGAAGCTGAACAGGGGAGCCTGAGCAGGGCAGAGTAGAAGAGCAGAGCAGAGCAGCAGCCGAACAGGGGAGGTTGTAATTAAGGTGAACCTTTCACAGCAGAGTGTGGCGTGGCAATAATCCTCAAATTGCAGCTACTGAGAACCAAGAGGGCTGTAATTAATCAGCAAACATGAAAGGGGGAAAGATGGTTGCAGACTCCTTGCAGAGGTACTGTAAACAATTTGCTAGGGAAGGAAGTGCCCAATTAGGAATGCATCCTCGTTTAGGAGAGATTAATTTTGTTGTCAGGAGAGGCAGCTCCTGGTGGCTTGGTGGGCTGCATAGCACGTGCAGCTGATCTCTCGTGGACTCTCTGGGCAACGTTTGGCAGAGCTGACATCACAAGGAGCAATCTTTGTCTTCCTCTGAGGGAGATAGATGCTGGTCTTTATTCCGTGGTCTGATATTCATCACCAGGGCCCCTCCGTCGCTTCATGCTTCACAGCAACATTCCTGACAGCACTGCAGATAAATAGAATAAGCTGATTACTTCCCTGTTGTTCTTCTGCCAGTTGTGATGCTCAAGAGTGCCACTGGTAAAAGATGTCCTTGTTTGCTTTGCATCCCTTTTAATTTCTGCCAGGGTTTCACAGCCTTCGGTTAGCCCAAGGAGCTTGCTACAGGCATGGCTGAAACAGAAGAGGAGCTGGAGGGGTATTGAGCAGTGTTTGAGGCTCCTGTCAAGAGAAGAGGATGTGCCCTGCCTCCTTTCAGACAAGGTGGCATCCTCAGAGGTGCAGGAGCCTTGATCTTCAGTGCTATTTCTTCCTTGTTGTTCCCTGAATCAGAATCCCCCACTCTGTCCAACAGCAGGCAGTGAAAACCTCCTCTGAACTCTCTTGCCGGCAGAAGCAGTGGAATAATGAACTGTGGTGACAATGATGTCCTCATCAGCAGATTTCCTGAGGGAAGAACAGAGCTGGCTCAGTGTTGCTTCAGGCTCAGGGCTGCCCTGCCTCACGTTCAAAGGGATCCTCTCTCCTGAAATAAAGCACACCTGGAGGCCTCCCAGACCCCTTCAGGGGTCACTGTAACTGCAGGAACTAAGATTTTCAGGCGGTGATCCAATTCCTTACCCAGAGTGTTCTCACAGAACCATGGAATGGCTCAGGTTGGAAAGGACCTCAGAGCTCATCTGCTCCAACCTCCTCACCATGCCCAGGGACAGCTCTCAGCTACACTCAGCTGCTCATATCCTCATCCAACCTGCCCTTGAACACCCCCAGGCAGGAGGCAGCCACAGCCTCCCTGGGCAGCCTGTGCCAGGCTCTCACCACCCTCACACTGCACAACTCCTTCCTCAGCTCCACTCTAACCCTGCTCTGCCTCAGCTCCAAACCATTCCCCCTTGGCCTGGCTCCAGACACCCTCATGAGAAGTCTCTCTGCAGCCTTCCTGCAGGATCCCTTCAGGCACTGGCAGGCAGCTCTAAGGTCCCCCTGGAGTCTTCTCTTCTCCAGGCTTTATTTCTATTATGTTGGGCTTTAAAAAAAATAATAATTTTTTTTTTTCCTCTAGGTTTTGTTTCAGTTTACAGTTCTGAAGCTTCCACATCACCCAGCACACAACAGATTTGCCTGCAAGACCCACCAAGGGCTGGGTGGATTCTGACTCTTGCACTGCCTCCTTGCCTGCTGAAACCAGCCCCCCTGGTACCAGTTCTAAGCTAATTCAAAATGCTCTGCTGGTTCTGCTGTGCTGCTTCTGGAGCTGCAGTTCCTGGAGGGGTGGGGTGGAGTGGGACAGATGTCGACACCTTACCCCAGCACTCAATTTACATGGGAATTGGAAATAATGGGGAAAAAAAAAAAAAAGTAAACCCTGCCCAGCAAAACCCCTGGCATTGTTTTATGCATGCAGAATCCTGTCCCAAAATATGTCAAATTTGACTTGCAAAAAGAAAAGGCTGCTGTTTCATTCTCTCCCTGCCTCTGTCTGTGTGTGCAATCTGCAGGGAAGCACATTCAGCCCCTTCTTTGCTTTCACAGCCTCAGGAATGTCAGGGGATGGAAGGGACCCAAAGAGCTCATCCAGTCCAACCCCCCCTGCCACAGCAGGACCATCCAAGCTAGCTCAGGGCACACAGCAACACATCCAGACAGAGTCTGCAAAGGCTCCAGACAAGGAGACTCCACAACCTCTCTGGGTAGCCTGTGCCACTGCTCTGGGACCCACCCAGGCAAGAAGTTGCCTCTGGTGTTGAGCTGCAACCTCCTGTGCTGCAGCTTCCATCCATTGCTCCTTGGCCTATGGCAGGGAGCAGTGAGCAGAGCCTGTCCCCCCTTCTCCTGACCCTCACCCCTCAAAGATTTACAAACATTGATTCAATCCCCTCTCAGCCTTCTCTTCTGCAGACTAAGCAGCCCCAGGTCCCTCAGCCTCTCCTCCCCAGGCAGTGCTGCAGTCCCCTCAGCATCCTCACAGCCCTCCCCTGGACCCTCTCCAGCAGGTCCCTGCCCCTGTTCAACTGGGGAGCCCCAAACTGAAGGCAGTGCTCAAGATGGGGTCTCAACAGAGCAGAGCAGAGGGTCAGGAGAACCTCCCTGGATCTGCTGGACATACTCTGCCTAATGCCCCCCAGGATCCCATTTGCCCTCTTGTCCCCCAGGGCACATTGCTGCCCCATGGATGTTCTCCCCCAGCACTCTCAGCTCCCTCTCCTTGGGGCTGCTCTCCAGCTGATCACCTCCCAGCCCATACTGGGACAATTTATTCTTCCTCCCTAGGTTTAAATATTCACATTAAAACATCTTTAAACATTCACTCCATCCAGTGTGGAGCCTGATGGAAAAGCAAATGGGAGGAAACCATCATTATTTAAAGGCTACAGAACTGCTTAAAATTAGAGCTGTGAAGGCATTAAAAAAAAAAAAAAAAAAAAAAAAACAACCCAACCAACAAACCACCAACCAGAAATCACAGATGGTTTGCAGATAAATTCACTTTGCATTTAATCCACTCCAAAGAAAAACCAACATCCAAAAACCCCTCTGCTTCTGCCTGGCTTTTCAGTCTCTCTCTTGATTCCTCCTCAAAATGCTCTTCCTTTAGACAGGGCTTTGGGTTGTATTCTCTTGCCCTGCATGCTGAGGTCTCAGGTGCCCAGGCCAACCTCATGATAGTCAACAAGGCCAAGTGTCAGGTCCTGCACCTGGGTCGGCTCAACCCTAAGCACAACTCCAGGCTGGGTGAGGAATGGCTGAGAGCAGCCCTGAGGAACAGGACCTGGGGGTCTGGGCTGGTGCAAAGCTCAGGATGAGGCTGCAGTGTGAGTGCAGCCCAGACAGCAACTGTGTGCTGGGCTGCAGCAAGAGCAGCTGTGGGCAGCAGGGCAAGGGAGGGGATTGTGCCCCTTGGCTCTGCTCTCCTCACACCCCACCTGCAGCACTGTCTGCAGCTCTGCAGCCCCCAGCACAGGAAGGACATGGAACTGCTGGAGGCAGTACAGAGGAGGCCACCAAGATGCAGCTGAGAGGGCTGCAGCAGCTCTGCTCTGAGGACAAGCTGAGAGAGTTGGGGCTCTGCAGCCTGCAGAAGAGAAGGCTGCCAGGAGACCTTGGAGTGGCCTTGCAGGATCTGAAAGGGGCTCCAGGAGGGTTGGGGAGGGACTATTGACAAGGTCTGGTAATGAGAGGATGAGGAGGAGGAATGGGTTTAGACTGGCAGAGAGGAGATTGAAACAGGATGTTAAGAGGAAGCTGTTTGCAGCCAGGGTGGTGAGACACTGGCACAGGTTGCCCAGGGAGGTTGTGGAGCACAGAAGCACAGAACGAGATCAAAGATAAACACATAACCCTAATCAAAGATCCCATTCTGTGCTTCTGTGCTGCATGACCTCCCTGGAGGTGCCCAGGACCAAGCTGGATGAGGCCTTGAGCAACCTGTCCTGGTGGGAAGTGTCCCTGCCTATGGCTGGAGGGTTGGACCTGGCTGAGCTCTGAGGTCCCTTCCAACCCAACCCATTCTATGATTCCAGTCCCTTGGCAACATCTGCCCAGACAGATGTAGTTTTTAAACCCCAAGGTTAAAGTTTTAAATATATATTGTTCTTTTTTGCACATTTCCAGACTGATAACTTCCCTGGGCAGGTTAAATAAGACATTAGGAGGGAGAAAATAATAGCAAGAGTGGACAAGTAGCTCTGCAATATGCAAGTGGCTGAGACAGGCTGACCCAGTTGCTTCTTCTTGGCTGTATTGATGATGCTGCAGTATCAGAGGCAGGTAAACTCATTGTTTTCCCGACCCAGAGCCTGCAGGAGCTCGGGGATATTTGCATCTTCTTTAATTTAACTAATGAAAGCCCATTCCCCTTTTCTTTTGGACGCCTGAGCTGCCTTTCCAAGTGTTCTCTCTTGCCCCAAGGGTTTTCTCTCGGGCGCTGGTTTGCTCTGGGGAAAATTCCACTTCCACTCCAAGGAAAGGCCAGGGCTTGGCACAATCGTCCCAGCCTCATTCCAGCCTAGCAGCAGTCAGCAGAATTTGTTGCATACATAATGCCTGAGTTCTGCTCCTCACCCTCTTCTCGCCGAGGCAGCAGGCCAGGGCAAGGCTGGTGGGGGTTGGATAGGTGGCTGAGCACAGCCTCCAGCCATTGCTCTTCCTTCAGTGGCAGCATGAAGGTTTTAGGTGGCAGAGCATCTGCCGTGCTGACAGTAAACGTGATGGAGCTCGTGGAACAGCAGCTGATGTCTCCTCTTGCCAGCAGCAAACTCTTGGGCTGCAGCTCAGGAGAAGCAGAGGCTGCTTCCCCCCCCCAGGCTCTTTACAAAACACCCCACCCAGGAGCGAGCCCCGAGATGAGTTCCAGGAGTTCTGAAGGTCCTGATTAGCAAAAGGCTGCTTGAGAAAAGTGTCGTGTCAGGGCCATAAAGCCTGACATCAACCAGATCCGGGCTCGATTTTTGGCAATCTTCAGCTTTACTCCTCCTGAACACGAGTGCAGCATCCTAAGCAGCAGCTCGCCCTGCCCAGCTCCCCAGCTTAGCTTTCCCCCAGCCACTTGCCAAGAGTCATTTGCTCCAGCACTTCTCACAAAAGCCAAACTACTTCTCATAACTCTCCATCCTAATTAAGCTGCTTGCTGGCTTTTATAATCACCTCTCCATAAACCAATCAATCTCAGCAGGATTTTTAACAGATGAGCCTGGGCTGATGTCCCCTTAAAGCAGCAGCCAGCCTGCTGCAGCTCTTGCCTCTAGCTTTCCCTGCATGCTGCCTTCATTGCTCTCTCAGGCTCACTGAACTGTCAGGGCTGGAAGGGTCCTCAAGGATCATCCAGTTCCAACCCCCCTGCCATGGGCAGGGACACCTCAAGCTAGATCGGGTTGCTCAGAGCCACATCCAGCCTGGCCCTGAACACCCCCAGGGAGGGGACATCCACAGCCTCTCTGGGCAACCTGTGCCAGTGTCTCACCACCCTCACTCTAAAGAATTTCTTCCTCATCTCCAGTCTCAGTCTCCCCTCTTCCAGCTCAAAGCTATTGCTGCTCATCCTTTCACTCCAAGCCCTTTACAAAAAGTCCCTCCCCAGCTCTCCTGTAGCATCTTCAGGTGCTGGGAGGCTGCTCTAAGATCTCCCTGGAGCCTTCTCTTCTCCAGGCTGAACAGCCCCAGCTCTCTCAGCCTGTCCCCAGGGTGCTCCAGCTCTCTGCTCATCTTCATGGCCCAGAAACTTCTACTCCTGGAGATATTGCTAGGGAAATTATCCCACAAGAGCAAAGG
Organism: Psilopogon haemacephalus; assembly: GCA_013396835.1. NCBI lineage: Eukaryota > Metazoa > Chordata > Aves > Piciformes > Megalaimidae > Psilopogon > Psilopogon haemacephalus. Next base: position 261,639 of record VWZI01020010.1, read on the forward strand.
GAAGAAAGAGAAGTTAATCAATTTGGTGTTGTCAAAAACATTCTAGTGTGCTGGCTGCTGTCTCATAATATGGGATAAAAGGGACATCAATACTTGGAGCTAGTGGGTGATGTGGAAATAAATTGACTTCAAACAGAAGACTACCTGCCAGGGGAGGTTTAGGTAGGAGCTTAGGAAACTTTTCTCTGCTGCCAGAGTGGTCAGGGATTGGCAGAGGCTGCCCAAGGAGGTGGTGGAGTCCCCAGCCCTGCAGGTGTGCACGAAACCTGTGGCCATGGCACCTGGGGAGATGGTTTGGTGGCCTCGCTGCTGTTAGGCTGACAATTGGACATGCTGATCTTAGAGGTCTCTCCCAACCCAAACAGGCCTGGGATTCCTTTTGCCAGGACAGAAGCAGAGTCTATACCCACACAGTGGCATTCCCAGGTTGCTCCTGCTCCTGCCCCTTTGGCTGTTGTCTCTCCAAGCCCTGCAGACTCAAAAGCAGCATGAAGCAGAGGGGGTTGCAGCCCCTGGGCTGCTGCCACAGTAGTGTGCCAGCTAACCAGCACCCAGGGGCTGGGCTGGGGGGAAGCAAAGCCCTGGGTGGGGTGGTCAGCAGAAGCAGAGCAGGTTGGATTTTTTCCAGAAGCTATTATCTGAACCAGGCTTTGCTTTATACTTGGGCCAATCTGGTAAACTGCATCCACTTAGCTCAGGGAAAAGGTCAGAGATATTTTAAAGTGAAGAAAGGCCATCTCTGGCAGCTGTATCCAATTCAGAGAGATGTATTATCCCCAAAGGAACAGGAGAAAAGGGGGGGAAAAAAATTAAATATATAATCCTTATTTGTATTATTTCTGCATATTTCACTTACAGCTCCCCTGGTGCCTTCACACTGTGGAATTGAGCTCTGTTTGCAAGCAGAACCCAGGCAGCCTTCACCAGAAAAAAAAAGAGACAGAGCTTGTCCAAACAGACAATTTCTTCCTGGAACTTGCAGGGCTGATTCCACACTTCAGTATTTAAGGTCTCTGGGAAGGAAGGGAGGGAGGGGAGGGAGGGGAGGAAGGGAAGGAAGGGAANAGGAAGGAGAGGAAGGAAGGGAGGAAGGAGAGGAAGGAAGGGAGGAAGGAGAGGAAGGAAGGGAGGAAGGAGAGGAAGGAAGGGAGGAAGGAGAGGAAGGAAGGGAGGAAGGAGAGGAAGGAAGGGAGGAAGGAGAGGAAGGAAGGGAGGAAGGAGAGGAAGGAAGGGAGGAAGGAGAGGAAGGAAGGGAGGAAGAAGAGGAAGGAAGGGAGGAAGAAGAGGAAGGAAGGAAGGAAGGGAGGAAGGTGATATCCGTCTTCCCTCTTAAAAAAAAACCCAACCCCAACCAAGTTTTTCCTTTCTATGCAGAGATTATTTAGTGCTGTGTTACTGACAGCGCTGCTGTTGAAGGATCCCAAGACCAAAAGGCAGCGCATTCAAGCAGCCCTCGTTTGTCACCGTCACTTAGTGACAGTCCAGCCCGGAGTCAATTGCTGCAGATTTATCTTCGCTGCTATTGATCATGTGCGGGGCTGAGCCGCTGGGCTCCGGCTCTGCCCAGCCGCGGGGGGAAGCGGACAAGAAGCGGCTCGGAGCGATCTTGGGGTTCCTTCTAACGCCGTCTGAGTGCTCCCCTGGGAGCGGGGAGGGTTTGCTGCCGGAGGGTGCTGTGCCTGCGGGCACAGGACACTGCCTGCTGGGCAGCAGGAGCAGCAGAGAAAGGGAATCTGCCTGCGAGGGGGCAGCCAGAGCGGGCGGCAGGACGCGGGATGCCCATGCAGAGCTGCAGAAGAGGGACAGCAGCCCGGGGAAGAGGAAGGGCTGCCAGGCAGGTCTCTAAAGCAAACCTCCCATGACCTCCTGTGGTGGAGATGCTCTCTTGTACTCTCATGAGGGGAGCCTGAACTGGATGATCTTCAAGGTCCCTTCCAAGCCAACCCATGCTCTGAATCTCCATGCTGAGGCTCACCTAGCGTGAGTGCTACAGCCTCCTCATCCTCCTCAGCCCCACACTTCTGAGGCTCATCTCCTCAGCACTCCCATGACAGACACCAATCTCCCACAGAGACTTCCTTTTTACACTCCCCTGCAGCTAGCTCCGACACTCCCTTGTCATTTCCTGATCCAAACCCTTGGGATTAATCATCTCCTAGCAGGTTCCCCAAGCTGTTCTGAAGCCCTCACACAGGACCATGCCTGCTCAGCAGAGATTTCCTCCCCGACTCTCTCAGCCACACTATTTTGGAGAACAGTTCCAAGCGGTGCCAGCTCACTCCTGCTATTTGCAGAGATGGGAGATGGGATCCTAAACCACCAGGGCTTGCCAAGGTAGCTATATGGGGATACTAGCAAAAGGAGATTTCTCCTGCTGAAGAGATCAGCCCTGTTCTGCAAATAAACTGTACTAGTAAGAAGCACTTCCACTGCCTGGGCAGAAGGGTTTTGTTGATAGGGAATTGGTTGAACCTCTTGCATTACAAACCAGTGCCAGGCTGGTAAGGCAGCTTTGGACCAGGGCAAGCTGCTTTTGCTTGGATCACAGGATCATAGGTTCACAGGATGGAAGGGGTTGGAAAGGACTCAAAGAGCTCACCCCATCCAACCCCCCCTGCCACAGCAGGACCATCCAATCTAGCTCAGGGCACACAGCAACACATCCAGACAGAGTCTGCAAAGGCTCCAGACAAAGAGACTCCACAACCTCTCTGGGCAGCCTGTGCCACTGCTCTGGGACCCACACAGGCAAGAAGTTGCCTCTTGTGTTGAGCTGCAACCTCCTGTGCTGCAGCTTCCATCCATTGCTCCTTGGCCTATGGCAGGGAGCAGTGAGCAGAGCCTGTCCCCCTTCTCCTGACCCTCACCCCTCAAAGATTTACAAACATTGATTCAATCCCCTCTCAGCCTTCTCTTCTGCAGCCTAAGCAGCCCCAGGTCCCTCAGCCTCTCCTCCCCAGGCAGTGCTGCAGTCCCCTCAGCATCCTCACAGCCCTCCCTCAGACTCTCTCCAGCAGGTCCCTGTCCCTGTTCAACTGGGGAGCCCCAGTCTTTGATCACATTGGGTGATTCTGTGCTCCACAACCTCCCTGGGCAACCTGTACCAGTATCTCACCACCCTCACTGTAAAGGGCAAGCAGGGCAAGGGCTTGCTGGAAAGGGCAGAGCAAAGAATATTTGTACTGGTTTTAGAAGCTCTCTCACTGACCTCTCCATTCCCTGTGAGCTGTGCCCACTGAGGGAAAAGAAAAAGAAAAAAAGCAAAGCCCTTCCCCAGCCTGTTAGGGGAACAACATTTAGAGCCAAGCAGCAAGGAAAAGCCACCCAGGAAATTTCCTTGGAAGAGTCCTTCCCAGTGGGAAGAGCTGGACTGGGAGCAGAGGAGCTGAGGGAATGAAGTCCATCTGACTGCAGGGGGAATAAAACTCATGCTTAATTTTATACATATATATATATAGGGCACCATCAAACCTCTGCCTTTGCTGGTTTGCAGGCTGAAGCCATCAAAGTCCTGGCAGGAGAACAGACAGCCCAGGCAAAAGCTTGTGGAGCCCTTCAGAGCTTGGTGCTTAAGACACAGCTTTTTTAATGCTATTGATTGCTGACAATCAATATTTTCTTCAATAAGAAAGTCTCATATTACCTCTCTTCCCAGCCACCCCTCACAATGAACTTGCTCAGGATGAAAAAGCACTTAATGGCTTTCTTTTGAGGTCTGGGGTTGTGGCTTTGGTTGGGTGGGGTTGGTTTGGGGTTTTTGTTTTCCCCCCCTCCCACGTTCATTGCAGTCTCTCCTTCCTTTCCAAGCTCACCTCCCTCAGCCCTGCTGGCTGATGCTGTGTGGTTGTGGAGTGCTTGGGCAGCTCTCCTCCAGCCTGCCACCAGGGTACAATTTGCCCTAGAACAGCTCATTGCTTTGGAATTGATGAAATTGCAGCTGCATCAACCTATGGCCTCTAAGGTGATTTGATTCTGCCCCTTTGATCTGCTCTGCTGAGACCCCACCTCAGGACCTCCAGTCCTGGTGTCCCCAGCAGAAGGACTCAGAGCTGGTGGAGAGAGTCCAGAGGAGGCCACAAAGATGATCCAAGGGCTGGAGCATCTCTGTTGTGAGGTCAGGCTGAGTGCAGCCTGGGGAGGAGAAGACTCCAGGGGGACCTTGGAGCTGCCTGCCAGTGCCTGAAGGGATCCTGCAGGAAGGCTGCAGAGAGACTTCTCATGAGGGTGTCTAGAGATAGGTATAGAGCTGAGGAAGAGCAGGGTTAGAGTGGAGCTGAGGAAGAAGCTGTTCAGTGTGAGGGTAGTGAGAGCCTGGCACAGGCTGCCCAGGGAGGCTGTGGCTGCCTCCTGCCTGGAGGTGTTCAAGACCAAGCTGGATGAGGCCATGAGCAGCTGAGTCTGGCTGAGAGGTGTCCCTGGGCATGGTGGGGAGGTTGGAGCAGATGAGCTCTGAGGTCCCTTCCAACTTGAGCCACTCTGTGACAACAAGCAAAGATTTGTGCTCCTTCCTCACTCCTGTGGTGTGAAGAATTTAGCCTGCAGTGAGCTCCCAAGGAAGGTTTTAATCCTTGCACCTTGGGCATTGCCTCTTTTGCCATTAGATTTGAAGCCAACCAGCCTGGAGTCTTAGCAGTGGCTGTCCAGAGCAGGCTTGGCCATCTCCTGCTGGCAAGTGCAGTCCTCTGGCATCGCAGGGAGGTGGAACTTTGCTTGGGGACAGAAGAGGGGGAGCAGGAACTGTGATTGCTGCCTCTGCAGATTGCCCAAGAGCTGAGCTGCTTTGCTGACTAATTGCAGGCAAATTGCTTCTGCTGGAGCCGGGTTGAGTGATCAGGAGCAGCAGTGCCGGTGGGGCAGTGAGTTTAACGAGGCTGGGAGAGCTCTGAGTGCTGCCAGGGAAGGACACAGTCCCCTTCCCTCCTCAGTCTGCTTCGGTCAGGCGTTGGAACAGGCTGCCCTGCTGTATTGGTCTAGTTTAAGCTTCCCAGAGACTCAAAGCCTAACAGAGCAACCACATCAGCAGGAAGCCTCCCCCCTTTGGAAAGGATTAGGCATAGAGAGTGAAAAGGGCTGAAAAGACCCAAAGAATAGTCTTGCTCCCAGTTGGAAGTTAAAAGGAAGAACTTCAACAATAAATAAAAGGTATTTAAGGTAAGGGGGGTTCAGAAAAAGGTGCAGGGAAGGGAAACAAGGTACAAGATACATACAAAACCAGATGGATGGAGGCAGATGCAGATGCAGATGCAGGAGGTGGTTGTTCTGCCAGGTGGCAAAGCAGGACCAAGGTGCTGTTAGCAGGCAAGGCAGGGCAGAGAGAAACAGCAACTCCCTCTGCTTTGGATAAGGGGTCCAGACAGGAGGTGGGAGTAGGCTAACAACTGCACCTGGGGGCAGACCACCCCCAGGGAGGAGTCAGGAGAACCTGGGGTCAGGTTCAAACCACCCCCAGAGAGGAGTCAGGAGAACCTGGGGTCAGGTTCAAACCACCTCCAGGGAGGAGTCAGGAGGACCTGGGGTCAGGTTCAAACCACCTCTAGGGAGGAGTCAAGAGGAGCTGGGGTCAGGTTCAGACCACCCCCAAGAGGGTCTAACCCTTTACAACGGGGAGGTGGTGGAGTCCACATCCCTGGAAGTGTGCTAGAACTGTGTGACCATGACGCTTGTGGTCATGGTGGGTTTGGCTTGATGCTTGGCCTGGATGATCTCTGAGGGCTTTCCCAAGCCATGCAGTTCTCTGATTTTATATCTCACCTTGCCAAGAGACTCTGGCAGTGCCTTGCATTGCTTACTCACAGTGCAGATACTCCACAAGGACCCCTCAGGCTGCTGGGATCCTGCATCTCTCTGTGTGTATTTCCTACAAACCAATCCTTTGATTTCCTTGCCTGCACCAGGACAAAGCATTCAACATCTCCCCCAAGCACATGCCTGGGAGCAGCTGTGCCTCTCTTTGCCTTTAGACCTGATATTATGCTAAACACAGGAGAGAAGTGTAAATAAATATTGTACTAAATATTTATGTTTACAGGCCCATGTAACAATAGTCCATCAAATATTTACCAGCCTACTTACCTGTGCTCTTGTGGCCAGAGCTGTCAAACTACTTAGGCTACAGAGTGTTGCTGTGGGTGATGGAAATGCATTTGAATGTCTTAGCTGCAGTGTTTGGGAGGCTCAGTTAAACAGCCACTTCCAGCAGCAGCCTGGCAATGCTGCTCCTTAAAAGCTCTGGAGCCTGCTGTTGGAGATTCTGCAACATCACAGCACCATTAGGGCTGGGAAAGACTTCTAAATCCAACCAGCAGCCCAGCACCACCGCGTCCCCAACTGCCATGGCCACAGGTTTCTTGGACACCTCCAGGGATGGCGACTCCACCACCTCCCTGGGCAGCCTCTGCCAATCCCTGACCACTCTTGCAGCAAAGAGATTTTTCCTCCTCTCCAACCTAACCCTCCCCTGGCACAATTCCAGGCCATTTCCTCTCATTGTATCACCTGATACTGGAGAGAAGAGACCAATCCCCAACTCCAACCTCCTTTCAGGGAGCTGTAGTGAGCAATGAGGTCTCCTCTCAGCCTCCTCTTCTCCAGACTAAAGCCCTCCAGCTCCTTCGGCTGCTCTCCCCAGCCCTGTTCTCCAGACCCTTCCTCAGCCTTGTTGCCCTCCTAAGCTCTTTCTGTTGCTGCACAGGGAGGGTATTTCTATAGGTTTTAGGACCTCTCTCACTGACATCTCCATTTCCTGAGGCTCTTCCCTTGTCTATTGAGGGGAAAAAAAGCCAAGCCCTTCCCCAGCCTGTTAGGAAAACATTTACAGCCAAGCAGCAAGAAAGAGCCTCTGGGGTTGGGGACTCCACCACCTCCCTGGGCAGCCTCTGGCAATCCCTGACCACTCCTACAGCAAAGAAATTTTTCCTCATCTCCAACCTAACCCTCCCCTGGCACAATTTCAGGTCATTTCCCCTCGTTCCTCTGTTGGGCTTTTCACACACAATCTGTCACTTGGTGAGCAGTGACCTTGGAGGGGTTGGGAGCAGCAGGAGGGCAGAGTCTCAATCAGCAGAGTTTGGAGGGCAAATAGCACTGCCCCAAGGCACAGCCCCAAGGCAGAGCCCCCAGCACAGCCTTCTTACAGAAGGGAGTGGAAGTTTAAGTGATCCTTTAGAAAAGCAGAGGTCACAGTCACTGCAAAGAGATTTCCTTACCCCCAGCCCTGGGAAGGCACTTGCAGGGCTGCAACTTCTCCATCAGGCTGCCTCCTGGCCCCGTCCTGGACCGGGGGTAGAGTTTGGCAGATGAATATTTACTGCAGCTTGCAGAGCAGCACAGGTCCTGTGTCAGAGCTGCCTGTGCCAGGGAGTAGCCCAACCCTGCAGCCAGGGGTGATCCTGGGCAGGGATTTGGGGGGGTTCTGCCTGGTTAAGACGTTTTGGGCTGCAGAGTTCCTCTAGGCATCGAAGATTCCTTTTACAGCCACACTGCTTTCATGCTGCCAGCCAGCCCTGCTCTCCACTCCAGGGCCTCTTCAAAGACTTTCCTCGAGTCCTGATTGTTTTTTTAATGAACCAAATGAGCTTTCTTTCAGACCACCTCCCTGCCTGCCTACGTGCGGGCTCGGGCACCGCTCGGTGCTGTTCATCCCAGAGCCCTGACCACAGGCACCATGTCAGCTTGACCAGGATATTTTAAGTCTCCATAGTTTAGGAGAGGAATTATCTTTGGAGGGCCAGCAAAGCAGTTAAAAAAAAAAAAAAATCCAAAAAAAGCCCCCAAACCATTTCAGCTCCAGTTCCTGAGCTTGTGGTACTCAGGACTCTCCACAAGTGCTCCACCATGACCTCGGTGAGCTGCGGCGTGGCAGCAGTGCTGGCCCTGTGGGACCCTCCTTTGTCTGTTGTACAAACAACTTTGTCACTGCTAATATCTCTGCCAGGAAGACTTATGTGCAGTCTTGGGTTTTCTTTTCTCCTCTCCCCCCTCCCCCCTTTTTTTTTTTTCCCCTTTTTTTTTTTTTTTTTTTTTTCCCCCCTACTTTCAGTGCTATGCCTGCTGAATATTAACCACCCCCAGGATCCCAGTGCAGCTCCAGAGCTCTGCTTCTTCCCTTAGTCCTGGCTGGAGTCAGGTTTGTGGTTTTTTTTTTGGTTTTTTTTTTCCCCTCCCTTGCCTTTGTAGCAGTTTGAGTAGAAGGGGCCAAGGGCTGGCAGAGCTGCAGCAGCTGAGTGACCTTCCTCTTCTTCACAGGCAGCTCCCAGCCAGGCTGCAGTGCTGACACATGGGGGTGAGCAGCTCTGGTTGCCATTTTACCTGCCTGCTACCAATTCTGTAGTGCTGATGCCTTCAGGCTTGGCTCTGCTCTGCACCACAGGCACACAGGGCAAAGAGCTGCTGCTGAGTCCTCTCAGGTTTGTCTCTGAGAGTGCAGAACTTGCTGACACAGTCTCCTCTGGCTGCAGTTGGCATGGTGGCTGTGTTTGGATGCCCATCCCTGCAGCAGGATGCTGCTCTCCCTTCTGTCCACCTGCCTGCCTGGACCACAAGGGGTGAGGGAAGGATGCTCTGGGTCGAAGTGAGAAGCAGAGGCTGATAGCATGGGAGGGGGAGATACAATGGGTTCTACTCCAGCTGGAGTAGAAGAGAGTAAAATACACAGCAGAGAGGAGACAAAGGATAATGGGCAGGAGCAGGATGAAAAATGAGGCATTTGAAAGAGCAGGAGGTGGCTCCTCAAACACCCATGGAGGAATTCCCCCAGGAGGGTGTGCTGAGAGAGGCTGCAAAGAAAGGCAGAGGATGAACCAGCAGCTTCTGCAGGGGCACGGGAGGAGGAGACAGTCCTGGCCCAGAGAAGGGAATACAAACCACAGCTTAGATGTGGACCTGGATTTTGTGTGTGGATGGGGATCAGAGGCTGCCTTTCAGAGGTGCCACAGGGGAAAAACATCCACACAACCCAACCTGGAGGTGAGAGAGGTTGGGAGATGCAAGGTGGACACTGGCACAGCTGAGTGAAAGGCTGCCATGGCTCTGGTGAAGCACCAGTGGTGGTGCTTTGGGAACACCAAAACATGGTTCCATGCCAGGAATGGGAACTGGCACAGCAAATGTGCCCAAGAGCCTGACTGGGAGCAAGAAGGGGCTAGGAAAGTGGTCGAAGAACTTTGGAAGTCAAAATGGAAGACCATTTAAAGAGTCTTCTCCACAAGTGGGAAATGCTGGGTCCATAATTGTCCTCGTGGAGATGAGCAATGAGAGAGGACCACTTTAGCCTGCCAGTTCCCTAGGTGGGTTTGTAGGCAACGTGACCACAGTCCCTCCTTGTCCTGGAAGGTGAGCAGGTCTGGGAGGCTGAGCACAGATCCATTGCCATGAGCTGCACCTGGCAGGGTTAAGGGACAGGGGCAGGAGAAACCAACCCAAACTGCCCAACCATGTGCCCCCCAACTGCCCTCCCGTGTGCCCCTCAAATTGCCCTCCCAGTACTGCTCTTCTTCCACCTCAGCCCGGATGTGCTGCACTATCTCATCCCAGTCCTCCTCAAAAAAAGGTCTCCTCTGATCTGCCCCCAGCCTTCCCCCCAGGCACACTTCGGTGTTCATTGACCGACTGCTAAGATTGTGCCTGACTTCATTGAGAGGCTTTTAAACCCCAGGCTTTGCTATTAGTATTGATTAGCTTTGTCCTCTTAATGGGCTACTTTTTTTCTTTTTTTTTTTTTTGGTCTCCTGGCTTGTTGCATGATCAGGTTATATATTGCTCTTCAGGGTTCTTTGGATGGCTTCATAAATGTGAATACAGTTGGGGAGCAGCTGAGGCGAGATGCTCAGCTTCAGGACAACTCTCCCTACCCTTCCTGTGCTCAGGAGAACCATTTGCAATGATAAAAATATGAACAATCTGGTCGAGGGAGGCAAAGGGAGAGAGGAGGGAGGCAAAGGGAGAGAGGAGGGAGGCAAAGGGAGAGAGGAGGGAGGCAAGGGGAGAGAGGAGGGAGGCAAGGGGAGAGAGGAGGGAGGCAAGGGGAGAGAGGAGGGAGGCAGAGGGAGAGAGGAGGGAGAGCAGGTTGCCCTACCATGGGCAGAGTGCAATCACTGAGTGCCTTAGCCAAGGCACCAACTTTATCCCTGCTGCTGTGAGCTCTCAGCTCCAACACACACAAAGAGTCATTAACGGTTTGCACCCTTGCATAGCATCTGTGCAGATTAACCTCCGCACCCAAAGTTCTCCTAAATCTAAATGCAGCCATTCCTGGAGGGGGGGAAGAGAGGGAGTTTAATAATGCAGAGCAGCAGCATGCAGGCAGGGATATCATCCAGAAATCAGAATGCAGGGGCAAGGATCAGAGCGAGAGGCCTGGGCTGCTCTGGCTGGAATTGCTTCTCGCAGCCCAGCTAATAACCTGCCTCACAGAGCTCTGCCTCAGCTGTTAAAATATTACAAGGAGGTATCACAAGTACCCTTCAGTTCCCTGCCTCATCTCACAGGCAGCATCTCCCCGAGTGTGCTGCCTCCACTTTAATACCACTGCATTAATCCAATATTGATTCGGGGGAAACAGAGCTTCTGAGACACCCAAACAGTGCCCTGCAGCACGGGAGGCTTCCATTGAGAGGCATCCTCCAGCCTGGGAGACAGCAGAGCTGTTGGCTTGTGAGAGCAGCAAACATCTGCAGGCAGTTTGGGGCTGCCCAGTTGAAGAGGGACAGGGACCTGCTGGAGAGGGTCCAGCAGAGGGCTGTGAGGATGCTGAGGGGACTGCAGCACTGCCTGGGGAGGAGAGGCTGAGGGACCTGGGGCTGCTTAGTCTGCAGAAGAGAAGACTGAGAGGGGATTGGATCAATGTTTGTAACTATCTGAGGGCTGGGGATGAGGAGGGGGGGGACAGGCTCTGCTCACTGCTCCCTGCCATAGGCCAAGGAGCAATGGATGGAAGCTGCAGTACAGGAGGTTGCAGCTCAACACAAGAGGCAACTTCTTGCCTGGGTGGGTCCCAGAGCAGTGGCACAGGCTGCCCAGAGAGGTTGTGGAGTCTCTTTGTCTGGAGCCTTTGCAGACTCTGTCTGGATGTGTTGCTGTGTGCCCTGTGCTCGATTGGATGGTCCTGCTGTGGCAGGGGGGTTGGACTGGATGGACTTCTTGGGTCCCTTCCAACCCCTGACATCCTGTGAGCCTGCGATCCCATTCCAAGGTGATGTGGGTGCAACCCTTAGATGTGATGGGCTCATTCTGAAGGGCTCATCCTCTGGGAGTGAATCCATTGCACAATTTAGCTTGGATGTCAGAGGAGTCCTACAGGCAAGAGAGCTGCCCCAGGAGCAGAGCAGACTTCTGGTTTTGCTGCTGCTAGCAAATGCTGTTTGCTGTGGCTGCTGCTCCTGCCAAGCCCTCAGTCTCCAGCACAGTTTGGCATCAGTTGGCTGCCCTGGGGTGGGAATCAGGTGTCAGTTGTAGCCTTTTCCCTTGGGCTTTGTGCCTGGGCTTTGACATTCAGGTGCCTCCTTCACCTCAGCTCACTGACACTCCCCACAGGGCCTGCTCAGCAGTGCCCATCTCTGTAGGCTGCAAGCTCTTGGCAGCCTTGGACCTCCCACTGCAGTGAAGATGTCCTGTGACATCTGGAGCTGAAGGTGTTGCCCTTGCACAGGGAGCTCAGCTCATTAAGGATGGAGACTACACCACGAGGGGATGCTCACTCATCACCTGAGCCCAGCTATGCCTGGGTAGGATCCTGCTTCTCTCAGGTGTTCTCTTCACAGCATCACAGAATGCCAGGTGAGGAGGCACCCCAAGGAGCATCTGGGCCAACCTTTCTGGGCAATAGAAACTGTGGAGTGTTGAGCTCTAATCAGATTAATCTGCCTGTTAGCCAGTGAGGAATAACAGCAGCTCTGGAGTGGAGATTTGCCTATCTGAGGTGTACAGGAGAAAATGGATTCTCAAAGAGGTTTCTCAGCTGGCAAAAGAAGGAAGCACAGCAAGAGGAGCTCACAGGCTCACAAGATGTTAGGGGTTGGAAGGGACCTGAGGAGATCATGGAGTCAAACCCTCCTGCCAGGGCAGGACCATACAATCTAGCAGGTAGTCTGGAGAGGGCTGCAAAGCAGCTTGGACACAAGGGTTCTGCCTTGTAAATTTGCTGGAATCATAGAATGGGTTGGGTTGGAAGAGACCTTAAAGGTCACCCTTCTGCCATGGGCAGGGACATCTCCCACCAGCTCAGGCTGCTCAAGGTCCTACCCAGCCTGGCCTCAAACACCTCCAGGCAGGGCACATCCACAGCCTCCCTGGGCAAGCTGTGTCTCCCTAACCCTCACAGTCAAGAAATTCTTCCTAGCCTCCAGCCTGACTCTGCCCTCTTCCAGCTTCCAATCCCATCCCTCTCCTCCTCTCAGAGCAAAGCCCTGGGAAGCAGACACTTCACTCTGCAAATGAACCCCAGGCAGGACGCTGCTGACAGGCTACAGCTCATTTCAATAAATGATGAACCCTCATGTCCCAGGAAACATGAAAGCAGAGAGCTGCATTCTATTACACATCCAGGAAAGCAGTTGTGGGTTGGGTTTTTTTTTTCTTCTCCTCTCCCCTCCACCTCCCCTCTCTTTTGTTTAAATGTATTCATTATCAAAGGTATGGTGCCCTTGAGAAGCTGAGGCCTCTGCTTGCATTGCTGTGCAAGGAATTTCAGGTACTTACTAAAGTTTTTATGAAGGATGATGCAGGGAGCTGTAGCATTGCCTTTCAAGACACCACCCCCCCCACCACCACCCCCCAATCCATCTATTCCATGCTGACACTTCAGCTGTAAAGAGACATCCTTGTCAAGCTACTTACACGTTGCATGTACAATGAGAGAGCTCCTCCACTTCTCTGCACCAGTTGCAGGAGTCAGAATGTAAAGCAGGGAGGGCTCCAGACCTCTTGTTTCAGGCTCTGCTGGCTCCCTGTGTGGAAATTATGTTGGCCATGATGAAAGTTCAACCCTGCCTTTGAATGCAGAGGATGTGAGAGGGCAGGGAAATATTCTGATGAGAAAAGGAGCCTGGCTGGGGGCTGTGCTTCAGGAGCTGTTGCTGTGCTGGGAGCCTGGGGGGGTGTGAGGGGCAGTATCCATAGGTTCATGGAATATTTTGGGTTGGAAGGGACCTTAAAGATCATCTAGGTTCCAAAGCTGTGCCGTGGGCAGGGGCAGCTCACACTGGAGCAGGCTGAGGATTGCTTGGGATGTAGGTTACCCCCATGCAGTCCTTGTTCTGTGTCCTGTTCAGCTGTGACACTAAAGAAAATAAAAAGACATCTGTGTACTTCTTACAGACCTGCACTAGGAAGGAGAAAAAAAAAAAACAAAACCAAGAAACAAACACCTCCAATGGCTGATTTATGGAAAAAAAAAAAAAAATTATTCACTTCAGCCCTCAGATGCATCCCCATGATTCCTCTTTAACTTTTACACCTCCTGCTTTTACTGTTCTTCCCTTTTCCTACCACTTCTCCCAAGCCCTGCCTGTCCTGTGGACACACTGATTGCTATTCCACTCAACAGCTTCGTTTTAAGCTCTGTGGTACCCTCACAAATGGTTTAAAAGCAGGGAAAANCAGGAGCTGAAGCAGCCAGAAGTGGATGCCTGCACTGGCAGGAAGCTTTCTCTTGGGATGATGGATTGCAAAGGGAAGTGCAGGGAGGTGCCAGCTCTGGGTGCTAGCAGAGCTCCATCCTTATCCCAGTTTTCTCCACGATGATCTCATTGGCAGCTGCATAAAAGGATGGGAATTACCTGGAAAGAGTTGTTAGCAAGCAATTAGTTACTGCAATTAACTGAACGTTTGCTTAGTTAGTGCAGCTTAATTTCCATACACCAACAGCTCAAATGTGCCTGCTGGACCTCAGCAGTTCTCCTCAGCAGGAAAATCTCAGGGTGACTACTGGAAAGGGTCGAGAGGAGGCTCCAAAGCTGCTGAGGGGTCTGGAGCAGCTCTGTGAGGAGCAAAGGCTGAGAGCCTGGAGCAGAACAGCCCTAGAGGGGAGCTGAGCAATGCTCAGCAAGAGCTACAGGATGAGGGCTAAGAGGATGGGGCCAAGACTCTTGTAAGTACTGCCCAGCAACAGGACAAGGGGCAGGGGGCACAAACTGGAACCCAGGAGGTTCCGTCTGCGCATGAGGAGAAGCTTCTTTGATGTGAGGGTGCTGGAGGCCTGGAGCAGGCTGCCCAGAGAGGTTGTGGAGTCTCCTTCTCTGCAGAGATGTCAAATCTGCCTGGCCATTGTGCTCCGGGGCAAGCTGCTATGGATGACCCTGCATTAGCAGGGGGATTGCACTGGATGTTCTCCAGAGGTCCCTTCCAGTCCTCACCACGCTGGGCCCTGGGATTCTGTAACACAAGCATCATCTGAACCAGCTCACTCACCACCAGCAACTGCCAGGGCTTCTCAACTGATGGAGAAGCTTTTTCAAAACTCAGTGTAAGTTGAGCTCCCATGAAAAGAAATTTCTGGGGCAGCACTCCTGGGCACAGCACTGCTCTGTTTCAGAGGCAAAAATCTCCTCCTGCCTGCACAGGAACGAAGCCTTTCTCACAGCAGTTTGGAGCAGCAGTAACTCTGCACCACATCTCACACAGGCAGCCTCCCAGGGCTCCTTCAGCAGCTGGGGATCTTCAGAGGTGCCTTAGAAACCTGCCCACGCTTGCAGCAGGTGCCACCACTCATTCCAGCAAGGAACTTTTCCTGCTCCTGCTCCACAGAGAAATCCCTGGGAGCCTGAAGGTCACAGCTCTGAGGAGTCCTTGCATTAAGTGACCTCAGCTGGCTAGGCTGTGGTCCTGGGTAGTGTCTAATGGGTTTCACATGGCTCAGGTTTTCCTCCTTTGTCCTTCACTCTCCTTCACCAGGGTGCAGGTTGCTAGTTAGTGGTTAAGCAGCCACAGCTGCAAAGGACCTTTTTTAAGGTAAATGGTTATTAAACTCCCTTTGCCAGCTTGCCACAAACTGTTGAGCAGCACTCCCCTGAGCTGCCTGGTCACTGCCAGCCTCTCAGCAGAGCATGCATTTGGATCTGCACCTCCCCTTGGATCCTCACCTGCAGCCTGCTCTAGGTGACCCTGCCTTGGTAGGGGGGTTGGGCTCAGTGATCTCCAGAGGTCCCTTCCAACCTCTAATATTCTCTGATTTGCATCTGCACAGGAATTTGTGTTCTCACCTGCATTTGTATCTGCACCTACGCTTGGGTCCTGATGTGCATTTGAACCTTCACAAGTCCTGCTTTTGCCTGGCGGCAGAGGCAGCCAAGGCTCCTGGACCAGCTCCAGGCAGCCCAGTTCCACACAATTCAGCCCAGTTCCATCCGATTCCAACCAGCCTAGCTGAGTTCCAGCCTGCCCAGCTCCAGACAGCCCAGTTCCAGCCCAATTCCAACCAGCCTAGCCCAGTTCCAGCCTGCCCAGCTCCAGACAGCCCAGTTCCAGCCCAATTCCAACCAGCCTAGCCCAGTTCCAGCCTGCCCAGCTCCAGACAGCCCAGTTCCAGCCCAATTCGACCCAGCCTAGCCCAGTTCCAGCCTGCCCAGCTCCAGACAGCCCAGTTCCAGCCCAATTCCAACCAGCCTAGCTAAGTTCCAGCCTGCCCAGCTCCAGTCAACTCAGTACCAGCCCAATTCCAACTAGCCTAACTCAGTTCCAGCCTGCCCCAATGCTCCCAGTCCAGTTCCAGCCCAATTCCAACCAGTCTAGCTCAGTTCCAGCCTGCCCGGCTCCAGTCGGGCTCCATCCATCCGTGCTCGGTGCGGGCGCGGTAGTGTGTGCGGCACTGCGCTGGGTGCGCGGCGCTGCGCTGGATGCGCGGCACTGAGCTGGGTGCGCGGCACTGCGCTGGGTGCGCGGCGCTGCGCTGGATGCGCGGCGCTGCGCTGGGTGTGCGGCACTGCGCTGGGTGTGCGGCACTGAGCTGGGTGTGCGGCACTGAGCTGGGTGCGCGGCGCTGCGCTGGGTGCGCGGCACTGCTCTGGGTGTGCGTGGCACTGCGCTGGGTGCGCGGCACTGAGCTGGGTGCGCGGCACTGAGCTGGGTGCGCGGCACTGTGCTGGGTGCGCGGCACTGCGCTGGGTGTGCGGCACTGTGCTGGGTGTGCGTGGCACTGCGCTGGATGCGCGGCACTGTGCTGGGTGCGCGGCACTGCGCTGGGTGTGCGGCACTGTGCTGGGTGCGCGGCACTGCGCTGGGTGCGCGGCACTGTGCTGGGTGCGCGGCACTGCGCTGGGTGCGCGGCACTGCGCTGGGTGTGCGGCACTGAGCTGGGTGCGCGGCACTGCTCTGGGTGTGCGCGGCACTGCGCTGGGTGCGCGGCACTGCGCTGGGTGTGCGGCACTGCGCTGGGTGTGCGGCACTGCGCTGGGTGTGCGGCACTGCGCTGGGTGTGCGCGGCACTGCGCTGGGTGTGCGGCACTGCGCTGGGTGCGCGGCACTGCGTTGGGTGGCAGCGGCGGGCACTGCTCGGCTGCGATACTAGAGGGCACTGCGAGCCTGCCAGTCTGGGCTGCGAGCGGCACCAGCAGAGATGGAAGCGATCTGCTGCTCAGGCTAACCCCTGGGCCGGCAGCAAATCCATTCGAGGGCGAACACTCCGCTGCTGCAGGTCCCAGCACCACCAATTCCAGTCCGGGATCCTCAGGGCTGTGCTGCCAGAACGGAGCAGCTGCTGGGATGCTGAGAGGGAGCGTTGTTTGGGGTGGGAGGATGTAAGAGATCATCCAGCTCCAAGCCCCTGTCATGGGCAGGGACACCTCTCACGGGATGAGGGTGCTCAAAGCCTCATCCAGCCTAGTGACTTCCAGGGGTGAGGTATCCACATCTTCTCTGGGCAACCTGTTCCAGTGTCTCATCAACCTCATAGTAAAAATCTTTTCCCTAATGTCCAATCTAAATCTGCCCTGCTCCAGTTCAACATCCTTGCCCTGTCACCACAGTCCCTCTCCAGCTCTCCTGTATCCCTTTTCAAGAACTGCTGAGGTTGGAAGAGACCTTTGAGCTCTTCAAGTCCAGCTGCTCACCTGGAGCTCACAGTCCCACCCCTGCTGCTAAGCCACCACCACTAAGCCATATCCCCCAGAACCACATCCACACATCTTTTAAACACCCCCAGGGATGGTGACTCCTCCACCTCCCTGGTCAGCCTGTGCCTGATATCCCTTTCTGGGAAGAAATTCTTCCTAATATCCAACCTAGACGAGTAGCAAGAACCACTCTGAGAACTCAGGATCTGTTTTCCAAGCCATCACTTACCACTAATGTTCATTAATTAGCAGCCAGACCAGTGCCTGGATTCAATTAGAACCTGATGGTTTCCTTTCATCGTGGCAGCACAAGGTTTCAGCCTTGGCCTTGGTGCCAGCATCATTTTGCCTCTTTCCTGAAGGAGACAAACCTGTCAGAGAGGGCAGACACCAAAGCTGCCTTGAGAAGAGTCTTTTAAAACATAAACTAGGGATGTGCTGCTCCAAAGGGACCACTCCAGCCAGTGCAGAAGGAAGGTCTCAGGACAGGTCTCCTCAGAGCCTCCGCACCCTCCCATCACTGAGATTTCTAATTCAGCTTCAAGGAGGAAGGTTTGAAGTGGAGCAGCAGCAGACTGACAAGGAACCAGACTTCCCCATGCCAGTGTGGAATGTTTACCCAACATGCAGAGCTCTCTGCTCTCCCAGTCTCACCACCCAGCACACACAGAACTGCAGGCAAGCAGAGGGAAAGGCATCTGGAGAGGTCACCTAGTCCAGCTCCTTCCCCCAGGGTAGGACCAACCCTGCCTAAATCAGTCCTGACAGGAGTTTCTCTGACCTGTTCATCCCTGGAGGATTTAAAGGAGATTCCATGAGCTCCCCAGTCTATTCTGGGCAGGAACTGTTCTTGCAGATGGAACATTCTCCCCAAAGTCTAACCCAAATTGTATTTGCTGCCATTTAGTCCCACAAGGTCTGTCCTACCCTGCTGGAGGCAGGCAGCAGTTCATGGTTTTTGTAGCATCTTCCACATTTGGGGAGGTTACTGTGGTATTTTTGCCAGCCTTAAGCTATCCTGTAGGTCAGGAGGAGGGGACAGGCTCTGCTCACTGCTCCCTGCCATAGGCCAAGGAGCAATGGATGGAAGCTGCAGCACAGGAGGTTGCAGCTCAACACAGGAGGCAACTTCTTGCCTGTGTGGGTCCCAGAGCAGTGGCACAGGCTGCCCAGAGAGGTTGTGGAGTCTCCTTGCCTGGAGCCTTTGCAGACTCTGTCTGGATGTGTTGCTGTGTGCCCTGAGCTAGCTTGGATGGTCCTGCTGTGGCAGGGGGGGTTGGATTGGATGAGCTCTTTGTGTCCCTCCCAACTCCTGACATCCTATGAGCCTGTGAGCCTGGATTCCAACCAGAATCTCCCCAGCAGTAACCTGTCCCCATCTCCCCTTTTCTTCTCTGTGGGTCTCCTTATAAAAAGGGAGTCTCCACCCTCCTGCTAGCCAGATTGTGCCCAGATTCCAGGCAGTGCCACGGTGCCAGTGCTCAGGAGGGTGAGCAGGGAGTTGTACCCCTGGAGAACTGCAGACGCGAGCATAGGCTCAGGGATGTCACAGGTGAGCTTGAGTTCTGCACACCCTGAGGACCATGGTGGTGTGGCCAGTCCCCTTCCTCTCTGCAACCACATTATCTGGTGCTAGATCATTTCATTAGTGCCCTCCGAGCAGTGGGTCAGACTCCGTGGAGGTGGGAGCAGGTGTAATTTACACGCCGGAGGGAGCCGGAGGAAGGTGTAAATTACTCAGGCACAGACTACCTAAGATTCACTTAAAATTCAACTCTGAATTTGGCAGCAGATACACAGGAGATAATCAAGTTTTCCTTCCCGAGATCTTGTGTATTTAAAACCTGCTGTGTTTAATTTCTGCAGTCACAACAATGCTCATTCATAAATATTTCCCAGCGCTGGATCCCATTAGTATGTGCAGCCCTGCTGCCTGATTAATGGCCCAGAACAAGGGGATCAAATCTCTTCCAGGCTCCAGAACAGCACTTTGTAATGCCTGCTATTTGATAAGGTGTTACAGATAGGCTTTGGCTGCTGACAAGATGTGGCTGCACTTCAGCTCCCAGCAACTGGGATCCGGGTCTCGGATGGGAGCTGAATTTCAAGCGAGCTCTAATCACAGGACGCCCTGGACCAGCCCTGGATATCCTTCAGCAGGGCTTGCAGAGCTGGATGCCTCACAGCTGGGCTGCAAACCCTGCTGCTCAGCCTGCTCTCAGCAACTCAATCACACATTCATCAACTTGTAGTACCTAAGAGCCCTGTCCCACTCTATTTGGAAGACCTCGAGGCGGCTCCGGCAGGAGTTTAACAATATTAATAACTAATATTAGCTGGAGCCCTGGTGGGGCTGCTGGGACCATACCCTTTGATCAGAGCACTCATCTGGTGCAATTGTGTTTGTCTCAGCCTTGCTCATCCCCACGTGTGCTCGGTGCCATCTTGGCATGAATATGAAATATGCAAATCTGGGGGATACACGCTAATAGTGGGGCCATCTGCTCACAGCTTTTATTAAAGAGAAGTGTGAATGCAGTTGCCATGCAATCCACTCTTACACACAAAGACCATGAGCTGGGAAAACAAGAGAAAACATCTCCTGCCTTGGCCTCCTCACCGCTTTGCCTTTGTCCTACCCCACGCTGGCTTTTTTCTGGGGGGTTAACTCAGGAATTTTCACACACCCTCCCCTCCCCCCCCACCCCCCAAGAGAAATGAAAATTGAGGGGGAAAAGCTCCTGTGTGCTTACTCTCACTCTCCTCTCTTCCTCTCTGGTGACAGACAGGATATTACTTTTCCACTGCATATTGCATTAATAGCAGAAAGCACAAGAAACAGCTTGGAAATTCCAGCCCTTAAAGCCTGATCTGCATCTTGCTTCTGCTGCTTCGAGTTTTAACCTAGAGGAGAACTCTCTCTGCAAGTTGGAAGGGTCACAGGCTCGTAGAAGTGCCCTCTGAGATCATCCAGTCTCCACCTTCAACCCAAACCATGGACCCAAGCCCACAGGCTTCTTGAGCCCCTCCAAGGGTAGGAACCCCAGCACCTCCCTGGGCAGCCTGTTCCAACCCCTGAGCACTCTTGCAGCATCTCCAACCTAACCCTCCCCTGGCACAATTCCAGAGCTGCTGGATGGAGTAGTTAAGTCCAAACTCCAGCTCAGCCCTGAACCTTTATTCAAGGGCACTGGGATCTGCAGTGTGAAGGGGGCCCAGATTCTTCTCCTTGCTTCACAGATATTTGAGTAGGCAGCAGAGTAAGCAAGGAGAGAGGGTTTTTATTTTTTTTTTCCCCCATATCTTCCATATGCAAATAGATTGGTGAGCTCAGCTCCCTATTCATTGCTTCCAACATACATGACACAGATGATGCTGTTCCCATTGTCAGCCTAAAACTGGGGGCTTGGTGACAAGAAAGTCACAGAGTTTCCATCTGCATGAAGCTGAGATGATGGCTGGGTAAGGAAAGTCACTGCACTGGAGTGTGCCAGCTCCACGATTGATTACTTTGGGTTTGGGAGCTGGAAAACCTTTCAGGCTCCCAGTTCTTCCTGCACCACCTCTCTGGGCCACTTGGAGCAGCCTCGTTTGTACCTCCCCAGGGGCTGCCACCTTTCTCCCCAGCTCAGCCACAGCTTCTGCAGCCTGGGGGAACCTGCTGAGGAGGGTCCTCAAGCAGCACATGGCTGGAGCAGAAGTGTTGAGGTTGGTTCCAGACGCATTTATCAAGTTGCAGTGATGCAAACAGTGCATTAGCATAACTGGGTCAGTTCTTTGGCAATCAGCACATGTGTGCCTGGGAGGGGACCATGTGCCTGTGTCTGCTGGGGTTGTGCTGCTGAACACATCACCTGCTCGGAGGAGAGCAAACGTGGTTAGATCCCAGTGCTGGGGAAAGAGAGGCAGCAAAAAAAAAACAAACACAAAACAAAAAAAAGAACAAGTCACCCTTCCACAGCCAGCTGATTTTGCATTTTCCACACCAAATTGTCAGCATTTATTCAATTACTTCACTCCTTACAAGTGCGTTCTGCAGCCACCGGCCCCCCAAGCCCTCCCTGCTGCTGTCAGCTCCCTTAGAAGTGACATGCTCCTTCCCCAGGTTAAAAGGGGCTGGGGAAGGCTTCTCCTCCCAGTCTGGTGCTCAGGGCTGCTGAGGAACCACAACCTCAAGCTGGGAAAGGAGCTCCTCTCCCTCTTGCCCCGGGCGAGACCAGAGGGCAAGGCTGGGGCTTGCTGCCGGCATCAGCCCCTGGGTTACCGTGAGCCCTCCGCAGGGGGCCAGGAGTGGGTTTTAAAGCCCAGACCTGCTCCGAGGCAGGGATTAGAGGAATTCACAGAGCTCTGTCAAGGATACAGGGGAGATCCCCAGAGCCGAGCCCCTATACTCTCCAACACTTCCATTTTTAATAGTAAGCTAAAGGGAAAGTTCCCCTTCTGGAGGGGGTTTTAATTATAGATCTCTCCTTTAAAGGCTCCTCCTGGCTTTATCCCTACTTACACCCCCACAGCTGATAGAGAGAAGGCAGGCTCTACCTTCCCCAAAATCAAATCAATCTGAGATGCTTCCTGAGCTGATTCACTTGGCTAAGCTCTGATGTGAGACATGAAACAAAAGACAAGGCGAAAGGAAAGGCAACAGAAAGCAGCTGAGCTGCCCTGCCTCAAGGTGAAAAGGACTTGGGGACCTCTCCCTCCCGCCCAGCCCTTCCCTGCTGGAGTTAAAGCGCAGCAGTAACATCTAAATGGCTAAAGTTTCCCAGCACAAGCACCAACGGGGTGGTTGGGGTTTGGTTTTGGTTTTTTTTCTGGCTTGTCATTCTTGTTTTCCTTGCGGATGCTCTGACCTGCCGTGGTCGGGGCTGGCAGCTCGGCACGCAGCGGCGTTTTGCGGAGCCTCCTCTCCCTACCCGAGCAGCAGCCTCATGTTTCCCTGCACAACAACCTTCCCTAGCCTAAAATGCTTTTGCATCCCATTTCCTTGATCTGGCTAAGTGCTTGCATGCTCAAAATCCCACCCTCCCTCCAGCTGTCCTTCTGGCAGGGAAGAGACAGCATCTTCTCCCCGGAGAGTACAGTCACTGCTCCTTTGGTTATCTAATCAGGGAAGGGCAAAATTCACCCAGGGACCTGCAACCTCCCCTCCCTACCCCCCAGCCTTGAGCTGCAGAAATTGCATCCGAGGATCTTGTGCAGGAGGCTGTGAGGCAAGGAGCTGGGTGGGGGGAGCCTCCCCTCCCTGAGCAGATGCTCTCTGCCATCTCCTCAGTATCTTGCACAAAGGGAAAAAAAAAAAAAACCAAAAAAAACCCAAACCACCAACCAACATGTAGAGTACTCCAGGGTCTGAAGCATTCAGCTCTTCCCTCTCCTGCTCACTGGGGCATTTGTGTGGCCAGGAGCAGGGGACCTGCTGAGGGTCCAGCCCTGAGGGTTGAGCAGGGCTGTGTGGGGAGGGCAAGAGATGAAGCATCCCCCCCCCACACCCTCCTGGACTGCGTGTACCGGCGCGGTCTGTTGCTCAGTTTCCCAGGCTTTGTGTGGGTTTTCCCAGCATTTCTCCTAACTACAAAACATTTCATCTCTCTGCCTTTGGAAACTCAGAGATGATGTCTTTGCACCCTGCCACAAGGAACTGGGAAGCTTAAACTGGATCGAGCTGGAAGGGTTCTTCACGTCCAGCTTGCTGAGAACCAAAGGACGCTTCAAGGGCGGTGAGGTGAGGCAAACACCCACCCCCAGTAAGCACACAAGGTTCAAGCAGCCTTCTCCTCCACCACCCCTAAAACAGCAGCACCTTAACTCGTTTGTGGTGACAGGGAATGGACTGAAGCTGGAAAAGGGCAGATTTAGGTTGGAGATGAGGGAGAAATTCTTGGCGGTGAGGGTGGTAGAGACACTGCAACAGGTTGCCCAGGGAGGCTGTGGATGCCCCTTCCCTGGAGGTGTTCAAGGCCAGGCTGGACAGGAACCAGCCAGGTCTAGTGGGAGGTGTCCCTGCCCATGGCAGGGGGGTTGGAATTAGATGATCTTTAAGGTCCCTTCCAACCCAAACCATTTGACGATTCTATGATTCCCTCCCCTTTCCTCTGCAAGCCTCTCCCCCAAAGATCCCAGTGGGCCAGAGAAAGCTGTGGCTGGAACCAGGGGTCAGGCTGGGCTGTGTTTGTCAGATATTACCTGAGACCCTTCCTTGCCAAGGGGTCTTCACCCGCTCCTGTGCTCGGAGCACAACCACCAGCCCCGTGCTCCCAGCTAATAAAGTGCTTACTCACTTGCAGCAGGCACTTTGACATCCTTGGCCGCACGCTGCTGGGTGAGGGCTGTGAGGAGAGGCAGCAAGATGCATCCTCGGCTGAAAGAGCCTCCACAGGCCTGGTTATTATTCTGCCAGTAATCTTGGAGCTCTCTCCACGGACTCAACTCAGCTGGAGTGTCAGGCAGCGCATCGCCAGCCGCCGGCGGGGGCTGCCGGGTGTCACGTTTGCCTTCTGTTGTCTCACTCTCTCTCCTCCACCACCCCGAGTTGGGCAAACGCTTCCCTCTGCTCCCAGCACATGTCAAAGCCACCATTTGCCATTTAGATTTTGGGAGCCAAACATAACCCTGTATAAACAGGTGCGAGCCCGCATATGTCAATAGAATTACACCTGCTTGTAATGGCTTTGCCTTTGGCCCTCCGGCCCCGGGGGATCCCCCTGGGAGCAGAGGCTGGATTAAATATTAAGGGCTTTGCTCTCCACCCCAGCCCAGGCTGCTGTAATTAAATCTCAGTGCAGAGCCATTGATTTCCACCCCTGCTCCCCTCCTGGGAGGAGGTTGTGCTCCAGGGCAGGAGGGGCAGAGCAGCCCCTCAAGGAGAAGCAAGAATGTTTTGCTCCCAACCCAAATGTAGAGTCACAGAATCACAGATCCATTGATTCCCACCCCTGCTCCCCTCCTGGGAGGAGGTTGTGCTCGGGGGCAGGAGGGGCAGAGCAGCCCCTCAAGGAGAAGCAAGAATGTTTTGCTCCTCACCCAAATGTAGAGTCACAGAATCATGGAGGTTGGAAAAGACCTCTAAGGGCACCCAATCCAACTTCCTACCTCCATCACCACGTCCATAGGTGCCACATCCACTCGATTATTTTTTTAACACCTCCAAGGGACAGTGACTCCATCCCCAGCCTGGGCAGCCTGCTCCAACACCTTGCCAGAAAGGCCAGGAGGAGATGATACTCAGTGTTCAACGTTTGCCAAATGGGCTCCGGTAAAACATGCAAAATGGTCTAAAAAAATCAGCATTTGAGGCAGCTCTTCCCCATCCCCTCCTGCCCATGACAGCAGCACAATTGCTCCGCAGCAACATCCTATGGGCTCCAGTGTCTGGGTGCCACAGAGCAGCTCTCTCCTTCCCAGCACAGAACCAGAGTTTGGTTTGGGTTGGAAGGGGTCT
Organism: Psilopogon haemacephalus; assembly: GCA_013396835.1. Taxonomy (NCBI): domain Eukaryota; kingdom Metazoa; phylum Chordata; class Aves; order Piciformes; family Megalaimidae; genus Psilopogon; species Psilopogon haemacephalus. Next base: position 286,119 of record VWZI01020010.1, read on the forward strand.
TAAGGATCGTCTCGTTCCATCCCCCCAGCAGTGGGCAGAGACATCTCCTATTAGCCCAAGTTGCTCAGAGTCCCATCCAACCTGCCCCTGAACGATTCCAGGGAGGGCACAGCCACAGCTTCCCTGGGCGACCTGTGCCAGTCAGGAACATAAGGAGTGTGAATCCAGACCTCTCTGCATCCCACAAGCAGGACCAGCACCATTTCCCATCCTCAGAGCCCACTTATCCCTGGATGTCCTGCAGCACCACATACCCTCAGACCAGCCCAATTTCCCATCCTCAGAGCCCATTTATCCCTGGATCTCCTGCAGCACCACATACCCTCAGACCAGCCCCATTTCCCATCCTCAGAGCCCACTTATCCCTGGATGTCCTGCAGCACGGCACACCCTCGGACCAGCCCCGCGGCTGCCGCCAGCTTCTCCCGGGAGTGACACCCAAAAGCTGATTCCTGAGCTGTGCCTTTGACCGAGTCCCTTCGCTAGCCTCTGATCTTTGGAGCTTGCAGGGCTGAGAGAAACGGCTCTGGCTTTTCTCTAAATGCCCGGGGTTGGGAAGTGTGACGACTCACACTGTGCTGTTATTCTTCCCAATTGAAAGCTAACGAGGCGTGCATGTCACTTAACTCTGATGTCAATAATCGGCGCACCACTTGGTCTTTGCCGTGGCTATTAGAGGGAATGGAAATGAAATACCAACTCCTTTTTATCCTGTTACGGTAGCATAATAACTAATAAAGGAGTAATAAGCGAGACGTGGGGAATTTCCAGGGGAGCCATTACTACAGAGAAGACCTAAAGGCACGAAGTGAAACCCAGGAATATTACCCAAGCCCTTGAATTCCCAGCCAGGGCTCCTTACTTAAGGAGTCCTGCGGCTGTAAAAGAAGTGTTTGCAGAAACAATCACGGTGTGGAAAGCATCAGCCCTGCCCTGACCGGGGGAGGGGAGCCAGAATCAGAGAGAACCTCACTGGTAACGACCACCCCGAGCATCAGCGAGGCATCAGGGCTGGGCCATGGTCGAGAGACGTCGAAATTCCACAAATCTCACGCTCCAGGATATGGGAAGTGTTTCCCAACAGAGCTGTAAATCACCTCTGCCCACCACGGGATGGATCCTCTGTTTTCCGGGGACTCTTAGGTAGGAGAAACCACATCGAGACCTCGGAGCAGTGGAATCATTTCACAAAGTACTGAGTCGATGAGGTCCCAAACCACACACAGGCTGGACAGGGAACTTTCTGGCTTAGAAGCGATCGAATTGCTGCTTAGGAAGGCACAGGCAGACTTTGGTGGTCATAGACACAGAGGGCACCGGGGATTCTTGGAGTTTCCTCTCCATAAATGAGCTGCCATTTACCTAGGAGCAGGGCAAAACGCTGTCCCTGCTTAGGAACGATCCTGGCCCCAGGGTCAGCCTCTGCTCGGGAATGATCCTGTCATCCTGGGCACAGTTTCATCTGCCCTGCCCGTAGCTGGAGCTTCCTCCGCCCTCAGCGCGGCTGCAGGAGAGCTGAGCCAAGCAACAGCTCCAGCTTCTGCATCCCGATGCTGGAAGGTGCTCTCACCCCTCCCAGCCCTGCTCCTTGATCCCCTGCCCTCCCCAAGCAAAACCTGGTTTGCTTCGATCCCCACCATTACCGAAACGCTTCCCAGCCATCTGATTTCCCCATCCCCGAGTTCTTGCTTTGTTTATCCTATTAATTCCAACCTCCCCCTCTTCCCCCACCACACGCACACGCACACAGCCTCCTTTACAGCAGCTTCCAACAGCAGAAGCCTCCCCAAAAATATTCAGGGCACACGAAGAGAACTTCCACGGGCGGGGAAACCCTCGTGACTACAGCTTTGATTTTTTTTTTTTTTTCCTCCTCGAACAAGCATCATGAGCTCATGATTTTTTAG
>VWZI01020010.1:290184-314063 GCA_013396835.1 Psilopogon haemacephalus
CTGGGAGCTTGGTCAGGTCCAACGCAGATCTAGAAAGGCTTTTCTTGGAGAGCTGGCAGTGAGGCATGAGAGGGAGAGCTTCTTGTTGCTCAACTCATTCATCTCCATCAGCAACCTTTCGACCAAAAAAAAGGGGAGAAGGGGAGATGGCAGCAGGGCGACACCAAGCTCCCTCCCCAGACACGGATCAATGCATCACTTAACCTGGACTTTGAGCTTTACTGACAGAAAGCAGAGGCTAAAGGTGCTGCTGAAACAAACCTCCCTACGGTGGGGGAGAAAAGTTGGGAGAGGGGCATCAAGCAAAGGGGTTCCAGAGCTAAATTTCTGTCCTGGGTTTCTGTTCCCACCCTCCCATTTCAGATCTCCTTCCTGGATCCGGTGCTGGGAAAGGGTTTGACTTTTTGGGGTCTGTGTTCTCACCATCCTGTTTCATATCTCCCTCCTGGACCTGGTGCTGGGAGAGGGTTTGATTGTTTTGGAGATTTGTGCTCCCAACCCTCCCATTTCAGATCTCCCTCCCAGATCCAGTGCTGGGAGAGGGTTTGACTTTCTTGGTGTCTGTGTTCCCACCCTGCTGTTTCAGATCTCCCTCCTGGATCTGGTGCTGGGAGAGTGTTTGACTTGTTTGGGTTTGTGTTCCCAACCTCCCTAGTCCTCTGCTGTTTTGTTTTGTCATTATTTGGGGCTTTATAGCTCTGCTGGAAAGATGACCAAATTGCAGAAACCTTGCCCTAACCTGCAGTGAGCACTGGGAAGGGCATTGCTCTTTGTATTAGGTGAACCTTAAATGTTATTAGGACCTTAAATTGTTCTCTTATTAAATGTTATTGTTCAGATAAATCATCTGTGGGGATGCTGGCACAAGTGGATCTGTCTCCCCAGCTGTCTTAGTTATTTGCTTATCATTTTAAGGCTATCAATTTGTCTGTCTGTCCCTGCTCTCTGTCTACATATTCTCTGTCTTCTAATGACCTATAGCTGCTTCTTGATACTATTTGAGGACCCATTAGGGCTGCTGCTGTTACAAAGCAGGTCCCTTAAATGGGGAGCAGTCCTCCTCATCTCCTGGACGGCAGCAGAGCTGTGAGCATCTTACTATGGATTTCTTTTTTATTAAAGTTGTATATCTCCCTCTTACAAAGCCTGGCTCCTGGCTCAGGAAGCCCAGCTGAGGGCTGAGGCTCCTGGGGGACCTCTGCTCTTGTTGCTCTGGCTGCCCCCCCTGCCCTTGCTCCCAGCTAATTCATCTTTGCATTTGTTTTAGGTGCAGCCTGCTAATGAACTCTCCCTTTGCCCCGGCCACGAAAGAGCGAGGAGACCTCAGGTAGCAGCATGGCTTGTGGCTGAAGGCTTTGAGAGCTTGATGCTCAGCTGCCAAGAGGCAGAGCTGGACGCAGATCCTCTCCTGTGAGTGTCTCCTCGCTGCTGACAGGCAGAGGGAGAAGCAGCAAGGACAGCTCCTGCCAGCCCACACTGACCGTCCAGCATCCTGCTGGGACCACCACGGATCTTGCTACCCACCCAACCACTATGTCTGGGCAAACATCCTTTGGGAGAAAGGAATTTTAACTCCGGAGGAGCTCCTCCTTTGTCAGAGTCGTGCTGGTGACCAGATGCTAGGTCTCTTTCATGCATCTTTCAGCTGCAGCAGTTAAAGGCAAACCACAGTTGGAGGCACTTTCCCCGGAGATGCGACTGCAGCAGACAAGAAGGCTGAGGAAAACCTGATCCAGCACCACCTCTCGGCCTCGCCAGTTTACTCCTATCAAATTTCATCAGCAGCTCAGAACTTGATCTTTCTATTGATTGACTGGAGTCACCTCTAGATATTTTCATGCTGATTTGGAAGCCCTGTTGTACAATAAAAGGGGGAGGGGGGTGGGGGGGGGGGGGGGGAAAATGAGGTTAGGGAGGACTTTTGACCACTGATCAGCAACTCCGGCCAAAACTTTCCTAACTCACTGATCTGCAGAGTTGGCTTCTGCTCCCGGAGGAACTTTCCACGGCCAAACAGAGGGTGCAGAGTGTTAGCATCTGGATCTCCTTTGACTGGATCACCCTTAGATGAGGAGTTTCCATGCTGATCCCGAGAGCAAACCCTAGCCCAGTAGCTGCCTTCCTCGGGACTCTCGGCTCTGCCCTCGCCCAGGGGCCCAGCGCTGGGCTGCAGCTGCCATGCTCTACCTGCTGGCTTTCCTCTTGCACTGCCTGCCCTTGGCCATGGGGCAGTATGACATTTGCAAGTCCTGGGTGACCACGGACGATGGCCCATCGTGGGAGTTCTATGCTTGCCAGCCCAAGGCCATGAGGATGAAGGATTACCTGACAGTGCGGGTGGAGCCAGCAGGAATCACTTGTGGGGACCCTCCGGAGAGATTCTGCACCCATGTAAGTGTTTGCCTCTTTATCTGATGGGTTCTACCAGCCTTTGGTGTGCAGGTGGCCACAGGCAGTGTCCTGCCAAGATGTTCTAAGGATGTTTGAGCTCCGGGTGGCTGTGCTTTTGAGCTCTGCTGGTCTGTAGGATGGGGAGGAGGTGTCCCACCCATCCCTGTGTGGTGCCAAGAGGCTGGCCCCAGAGCAGTGATGATGTTGGAATGCTGAGGGGACAGTGGGGGGTAGCTGGGTGGACAGGGGAAAGGAGGCTCAGAAAGTCCTGGTCTAGGAGTGGTAAGGGTCACAAAGCACTGGCACAGACTGCCCAGGGAGGTTGTGCAGTCTTCTTCTCTGGAGCCTTTCAGGGCCTGTCTGGATGTGTTGCTGTGTGCCCTGAGCTAGATTGGTTGGTCCTGCTCTGGCGGGGGGGGGGTTGGACTCGATGAGCTCTTTGGGTCCCTTCCAACCCCTAACATCCTGTGATCCTGTAAGGTTTGGTGAAAGCTCTGCCCCCAGCAGGCACACGACCTGAGCTGCTCTGAGCACATCCCTCTGCCTGCTAAAGCCTCTGGGCTGTGTGCACCAGTCCCACCCCAAAAGGCTGCTCCAGCACCAGAGGTGCGTTGGGAGCGAGGGCAGGTGGGGGAGGCCAGCTCAGGCTGTTGGTCTGGCAGCCGCAGAGATCACTGGAGCCACAGGAGGTGGCAGCTCTGCCTCTCTCAGTGCCTCCTCGGGAGAGGACTCCGTGGCCAAAGGCTTGCCCTTGTAGTTAAAAATCTTTAACTTATTTTCTCTGAAATATTAATCGCTGCACTTCATTCCCTGCACCACAAAAGCTCAGCAGCAACCTTTGATTTATAATTCACAAGGCTTTACGTTGTCCCAAAGTGCCCAAGGGGTCAAAGCAAAGAGCAGGAGAGCAGGGCTGTAGCATCCCCTCCCAGATGTCTTCTGGGGATGCTCCAAGCACCCATTTCAGGTGCAGGGACCAAGACAGCCTACGCTGGGCTGAGAACTGCACCAGGAGCATCTAGTGAAGAGTGTCTTATTTTTCTTTTATCTGCCATGAGAAGGGGAAGATCTCCCTCTCAATCAGTGGAGGAAGCCTCACTTCCTATTGCCAGCATCATCCAGGCTTGTGTACTCTGTGCCTCAATTTTCCCACACACACTCCCCCTGGAAAATCCACACACACCTCCCTGGAAAATAACTCCCTGGGGCCAGCCAGCTGAGGGCATCTCTTGAAAAATCAAAGAGGAGAAGCCTGCTCTGACACCAAGGGAGGCCAAGCACTTCTGACCATCAGATCCACACTGCCAGCAGTTACCCAGTTCCCACCAGCCTAAGGGGTCTCGTAGGTGCCAGGGAGGACATTTTGCAGCTCTGTAGCAGCTTTTCCTTTTCACAGATGGTGTGAAGAGGAAGATGAAGTTGAGGGTTGCAGATAGAGCAGTTGGCTGCTGCTGGCTCAGCCTGGCTGGCTGACTGCAAGGACCTCACAGCTGGCTGGAAGGAGGTTGTGGTGAGGTGGAGGTTGGTGTCTTCTTCCTTGCATCAGGTGACAGAACAAGAGGACACAGCCTCAAGCTGTGCCAGGGCAGGCTCAGGTTGGATGTTAGGAAGAAGTTCTCCACAGCAAGAGAGATTGGCATTGGAGTGGGCTGCCCGGGGAGGTGGTGGAGTCCCCATCCCTGGAGGTGTTTAAGAGGAGGCTGCATCAGGCACTTAGTGCCATGGCTTAGTTCATGAGAAGGTGTTAGGTGATAGGTTGGACTCGATGATCCTGGAGGTCTTTTCCAAGCTGGTTCATTCTGTGATTCAGAAGAGGAGCAGCCCTGCTGAGGTGAGCAAGGAGCACACCCAGCACTTAGTGCACAGAGCAGGACATGGCTGCAGGAGAGCTCCGAGCTCTGGCCCAGCCTCAGCACTGGGCTGGGATGTGCTGGGAGGGCAGCAAGGGACATTCTCATGCCCTCTGTCCCAGAGGGTGGCATGTGGCCATTTACTGCTGAGCCTCTCCTTCTGGTCAGGAAGAAAGTGGAATCAGCAAGAAATGACCTTTCCATTCCTGGTCCTGGGTGGTGACTTGACACCTATTGACACGCAGAGGCTGCCAGCCCAGCTTTGCTTCCCCTGCACAAAGGAAGCCAGGCACAGAAATCGATGCCCCTGCCCACTGATCAATGCCACTGCCCCCTGATGCTTGTCACTGCCCCCCAGCCCCACCCCTGGCTGCAGGAGGGGAGGGTGAGTGCCTCTCCTGAACCCCACGCAGCCCCTTCGGGTGTCCTGTCCCCCCTTTCTCTTCAGGTTTGGATTGTTTTTCTGCAACAGGTGAGTGCTTGCAGCAGCTCAGCTGCCCAGCAGAGCAGCTCAGAGCCGTGCAGGGGCTGAGAGCTCTCCTGGGAGCCTCTGGGAGCAGCAGAGCTCTGCCGAGGTGGTCCGAGGAGAGTGGCTCAGGTGCCAGCAGGATGCCAGCCCTGCTCAGACAGCTGAAAGCTAAACTCAAGGCACACAAACGTTCCCCCCAGCACCCCCCGACGCTGAAAGCAGCCAGCAGGAGGGAGCAGGATGATGTCTCTGCATGGGGCATCACCGTGGGCAGGCAGAGGAGGAAGGTCCTGGTGGCAGTTGTGACCCTGTAGGGCAGTGAAAGTTCCCTGCCAGGCTGCGCTGGTAGCAGTGAGGCACTGGAGCAGGCTGCCTAGAGAGGTTGTGGAGCCTCCTTCTCTGGATGCTATCCTGAGCAACCTGATCTGGGTGGCCCTGCCTGTCCTGCAGGCTGGAGACTAAGAGGGAGCAAATCTTTCAACTGAGGTTGTGGAGGGAAGAGAGGGACCTCAGAGCTCACAGAGTCCCAGCATGGTGGAGGTTGGAAGGGGCCTCTGGAGATCAGCTGATGATCACCTAGATCCAGAGCACGGCATGGAGCAGCTAGAGGCAGATTTCAGTGAGGGGGAGGTCTGCAGGATGGGCAGGGCTGGGGCCAAGTGAAGCTGCATGGGCTCTGTGGGGCAGAAAGGAGATGTGGAGTTACTTCCTCCTCCTCCCCAGGAGGGTGGGGTGGTGAGGAGGAGGAGGGCACAGCTGGTGGGGTGCTCCCAGCTATTGAGTTGCTCTGAGATGCTGAAGCTTTTCTTTGCCACCACGCAGGGACCTTTGAGGATTTCCCTTCCAAGCGGCAGCACTTTGCACACAGGAGGGAAAAAAAGTAGTATTTGTGGGTGATGAACAGACAGAGCAGGCAGCAAGCAAGCCCCAAAGCCCCAGCCCCTGCTCCAGACAGCTCAGGGGGGGTCCAAATCATTCTAGCAAAAGCCAGGAGAGGTGGCTGGAGCCAACAGCCACCACCAAATGACTTTGCTGCTCCTTGACACCCTGCTGAGAGCAACCCACCCCCAGCCCTGCTCACCCAGAGGTGGGAACCCTTTTCCCACCCCCCCCTCAGAGGTGTCAGGACAGCATTTCTTGCTCAGACGAGGCTCTTTGAAGCGAGGCTGAGCTCTCAGCCCATATTGATGGGTCAGGGGTATTTTTCTTTGGCGTCAGCATTGTTTCATCAGCTAATAGAGCTTGTTGACTTTGGCAGGGCTACATGAAAGGGAAAAGGCTTTATTTATTCATTACACATTCAGCCAAATCTGATGTTTAATTCTTAGCTAAACTTTTCTGAATGACATGTGGTTACAAGGGCTTCTGCTAAGGAGCTGGGCTGGCTGCTCACAGGGGCAGGATAAAGCAGACAAACTTTGGGGCACAAAAGCCTTTTTCCCTACATTCTCAGCCCTGCTCATGCAGCTCTGCTCAATTCTATCCTCGTGCACCTGCTCAGCTCCAAAACAAAGGATGAAAGCTTGTGGGGGGAGGATGAAAACTGAAATTTTTGAAGTCAGGAGGAAAATGGAATTGCTTCAGAGATCACAGGCTCAGAGGATGTCAGGAGTTGGGAGGGACACAAAGAGCTCATCGAGTCCAACCCCCCTGCCACAGCAGGACCATCCAGCTCAGGGCACACAGCAACACATCCAGACAGGCCTGCAAAGGCTCCAGACAAGGAGACTCCACAGCCTCCCTGGGCCATCTGTGCCAGTCTCTCCCCACCCTCGCTGTGCAGAATTTCTTCCCTAATCTCCAGTCTCAGTCTCCCCTTTCCCAGCTCAAAGCTGTTGCCCTTCATCCTTTCACTCCAAGCCCTCGTCTGAAGGCTCTGCCTTGAGGAGAGAGCCTGGAGAAGGCATCTGCTGCCATTTCCACCAAGGAGAAGTTTCCCCCAATCCACCAGGAGAAGTTTCTTTCTCTAGCCCAGCCCTTGCCCCCTCCCTTTGCCGCGTTGCTTTCCAAGCCTGGGAGAAAGCCTTTTGGGTTGGTTCCCATCCTTAATCACTTCCCACCTGGGGGCTGCTGCAGAGAACATGATTTGAAGTCAGGATCAGCTGCTCCTTGCCCTTGGGGCCAGACCCTGGGATCTGCTGTTAGCAGCCGCTCAGCAAATGACACACTGCTGCTCCGCCGCCACCGAGGCTGCTCGGCAGCACGGCAGGGGCTCGGTGTTAGCAAAGCAAAGGGTTCACGGAAAATGAGGGGACAGGAGCGAAATTAGAGAGTGCTGAGCAAACGGGATTTCCCTCCCCGGCCACTGCCTGCTCCTTCAATGCCCAGCCCGGGATGGGGAAGGCAGGGTTGCTGCTCCCCTAACAAGGCTCATTTCCACTTGCTGATGGAAAAGACACAGCCATAAAAATCCTGCTGTCAGGTGGAGTTAATTGGCAGAGTGAGCAGGAAGTTTGCCTCTGCCTCCAGTGAGGTGGGGAACGAGAAACTGCTGCAAGAAAAGCTTTGCTCTTCAGAAGGGAACAGCACCCAGGTGGGAAAAGCTGGAGTGAACTGGACTCTTCTCCTTGGTGTTGGGTGGTGGAAGGAGAGGAGATGGTTTTGATTTGGAAATGGTTTTAATTTGAAGATTAGGAAACAATTTCTTTGCTGCCAGAGTGCTGAGGGATTGGCAGAGGCTGCCCAGGGAGGTGGTGGAGTCCCCATGCCTGGAGGTGTGCAAGAAACCTGTGGCCATGGCACCTGAGGACAGGGTGAAGTGGCCATGGTGGGCTGAAGGTTGGACTGGATGATCTCCAACCCAAATTATTCTGATTCTATGACTCCAGAATGCTCCACCAAGTGTGAGCACCAGCAGGCAGGCAATGCTTGGCTGCCCATAGCCCAGGGCCAGCACCCATTTCTCTGCACACTCCAGCAGGGGCAGTGAGTCTCTGAGCCCTCAGAACTGGATGCTGCCACCTCCATGTCTCTTTTGGGATGAGAAGGGACAACTAGCACAGAGTCAGATGGTTTTACTCTCAGCCAAAGAGTTTGCAAGCTTCCATCCCCTGCCTCCAACCAGCTGCTTCAGCTCCGTTAAGTGCCTTAGAGGAGCCCTCTAAAAGGAGGGGATCCGAGTCCTGCCCTTGGGGACAGCCAGAACACCTCTGGGGCTAACCACAGCATGCTCCTGAGCCACCAACAGGTATCTGCTGAACTGTTCCCCTAAAGCAGAGAATGAAAGACCCAAAGACCCATCCAGCAGCAAAAAGCTGAGCAGAGCACACGCAGGAGCCCAGGGGCAGCTCCACCACCCAGCCACAAGCTGCTTTGGGGATCAGGCTTTGGGCAAGGTCTGCAACTCCATGTGAAGAGCAAGGCAGAGCCTTCCCTCCCTCCCCTTTCCCACTCTGTCCTGCCCTCCCCCATGCAAACTCGCAGGGCCTCTCTCAGAGGATGAAATATTCATGGTGGTGGAGCAGCTCTGTGGAGGCTGCACGTCGGCAGCTTCCCAGGCTCAGAGGCTTTTAGAGCAGGACACTTTTCCTACTTCCTAAGCATTTTCTTAGTCCTGAATCAATAATGGACTCGGAGCCCAGCACACGGGGAGCTGCTCCTGTGTTCCTGCTTGCAGGGGCTGCGGACACTGAGGCATCTCCAGAACAAGACACAAGAGCTGCAGAAACATAGAGGCATAGAATTGTTTGGGTTAGGGAAGCCCCCCCGAGACCATCCAATCCAACCAGCAGCTCAGCACCACCTTGGCCCACAAGTGCCATGGCCACAGGGTTCTTGCACACCTCCAGGGATGGGGACTCCACCACCTCCCTCAGCAGCCTCTGCCAATCCCTGACCACTCTTGCAGCAAAGAAATTTGTTCCTCATCTCCAACCTAACCCTCTCCTGGCACAATTTCAGGCCATTTCCTCTCCTTCTGTCACTTGATACAAAGGAGATGAGGCCAACCCCTGCCTGGCTCCAGCCTCCTCTCAGGGAGCTGTAGAGAGCAGTGAGGTCTCCCCTCAGCCTCCTCTTCTCCAGACTGAAGAACTCCATCTCCCTCAGCTGCTCCTCCTAAGAAGGAGGGCAAGGAAGGGATGAGGCAGGATCCAAGCAGCTTAATTTGTAGGCAAGCTTCAAGCAAGTGCCCTGGAAAGAACAAAGGTTGCAGTTCTTAGGTAGAGGAAGCCCAGGTTTGGAGACAACCTCCAAGCCAAGCTCCAGATCCCAAGCCAGTGAGGTTCAACCTCTGCAGCTCTGGAGATGTGCCCATGGCTGTTGGCTGGGGGGTGTCTGCTTCACCAGGCTCCAACCCCAAGGTCTGGGTCACTCCATAGAATCCCAGAATGGTTTGGGTGGGAAGACACCCTCAAGACCATCCAGTTCCAACCCCCTCCCACTAAGCCCAGCTTGCTCAAGCTTGGCCTCACACAACCTGGCCTTGAACAGCTCCAAGCATCCACAGCTTCCCCGGGCAACCTCTCCCACTGTCTCCCCACCCTCACCATAATCCCCACAACCCAAAAAGGAGCAGCTGCAGGGGTGCAGCTGCCGCGGGGAGGTGGGTGGGAGGTGAGGCCAGGGCAGCAGGAGGGCTGGGGTCAGAGCAGCTCACCGGGGGATTAGCAGTGCCCGGAGCAAGAGCCGCTCCAAACCGCTGGGGCTGGTGCCTGTGTGTGTGTGCCCGGCAGAGATGGGATTATCTGCTTAGGAGTGGAATTTTCCAGGCACTGTTAACCCTTGTGTCACCCCCCAGAGCAGCTGCACCTGCCCCTTCTCAGCCCGAGGTGCTGGGCAGCAGCTCCAGCAGTGGCAGCTCCAGAGATGGAAGCCTTGCCCCGAGGTCACCCTGCGAATGAGGTGCTCAGGTCCCTCCTGGCAGGGGCACCTGTGGGCAGGGCTGGTTGCAGCCTGCAGGTTCAGCTTTGGAGTGCCACCACATTTCCTGATGGCCTCTGGCTTAGGCAGAGTGGGCGTGAAGGGATTTGTGCCCGTGCAGGGGCGTTGCAAGGGGGGACAGGTGACTCGGGTTGGTCCCCCAGCAGCATCTCCCTCTCCAGAGCCTCTCTGGGCGTCAGTCTCTGCACAGGTTTGTGCTGCCTAAGGTGCAAGGAGCAGCTCAGACTCTTCTCAGGGAGGTGCTAAGCCGAGCATGAGCAGAGTTGAGACAACAGGAGGTGAGAGCAGTGCTTGCCTCGACCCAAGTGGTTTCCCTTGACCCTCACATCAAGGCTGGGTGAAGGAGCCACCACTTTGCCCAGCAGCAGCTGCCTGGAGAACCTTGATCTGTACAAAGGTGGAGCCCCAACGAAGGCCAAACCTGCTCCTGACATCTCTTCCTGCCTCGGTGTCCCCAGGTGGAGACAGGACATTGGCTGCTGCCACCACTCAGCCCTGGTTGGCACTGTGACGCCTCCCTGTGGCTGCTGGGAGAAGGGCACAGTGCTGAGCTGGGGTGAGACAGGCAGGAGATGGCTCTGGAAGGTGGAGGCAGGTTGGAGGGGCAAGAGGAAGAGGAGCCAGGAGCAGAGGCTGGCAGAAACGAGCCCAGAGGAGCCCTGCCCCAGCGGCGGGTGGTGGAGTGGAGCAGTGCAGAGTTGTCTGCTTCAGGCCAAGGAGAAGGGGCAGGGAGCAAAGCCCAGCACCTGGCTCAGCACCCCCAGAGTGGTGCCAGCTCCTGCTGACTCACGCTCCCCTGAATGCCACTCGCAGGCAAAGCCTGTCCTGATGCCCGAGCCAGGGGTGACCTTGTGCTTGGACACCTCTGATCTGAGAGGAAGGGGAAGGAAGTGGAGGAGCAATCAATCCCCCAAACCACAGCCCAGAGAGGGAGATGGAGGCAGTGACATTCAGCTGAGCCAGAATTAGCAGCGGCCGTGCGGAGGGACCCCATTTCCACCCCATCAATAATTCATCATCCAGCCCTGCTGCTACCTGCTCACAAACAGCAAACAGCTCCTTAGCCAGCAGGGTTTTTTTTTTCCCCCCCCTCCCCTTTTTGCTCCCTCTGCTCTAATAAGAGCCCATTGAAGGTGGCTGGGGGAAGGAGGTGGCAAAGAAAGGGCAGAGGAGTGAGCGAACCACCCTGAGCCTCCTGAGTCTAATCCCATCCCATCCCATCCTGGTTGCCTGCCCTGGACCCTGCTGCCTCCCAGCCAGGTCTACCCTTCCCCCAGTGGAGGTGAAGCCCTGAGGCAACCATCACTGAGGGAAAACTTCTTTGAGAGCTACAGAGCCCTTAGGACAGGCTGCCCAGAGAGGTTGTGGAGTCTCCTGCTCTGGAGAGTTTTGGAACTCACCTGGACGAGTTCCTGGGCAACCTTCCCTGGGTGCCCCTGCTTTGGCAGTGGGGTTGGACTAGATGATCCCTTCCACCCCCTACCATTTTACAATCAGACTAATTAGTGCCAGAGGAGCAGGGGCTGCCCCACATCCCTGGAGCATCCAAGAGAGGAGGGCACAGACCTTTACCTGAGCTCCCAGGGAAGAGCCAGCATGGAGCTGTGTGGTCAGGAGGGTCCTCATGTTTCTCCTCAATCATCTGCCTGCTCCTGGCCATCTCTGCTGCTGAGTTATGTCACCTGCCAGCTGCTGGAAATAATCACTGTAAATTAATTAGGGTTGTTTCACCCCTCTGATCCCTCCCAGCCCAGGGACTGAGTGAAAATTAATTGTCTGAGAGTTATTTCCAGTTCTCCGGGAGCCCCCATCCTGCCCGCTGGCAGGTTATGCTTTGTGCCCTGAAGCAGGAGATTTAATTACCCACAAATGTTATTTTTGATCATAAAAATCACCTTCTCTGCTCGGAAATCCAGACAGAGCAGGTGACCCCTCAGGTCAGAAGCAGCAAGAGTGATAACATCCCATAATGACATTAGGACAAGCTGATGTTTTGCTCTCAGGTCAAAGCAGCTCCACCTGGGAGAGAGCAGCACAGCCTGGAGCAGTTGCTGGAACAGGAACCAAGAAGTTTCCCCAAAACACAGTTTGCTTAGGGGGGGTCCTTTGTAAAAAAAAAAAAACAAATCTTGGAATCATTTTTGGGTGGAAAAGGCCTCTGAGATCCCCCAGTCCAAGCAGCAACCCAGCACCACCATGCCCACCAAACCCTGCCCCCAGGTGCCATGCCCACAGCTTTCCTGAGCTCCTCCAGGGATGGGGACTCCCCCCCCTCCCTGGGCAGCCTCTGCCAATCCCTCAGCACTTTTGCAGCAAAAAAATTGTTTCTTGTGCCCAGCCTAAATCTCCTCTGGTGCAGCCTGAGGCCATTTCCTCTTGTCCTATCTGTAGTTACTTGGGAGCAGAGCCCAACCCCACCTGTCTGCAGCCTCCTTTCAGGGAGCTGCAGAGAGCAGTGAGGTCTGTGCTCAGCCTCTTCTTCTCCAGGCTGAACCCTCCCAGCTCTGTCAGCTGCTCCTCCCCAGCTCTGTTCTCCAGACCCCTCCCCAGCTTCCTTGCCCTACTCCAGACCCACTCTAGCCCCTCAATGACCTTCTTAGAGTCAGAGACCCAAACCTGAAGGCAGTACTCGAGGTGTGGCCTCCAGCAGTGCCAGTGGAGAGGATAAAGCCTGGGTCAGGGGTGGCATCTTCCCTCCTCAATGGGCAAGCATTGGAGGGGACCCACAGCCTGGCTGGGACACAGGCAGGGATGGAGATGCCAGGGAAGCCTCAGCAGGGCCACGGAAGCTGGAGCAGGAGATGGAGGTGAAGCAAAGCCACACAGCTCAATCCTAACATGAATCAGGGGAACTCAGCAGGAAAGGGCACAGAGGAAATTGCTTTGGCTCTGTGCTGCAGCCTCCTGAGCAAGCAGCTCCACTTTGTGTTGGATGGGGAAGAGAAGGAAATTTTTAACTCTGGGGGGAGGGAGAAAGGAGAAAAGTGTTCCAGAGCACCCAGAGGAGAGGCAGGGAGCCCCCTCCACTTGAGGACCCCCATCTGCCCTGTCCATCAGTCCTCCCCATGACAGACAAAGGCTGTTCAGGAGGCTGCAGGGCTCCCGTGGTGGCACCAGTCCACGTCGGGGACGTGAGCAGGGCAGGAGGAATCAGGTGCAGGGCAGGATTCTGCCGATGCAGTCGTTTTGGAGGCTCCGGAGGAAATCTGACACCAACTTAAGGACTTTGTGGCTGTGCAAGGTGATAGGAGACTCTGTGAACTTCAGCAGCTAAGCTTTGAGTGGGAAATCAAAGGCAGGGGCATAGGTGACCTGTGAGAAGCAGAAGGGTCTTGGGATGCACCCCAGAGCTCCTTAGCCATCATGGTTGGGTGGGATGGGTGCTAAGGAGGGTGGAGGGGGAGGCTCAGACTGGGGTTTCCTTGGTCACAACTATTCCCAAGAGGGAGGGAAGGAGGTTTTGGTGCCATCACCTGCCCCACTGAATTCAGCTGCCCAACTTGCAGGCCAGCAAAATGCTGCTGCCACACAGGGATGTTTGCCCCCTGAACTATTTCTGCCACTTAGGGCTGGATGGAAACCTTCAGATAAGAGAGGGTCTAAGAAACCTTAAGGGGAGGGTTTGCCCCATGCAAACCTTCCTCACCCACAGCCCTTCCCCTTCCTGCAGCAGTGGCAGATGCCAGCTGCTGCTAACAGCCCCATGAGGGCCAGGAGAGAGAGGCTCTGTTGGCCACCAGACCTTCTCCTGTCTGCTCAAAGAGCCTGGTCCTGAGGCAGGTCTCATCTCAGAGTCTGCAGGAAGCTCCTCCTTGTGTTGAGGGGAGCCAGACCCAGCTCTTCAGGCTCTTTAGGCTACAGAGGGATGTTTAAACAGCACCATCAGCAGAGCTTGCAGGAGAGCCTGGAGACCCCCAAGGTTTGAGAGCTCTGATTGGGTTTGATTCTTGGGGGAAAAAAACCTAAAACAAAACCACTACAGAGAAAAGGACCCAGGAGAAGCCTACACAGCAGCATAGAGCCTTGTGCCAAAGAGAGAAAGCTTCCTATGGAAGTCAAGGACTTCCCCTCCCCAGCTGAAACTATCCAAGGTTTGGATTCCCCAGGCTGGTCCAAGCTGATGAGACCTTGTCATTGGGAGGCTAATTAAAGATGAGCTGGTCCCAGGGTGAGCTGGGATTTAGCAGAGGCCTTGGCTCAAACATCACAGCTCCATCAGACAGAAGAAGCCCCTGAAAGCAGAGCAGCTCCAGAGGGGTTCCCTGGGCCAAGACCCCACTGAACAAAGCAGACTGAGCAGGGCTAGGGGAGCTGTGCTGAGCAGCCCTGCCTGGGCTGTACCAACTTCCACATCAGCTGCTTCTCATCCCTTGCTCACAGCTTGGTTGGCTTCATCCCCACTTCTAACCACAGAATCGCAGAACTGGCTCTAAGACTGAGTCCAACCTTCAACCCAGCACCACCACCACCACCAAACCCTGTCCCCAGGTGCCATGGCCACAGGTTTCTTGCACACCCCCAGGGATGGGGACTCCACCTCCACCCTGGGCAGCCTCTGCCAGTCCCCCAGCACCCCTGAGGGAAGAAATTCTTCCTTGTATCCAACCTAACCCTCCCCAGGCACAACTCGAGGCTGTTTCATCCTCTCTGCCCTATTATTATTATTTTCATTATTTTTCTCCCTCATGCAGCCAGTGATTGAGCTGCCTTCCAGCTTCCCTTTGGCACAGAGAGCTCCCCAAAGCTGCAGTTTGATTCCTGTGCAGCTTTCACCACTCACAACAGATGTCTACTTTGTTTAAAATATTCAATGGCTTAATGATTAATCAAGCAATTTCACCTACAAAAACATAGAATTTTCTGCTGTGAGGCTTGAGAATGGCATGATCTGCCAGGAAAAAAAGGGGAAAACAACTTTGTGCACTCATTAGGAGCCCTAGAAACCAGCTGGGCTTTGGAAAACTCAGGCCTTTGATTGGGGCTGCTTTCCCTCCCTCCCTTCCTCCCTCCCCAGCAGGGTAGGAGCAGTTTTGCTGCAGCATCCTGGGTCCCTGTCACCATCCTGGGTCACTTTCACCATCCCAGATCCCTGTCACCATCCCGGATCCCTGTCACCATCCTGGGTCCCTGTCACCATCCCAGATCCCTTTCACCATCTCAGATCCCTGTCACCATCCTGGGTCACTTTCACCATCCTAGGTCCCTTTCACCACCCCAGATCCCTGTCACCATCCTGCCTGGTCAGAGCAGTGCCTTGTTTCTTAAGAAATCCTCCCTAAGGAGCAAGTCTCCTCTGTCACCTTCAGGAAGTGCCTTTTGCAGCATTTTTTGCCCAGCACTGACCTCAGGCACCAAGAGAAGGAAAAAAACCCAAGGGCTGCATCTGCAGCCACCAGGACTGGGACACTTCCAGCAGGAGAAGTGAGTCCATCTGAACCTCATGAGGTTCATCAAGGCCAAGTCCTGCACCTGGGTCAGGGCAATGCCCAGAATCAGTCCTGGCTGGGAGATGACTCAGAGCAGCCCTGTGGAGAAGGACTTAGAGGTGCTGGTGGGTGAAGAAGACTCAGCACTGTGTGACCACAGCCTAGCAGTGTCCTAGGGGCTGATGCCCACCAGCGTGGGCAGCAGTTGGAGGGAGAGGATTCTGCCCCTTTGCTCCACTCTGCTGATACCCTCCCTGCAGTGCTGGGTCCACAGCAGTGATCCAAGGGCTGGAAGTCCTCTGCTGTGAGGCCAGGCTGAGAGAGTTCAGCCTGGAGAAGAGAAGGCTCCAGGGAGACTTTAGAGCTGCCTTCCAAGGGTGCCAGTCAGAAAGGTGGGGACAGACTTTTTAGCAGGGCCTGATGGGACAGGACAAAGAGTGATGGTTTGAAACTAGAAGAGGGAGATTTGGACCCGACGTAAGGAAGAAATGTTTCACACCAAGGAGGCTGAGAGCCTGGCCCAGGTCGCCCAGAGAGGTGGCAGCTGCCCCAGTCCTGGAGCAATTCCAGGTCAGGTTGCTCGGAGCTGTGAGCAACCTGCCCCAGTTGCAGATGTCCTTGCTGACCACAACAGGGGTTGGACTGAATGACCTTTAAAGGTCCCTTCCCAACCCAACCCAGTCTGTGCTGTGCCCCACAGAGGCAAAACCTCTCTGTGATGCCCTGGCTTGGGCCAACAGCTCCTCAGCAAGGGGCTTGCAGTGCCGGGGCCGAGCAAGGCTGCAGCGATCTTGGACGCACCCTGGAGAAATGAGCAACCAGGAGAGCAAGTTGGAGAGCTGGGGAGCTGCAGTGTCTAGTTGCTGTGAGGACACTCACGACTGATTTAATAGCGTGAGACTGGAAGGCAGTTGGTTTATTTTAAGCTCCCTGAGACCAACTTTGCCTGGCTTAATGCATTCTGACTTTTAGATTGAAGACGTAAATATCCTGAGACTTTGGGCAGATTCTTTGGAGGACACACGGCTTGGAGGAGGAAACCAGACTCAAAAATAAATACCTGGAATGGTTTCAGCAGGGTTAGAACTGATCCTACCCAGCACCAACGGAGCAGCCTGGGTTTGGCCATCTGCTTCCGCTCCCCCTCCCTGCCCTCTTGGGCTGGCTTCTAACCGCCCCAGCGGCAGCAAAATGCAGCCAGCAGCAGCAAATGCAGCCAGCATCCCGTGGAGGAAGGGCAATTCAATAAACCTAACCCCAAAAAAGGAACACTTCACTTGAGCAGAGGAAGCCATGGTGGCTTTTGAGGCTCTCCCCCACCTTCCAGCGCTGTCACTTAGAGGTTGGCTCTGGCTTTGCCCTCTTACCACCACGCAGCTCTCCAGCCCTCTGCTGCCCCAGAGCCATCCTTGAGCTCGCTGCCTGCTGAGCTGAGCATGTTCAGGGGGTGGGATGGACAGCAGGGACTGTGCCACCTCCGTGCCCTGGTCTCTGGGACGAGCATATGTGAGACAGGTGGAGCTTGGGCTCTGCTTCTGCCTGCTCTTGACCTGCCAGATCCCCTGCCAGGGGCGTGCCAGGCCAGCCCTGCCCATCCAGACCAGGCACTGGGAGGGGATCACACTTGTTAGACTCTGCTGCTTCCCTTGTTGCCCCTGGAACTCTGTCCCACCTTCCCCCCTGGCTACCCTTCGCTGCTCTGGGTCATGTTTTCTTACTGCAGTTTGGTCACAGATTCTTTCCCTTGTGTAATTTGGCCACAGCTTAAGGAAGCCTCCAAAGAAAGCCTTGATATGGTCACCCTGGAGGTGGAGCTGGCCACTGGTGAGGGGACAACTCAAGCAGCAAATACCGAGTGGAGATTCCTCTTACCCCAGCTGGGGCAGCCCTGATGGCTCTGCACAGGAGGAAGCCACAGGGCAAGAGTGCTCTTGCCAGGATGGCTCCCTGCTTGCAGACTCCTGCTCATACAGCACCAAGGTGGACTTACTGGGGCACTTCTTGTCAGCTCCCCACCTGAGCCCTGCTGCACTCTCCTGCAGACACAGGGTGAAAACAAACCTCCAGGATGGTCTTTTCAGGACCATTCCATTAAGCCATCTGTGTGACCACAGTGGCAGGAGGACTATACAGCAACACAATCTGTTGTCTCAGCACACTCTGAGCCCCCCAGCACCTCAGCTGATGGGGATTTTTCTTCTTCTTTTTCCACCAGCCAGCTCTGTAAAGCTGCTCCCAGAGGCAGCTCCATCCCTCAGCAGGAGGCTTTAGCAGAGGGGTTGGACTGGATGATCCCCAGAGGTCCCTTCCAACACCCAGCACGCTGGGAGTCTGTAATGTGCCCCTCAGCACAGCTAACCCTGCTGCTCACCTCCAAAACTACAACCTTTGGTGCACGACCTTGAGGCTGTGTCCTTGGTTCAGCTCAGCACATGTGTGTGTCTTTTCCAACCAGCTTGGAAAAGACCTCTGAGATCATTGAGGTTCCAGCTCAGCACAAGAGGGAACTTCTTGCTTGTGTGGGTCCCAGAGCACTGGCACAGGCTGCCCAGAGAGGTTGTGGAGTCTCCTCTGGAGCCTTTCAAGGCCTGTGTGGATGTGTTCCTATGTGACCTGAGCTAGCTTGGATGGTCCTGCTCTGGCAGGAGAGTTGGACTGGATGAGCTCTTTGGGTCCCTTCCAATCCCTGACATCCTGTGAGTGCAACCTGTCACCTAACCCTTCTAATTAACTAACCCATGGCACTAAGTGCCTCATGCAGCCTCCTCTTAAACACCTCCAGGGATGGAGACTCCACCACCTCTCCGGGCAGCCCATCCCAATGCCAATCACTCTCCTTGTGAAGAACTTCTTCCTAACATCCAGCCTGAACCTGCCCTGGCACAGCTTGAGGCTGTGTCCTCCTGTTCTGTCCCTGGCTGCCTGGCAGCAGAGCCCAACCCCACCTGGCCACAACCTCCCTTCAGGTAGCTGCAGAGAGCAATGAGCTCTGCCCTGAGCCTCCTCTTCCGCAGGCTGCACACCCCCAGCTCCCTCAGCCTCTCCTCTGGGGGCTGTGCTCCAGCATCACCCAGAGCCAGACCCCAGCACACCTGACATGGGCAGCCCACAGGGGGGTGAGCTCAGCCACGCACCCGCCATGACCACACAATGCCCACAGCATGCTCGGGTGTCACCACCTCCTCCTCCTCCTCCTCCTCCTCCTCCTCCTCTGGTGACCGCGGTTGTCGTTCCAGGAGAACCCATACCTGTGCAGCGACGAGTGTGACGCCTCCAACCCCGACCTGGCCCACCCGCCCAAGCTGATGTTCGACAGCGAGGCCGAAGGCTTGGCCACCTACTGGCAGAGCGTCACCTGGCGCCGCTACCCGGAGCCGCTGCTGGCCAACATCACCCTGTCCTGGAACAAGAGCATCGAGCTGACCGACGACATCGTCATCACCTTCGAGTACGGCCGCCCCACCGTCATGATGCTGGAGAAGTCGCTGGACAACGGCAGGACTTGGCACCCCTACCAGTACTACGCCGACGACTGCATGGAGGCCTTCAGCATGCCGGCGCGGAGGGTCCGCGACCTCTCGGCCACCAGTGCCAACAGGGTGCTCTGCACCGAGGAGTACTCGCGCTGGGCGGGCTCCAAGAAGGAGAAGACGGTGCGCTTCCAGGTGCGCGACCGCTTCGCCATCTTCGCCGGGCCCGACCTCAAGAACATGGACAACCTCTACACGCGGCTGGAGAGCGCCAAGGGCCTCAAGGACTTCTTCACCCTCACCGACCTGCGCATGAGGCTGCTGAGGCCGGCCCTGGGGGGCACCTACGTGCAGAGGGAGAACCTCTACAAGTACTTCTACGCCGTCTCCAACATCGAGGTCACCGGCAGGTAACGGCTGCGGTGGTTCCGGGGGCTGAGGAGCAGAGAATCACAGAATCATAGAACAGAATACTGGAATCATAGAATGCAGTCATGGAATTATGGAAGCATAGAATAGAATCAGAGAATCACAGAGTCAGAGAATCATAGAAGAGAATAATGGAATCGTAGAATCGCAGAATACAATCATGGAGTTATGGAAGCATAGAATAGAGTCATAGAATCATAGAGTCATAGAATCATAGAACAGAATAATGGAATCGTAGAATCGTAGAATACAATCATGGAATTATGGAAGCATAGAATAGAATCAGAGAATCACAGAGTCATAGAATAGAATAACAGAATCATAGAATCATAGAATACAATCACGGAATTATGGAAGCATAGAATAGAATCAGAGAATCACAGAGTCATAGAATCATAGAATAGAATAATGGAATCATAGAATACAATCATGGAATTATGGAAGAATAGAATAGAATCAGAGAATCACAGAGTCATAGAATCATAGAACAGAATAATGGAATCATAGAATCATAGAATACAATCATGGAATTATGGAAGAATAGAATAGAATCAGAGAATCACAGAGTCACAGAATAGAATAATGGAATCATAGAATCGTAGAATCATGGAATCACAGAATGCAATCATGGAATCATGGAATCAAGGAGGCATAGAATAGAATCATAGAGTCACAGAATCATAGAATTATGGAATAATGGAATGATAGAATCCAATAATGGAATCACAGAATCATAGAATCCCAGAGTCATAGAATCATAGAATAATAGAATGCCAGAGTAATAGAATCATGGAATCATAGAATTGTACAATCAGTCAGGTCTGGAAAGGACCACAAGGATCGTCCAGTTCCAACCCCCTGCCATAGGCAGGGACACCTCCTGCCAGCCCAGGTTGTTCAAGACATCACCCAACCTGGCCCCGAACATTTCCAGGGAGGGGGCAGCCACAGCCTCCCTGGGCAGCCTGTTCCAATGTCTTCCCAGTCTCCAGTCTGTCTCTCTCCTCTTGCCTGCACCTGGCTGGGTAAGCACAGCCAGGTCCTGCCCAGAGGTCCCAGGATCTGGAGAGTGAGGAATGAGACTTACCCCAGCAAACTCCAGCTCACCAGCAGCACAGGCAGGAGAGGCCATCTGGAGCCAGTCCTGCACCCCAGCAGACAAAGTTTGGGATGGGGGCAAACCCCCCCAATGAGCTCTGGGGCAGGGGAAGGCAGGAGGGAGTGAGTTTGTCATCTCTCTCTACGATGCCCTGGATGACAGCAGCAGCAAAAGCCAAGTAGGGTGGAAAGCTGCCGAGATGGCCAATTTCCCTCCCAGCCTGTGGGCTTCGGGTGAGAGGGGAGGAATCTGCCCAGCCCCCTCCCCCCGTGCTAACAGGAGTCACCACAGTGACAGAGGAGCCGTTTGTGTGGCTTCCAAAGCTTCTGAGCCTTGGAAGCAAAACTGTCCTGCAGGTGCCACCAAGGCTGCCTTTGAACAGGCTCCAAGGGGAAGGAAGCTGCAGTGAGGGGTGGGAGGCCCTCTCCTCCCTGGGGAGGGGGGTGTGGGGTGTGCAGGCAGTGGTGAGGGCAGCAGCAGGCACAGGGCTTTGGCTTCATTCGTTCTGGGCTGAGCATCCCTGGCTCTCAGCTGGGCTGGCAGCACGTTGGGGTGCCCACCTTTGGGGTGGCTCAAGGATGAGCCCCAGGCAGCTGAGACTTGTGGGCAGAGCTGCAGGAGAGCACCTCTGTGTCCATCTGCAGGCACCCAGGCTATGGGGCAATGTGCTTCTGGATCAGTACCATGGAATCCCAGAATGGTTTGGATTGGAAGGGACTTCAGACATCACCAGCAGAGTGTGAGGCATTGCCTGTGGCCCTGTAGGGCACCAGGATCTTGGCAGGCAGCTGGCAGTGCCCGCAGGGTGATGGGACAGCTGTGGGCAGCTCCTTTCCACCTGATGCTCACAGTCAAGGGAGGAGCAAAATGCTTTGCCCTCAGAGCACACCAGGGGCTTGGGTGGCTTCCCACACTGCAGGTTCACAGAGGTTCCTCTGATCCCCTTGGTCTCTGTGCTGCTGGGCCCCATCCAAGCACACCTCAGCCTTCACCCCTCTGCTTCCCACCAGGAAAACCTCTCTGCATGATCCACCAGAGCTTTAGGGAGAAGTAGAAAGAGAGCATGGGGAGAAGGGGAAGGGGCTGGCTGCCTTCTCTCCTCTTGCAGGCCAGATGAACCAGGGCAGTTCAAAGTTTGCATGATCCACCAGAGCTTTAGGGAGAAGCAGAAAGAGAGCATGGGGAGAAGGGGAAGGGGCTGGCTGCCTTCTCTCCTCTTGCAGGCCAGATGAACCAGGGCAGTTTGCCAGGAGCTCCTGAGGGTCTGGTGAAGCCTGAGAGGTCACTGCTGCCTTCCTGGGTGTTGTTTGAATGGGCTGCTCCTTCAGAGTCTCCTGTAACCTGCTCCACCTACACCTCCTCATCCCACAACCCAGGTCCTTCTCTCCATTCAGGGCTGAGTTTATTTTTACTCTTTCTTCTTTTACTCTTTTTTTTTTTTTTTTTTTTCCTTTTTTCATTGCTTTTTNCTCCACCTACACCTCCTCATCCCACAACCCAGGTCCTTCTCTCCATTCAGGGCTGAGTTTATTTTTACTCTTTCTTCTTTTACTCTTTTTTTTTTTTTTTCTTTCCTCTCTTCATTGCATTATGTTTGCTGGCTTTTTTTTTTTTTTCTCCCTTCTTCCATCCTGTCCCTATTGATCTGCAGGGTAACTGGAGATGCTGAGGAGTCAAGACAGGAATAGAGAGGAGCGAGCCCTTGCTGTGTGTGTGCCAGGCAGGGTGGGGAGGGCGAGCGGAAAGGCTTCTTCCCCCCGCGGCTCTGGGCTCGCCGCTTGCTGCTCCGCTGCGCGCAGCGATGAGCTGGGTCAGCTCCGCAGCGCTGGGTGAACGAGCTGGGGCTGGCTGCTGGGGCTGGCAGGCAGCAGGCTGCGAGCTGCCACTTCTCCTTCCATTCCACACCCCGAGTCTCTTCGGAGTAATTTTCTCCCCCCTCCCTGCTAACGTCGCCCGGCGGCCGCGCTCCATCACGGAGACGTTAATGAGCGGTAATTGGAGTTAATGTGCCATGGCCGCCACATGCGGATCCAGTTAGGAGGAATCAGACCCAGCAGAAGTCAATCAGTTTTAGGCTGATTATTAAGGTTCCTCTCTCCCTCCCTCTCCCTCTCCCGCCACCAGCACTTGCGCTGCCTCCCTGCCCTGCCGCTGATGAGCGATCCCTGGAGGGAGGAGGAGGGAGGAGGGAGGATGCTCAGCACCAGCAGCAACACGGAGCACTGCCTCACCTCGGGCTCTGCTCAGGACAAAGAGGCACCAACAGGATGAGGTTTCCAGGCTTGGGGTGGCAACGATGCAGGTGAAGAGTCTGCAGGGTTATGAGAAGTGGCTGAAGGAGCTGGGGTTGTTTGACCTGGAGAAGAGGGGGCTGAAGGGAGACCTCATTGATCTCTACAACTCCCTGTTGGGAGTCTGGGGGTTGGGGTCTGCTCCCTAGTATCAGGTGATAGAATAAGAAGAAGTTGCCTGAAATTGTGCTAGGGGATGGTTAGGTTGGAGATGAGGAGAAATGTCTTTACTGCAAGAGTGGTCAGGGACTGGCAGAGGCTGCCCAGGGAGGTGCTGGAGTCCCCATCCCTGGAGGTGTGCAAGGAACCTGTGGCCATGGCACCTGGGGACAGGCTCTAGTGGCCATGGTGGTGCTGAGTTGACAGAGTGGATGATCTTGCAGAGCTTTTGCAACCAAATCAATTCTATGTTTCTATGATTTTCTGTCTTCACCTGTTGCCTTTCAGGGCATTTCCTTGGCTTCCCTTCTGCTCACACAAAAGAACTGAAGGGAGAAGCCCTCAGTGCTCCTCTGCTTTGCACTTGTGTAGTCTTTGGTGCTGTCCACGGATGCTCTCCAGGAGGCTTTGCCCTCTGCATGACTTGGAGCAGAGAATTTGTGGTAGCAGAGCAGAATTAATTCACCCAGCCCCTTCTCCCAGCACCAGAGCCAGGATCAGGCACTTGAGAGCTGGAGGGTCAAGGCCATCCCCTAAAGCACCAATAAATCCAGCTGCTCACTCATCACTGGAACCCACGTGCAGGGGATTCATTTTGCTGCCTTCTTGGTGGTCTCAGGATGTGGTGGTGCTGTTAAAGAAGCAGCAGTCCCAGGCTAGCTCAGTGGCTGCCTCCTTCTTCTGTCCTCCAGGCCAGAGCAATGCCAGCAGCTCAATGTGCTTCCCCTCTGCTTGTAGCCCAGCTTGGGCTGGAAGTGCCAGCACAAAGTGCATCCTGGCTGCCTTCAGGCTGCTTTGGCCCTCTTGGACATTCCTCCATCTGACTCAGCTTGATGAAGCTGTTGGAAAGCTTCCAACTGTAGACATTTGCAAACCTTACTTCTCTGACCAAGCTGTCTCTAGAAGGCAGGGAAGGAGAATGCTTGATCCATGAAGCCTCTTGTTGGGGGTCTTAAATTTGGTGTCACGATCACTGCTCCCATCAAGTGTTCCCTGGGGAGCAGGGTGGGACCTGCTGGCTGCTGGAGGGGGACCTGGGGTAGGTGACCTGTGAGAGCAGAGCTTTCCTCAGCCCCAGTGCTGGAGCATCACCCCCAAAACACACAAACACCTCCTAGGAATGAGCCCAGGCCACGGCACCCCACAGGCAGCTTCTGCCTCTGCCTCAGCAGCTTTAAGAGAAGCCCAGGAAAAGCAGGATGAGCACTGCCTGTGCCTTCTCCTGCAGCTCCTGGCAGCCAGACTTTGGGTCCCAGGAGGTAACAGCATCCTCGTGTCAAGGTCAGCCAAGCCTGCGCCAAGTGCTGCACTCCTCAGCCTGTCCTCTGTGCTGGGCAGCCCTGGGGAAGTTGGGAGGCTGAACTTCCCTGGCATTCCTCCAGGCTGGAATTAGCTCCACTTCAGGAAAAAAAAA